>CM026287.1:6701143-7279476 GCA_014851415.1 Cnaphalocrocis medinalis | reverse complement strand
CTTGGGGAAATTGGGACTTACACAAAACTCAGATTTACTGTGCACAAAGTTCGTACGAATAAAAGCACTGGCTAGTAATAAATCAGATTAAATAAGTACCTTTACATAATTATAATGACTTCCAATAGTTATTCAACTTGTGAGTACAGGAATATGGGCGTTTAAATTTTTTATTTATTTGAAAACTTTACTGCTCAAAACTTCGTACAACAGGCAAACCTAATGCCAATTACTTAATGGTTAAGTTTTGTAAATAATAACTAAAGTCATACGATGAGAATCATACCCACGATCTTTAAGCATATTGTAAAGTAGATCACCACCAAATACTTCATCGTTTAAAGCAATGAACGAATCAAACTATTTATGAGACAGAAAACTGGGACCACTTTGATAAAAAAGTGATCCCCTGTGGAAAATTCCTTGACTTTCCGATTATAGAGACAACTCTCTAACGAATTTACCATTTAGCCGTAGTTACTAAATGTTAATGCTACCAAAATCAATTAGCTTCTAACCTAGAACGTGCAAAAAATAATAATCCAAAGCCATCTGCTATAACTGTATTACAGTAATATCCAGTTATGATGAGTAATATCTACGTAAGTAAGCATGTAAGAGGCTTTCAAATCATATATGAAACTTATATAAAGGAGATAAGCGTAAAACACGTATTGACTCGTCCCGTAAAGCAGTAATATTGAATATTGGATATGAGATGACGTCGCCTGATGTTATCAAATATTATGAAATAAAATCACTCAATAAGCGTGGAACGAGAGGGGGAGTTCGTCAAATAAAGAAACGAGATTTTCCGCATTTTTAAAAGTAGGTAGTTGATAGGTTACAGAGAGCTGCCTTCATGTCCATAACATATCAGACAAACTTCTGGAGAGCCGCCTACGTTAGTACGGCTACGTCCTGCGGAAACCTAAAGGCTAAATATCTGGTCACGCCGCCACCGCTAGGTCCTGTATAAGGCGTGGATCCAAATTGGCTTGGCTACCGTCTTAAGAGATGATCTATTATCATGCATGTAAATAGTCGTAGCCTCACTATGATGGATTTCGACCAGGCGAAGTTAACAGATGTTGCAAAGGCGTCCCCTTGGACGCAGACAAGATAGCATGGTGAATAAAGAAGGGATAAAATAACTATTGAACACTTTTTATTTGGATTCTACTTAAAAAGATTTGAGTAGAAAAGCTACCAAAGTGATTTCAAGAAAGCGCCTTGTACGGTATTTCAAACAATTTGATTGCGCCATCAAACTTTCATAAACCAATGTCACTTTAGTGCGTCCAAAACCGATATTTACCTAGTGCCACAGTGAAGTAACATAAACTTTTTTTTAAATGTGATAGGTGGCAAACGAGCAGACGGATCACCTGATGGTAAACGATTGCCCCCGTCCATAGACACCTGCAACACCAGTGGAGTCACAAGTACGCTGCCAACCTTTAACCCCTTCAATTCGGCTCTCGCAGCGACGAAACACAGCGCAGGCACTGCTTTACGCCGGTCTTCTGTGTGGCTGTTGTACAGTGCCACGCTTTGGCATGAATGGTCATGCCAAAGTGTGGCTCTCCCAAAGATATATTGACCTAAAGAGATTTCAAAGGTCAAACCTGAGGTACCTAGTTCAAGATTGTCTATGGTTCATACTCCTATACTATATCGGCGCGTTCGGTGTGCTTTTTTTTCTCGGTTGCATGAACGTTATGTTTGATGTATTGTTTTGGGAAGCTCCTAAGTTCGACGCACTGTTTTTGAGTTGATATACTGAGGTCACATTAACTACATGACCCTACAAATTTCAATTTAGAAGTTATCGGTTGTACAAACTCGTACAGTTCGACTCTTTTACGGCAGCTGTTAAGTATTTTATGGTGTAGTGTCCGCTAAAAGTCAATTTGAGACAACAAACTTGGAAAAGGGTGGCTTATCTTTCTTCACCAGCTGGGTTGGGACAACAGGACCAATGAAGCATAGAGAGGGTTAGACTGTTTTATTAAAATTAGTGATGCGACTCAAGAAAAAATGAGTTATGGGGTGTTTGGGACCGTTTGAATTTGGGACCGCGGTCCCAATCACTTAAGAGTTATTTTCGAATGTGTATTTCACTCACATCTACTGCCGCAGCAGAATCATAACTACGTTGTTACTTAAGAACTATATGACCTTATTTCACTACGCATAATGCTCGATACTGTTGAACATTAGCTTAAATGACTATCTATCACACTCTTAAGGTTAGGGTTGAAACAAACTGATGTCTGATATTAGTTCTCGTTTATTTTCCAGTACCAGGGAAGCAGAAATCAAATGAAAGTAGGTGTTTGAGCATGACTAATTAGCTAATTAATAGTCAAAGTGCAGCTTAAGTCGATTCTCATTAAGTGTTCCCGTGGGGAAAATTTATACCTGCTGTCGACAAGGTTCAATTTGCCCTAACTATATCTAAATATGATTTAAGAGTCCTATTGGAACTTTATTTGCACCCAACATCTCATCTTCCAAATCAACAAGAGTGACACAAGTAGGTAAATTAACTCGAGTCAGTTTTTTTTTAATTTTTCCGAAATCACTCAAGTGACTTTACTAATTAATATTGCGTTTAAATCCTTGTCTTTGTTTCAGTTTCCTTACGGGTGGGAGGTCTGAGAAGTATTTTTGAAGAGGTTGATAAAATGTTTTTGTTTTATCAAAGTTAATGGGTTTGGGAGAAAAAGAGGATTGATGAAAGGAATACTTTTCTTTTTTGTTCCAGTAAAGCATTGTGCTTTGAACTTTCAACGGTTAAATAAAGGCTCCAAAAATTATGAGTCTTCAATATTTTATCTTTTAGACCCTCACGATAATGTTTTTTTTTCTAAAACTCTCAATAAGTAAATATGCTATCCAAATCAGGCTAAGAATTACAAATGTGATGCGGTGATATGCCTTCTTCGTACAGACAGCCACACATCAGTTTATTACAATTCGTCATGTTTTCTCAATATACTTAATGAACTAAAATGTATTTGTCATTAAGTTAAGAATCGATTGAAGAAATGTGTTACAATGTGTATGTTTCCGTAAAATAATCCGAATCGTAAGTTGACCAATTTACTAGGCAGTCATCTTTTGGAAAATAACAAACTGCAGTTAAAATTAATTATTGAAACGGTGTTAGGGTTAATTTTTCGAAAATTGGTTAGGTTAGGCATAAGTGGTCCAGTCAGTTTCAATCTATCCTAAACCTATTTTCGAAAATTAAATTTAGCATTGTTCGCAACCGTAAATTGACAAAATTAGAACCGGACATATTTTGTCAACTTACGGTTTACACTATTTTACGGTGACATATAAGATCGATGACCAAATGTAATATTAAAAAAAACTATAAGGAATTAAATTTTCAAGAGTTTTAACTTAAGATAATTAGTGTTTCCCACAATAGAAATCAAGTATTCATTCATTAATCTGTATTGTTTGTTATTCATGTTTGATCGCGCCCAAACAGTTGAATATTACAATTTCGTCCTGAATCGTGTGTAACTTAGGCGTGGGAGAAACCTATCCGCAAAACGTTAATACAAACTGAAAAGGCCTACTGTCCTTCCAATTACATTCGACTGTGTTTTTGTAGGAAAACGTAATAGCATAGAACATTACTCACCAGACATGTCGCTCGAGGTGAGAAGCAGACGAGTTCGCACCCCACCCCCCTCCGCCACTTACGCATCCTTGGAACACCGAGCTACTAAAGATTTACTACTCTTACTTCGAGGTAAAACTAGAAAAGTTCCTGGAACTAAACTCGTGCTAGCCCTTTTTAACATTGCCTGTTATAACGGGATGGCATGCCATCCCTTTAGTAGATACGGTAAATTTTAAAGATTGTTTTTTGTAATAAGGTAGTGAGAGTCCGTTACAGACTTTATCCTTAATTAGTTCTTTAAATTTTCGCGTTGCATTATAACTATTATTATTATAGACGGGAATTAACGTGACGTAACATCGCTTGCATCCATTCGCTTTCATTTCATTTCGCTTGTGACCACGACTTTTGTAACGCAGCCAAAACGTCAAGCAGTAAGTACCTACATAATTATGTGCTTAAAAAATTACGTCGTTATTCTTAATTAATGTCCTTAAAACAAATCTAGGTACTGGTAATTATTGACACTTTAACTAAGTGTTGTTTTTTAAAAGATATTTTAGATTTTAAGTCATAGGTGTCAGACGAGCAGACCGATCATCTGATGGTAAGCGATTATCGCTGCTTATAGAAGTTCAATGTGCAATTCCTGTGGAAGCACAAGAGCGCTGCCAACCTCTACCTAAACCCCTGATCCCCGGATTGGGCCTCCGGTACTCTCACTCACTCGGCGAAACACAGCACAGATTATGTACTTACAATATATAAGTACCTAACCTGTGCTGTGTTTCGCCGAGTATGTGTAAATTAAATACTTACAAGTAATTAATACTGTGGTACTAGCGTAGCCAGGTCGTAAATGCGTCCGTTCGTACCTGCGTACCCCGCACCCGCCACCCTACGTATTTGACATCGAGTTGCTAAAATTCCCTTTAAATTATAAAGTTTGAAGCATTTGAAGAAACACGTAGATAACCGGTCCACGAAATGATTTCTATAACAGAGTTTCAGATTATCTTATAATAGTTGAATATAAGATCTTAAGAGTTTAACATAGATCACGTAATGATGATCATCAGCCGGTGGATGTCTTCTTGTTGAACATAGGCCTTCCCAAATTTTTGCCGCCTTGATCGATCTTTAAATATTATGCCCCATACTCCTGCCACAGAATACTTAATCCAAGAATCTTGCGCAATTCGCCTCCTGCAGGCCTGAGGGGTACACTATTATTATGTTACATAATGTGAATAAATGGTGTATCTAAGATAAGTACTAATTATATTCTTAGACATTATCTCAAAGCAAATATTGTTATGATTTTTTTTGGATTAAAAGTACTTATCAGCCTTTATATTGCCCCGTTGCAGGGGAAAGGCCTCCATCATAAAAATCAAGTTAATAGGTTTCGTAACCACGCATGCCTAATGCAGATTGGTGATCACAAACCTGAGCTTTTTTCGAAAAATTCGAAACATACTGCGAACCCTGGATCCCGGGATCATGGGTCCTTACTTAACTACTAATCCAAAGGGCGTTGTAGATTTAAATTCTTAAAAAGGTAAAAGTAGAATTAGATTACTTGTAATCATCAATTCATCCACCGTTAGTAATATGTTCAAAGCGAATACACAAAATCACGACACAATTTACTTAACATTTACATTTCCAAAACCCAAGTAATTCATTCAACGCAAAACTTTTCAACATCACGAACAAGCGCGTATCCAAACATTTGCTTTCACACATCCAAGAGGGAAAAGTCATTGGGGAAATTCGTGGGGTGCGTCGCGCGGTGTTTTCACTCCGTCCAGTGCCGCTGTCGCTAACGCCGCGAGAGGGCGCTTGCGCTCCGCAAACCACGTGACTTGTTGATTTAACCCCAAAACAAAACATGCAGGACCCGCCTTAATGAGAGAAAAAGACATCTGTCATGAATTTTATCGCGCAACCCCTCTACAGACACGCAAAACTGTTGATGCTACTCGCCTTCGGGATAGCAGTGCTCCTAACGGGCTTACTTCTACGAACGAAGACCGATCAACCGCAGCTGTCAGATGAACTCGAGTACGAGCCAATGATAAATGTGACCGAACCGACCAAAGCGCGGAGGAAGGAGTACCTCTACCGCCTCCTAACAAATACCACTCGTTCGCTCATACAAATGGAAATAAAAGCCCGACGACTGGAAGAAAATATGCGTAGGATCAAGGAGAAGACTGCAGATTTATTATGGAAGAATAAGGACAAAGCACTGTGGCATATTTTGTTTAAAAACATCAGTAGACATATTTCTATAAGACACGAGTTCCATCAACACGCGAGCCTGCGACGGATAATGTTAGACACTCATAAACACCACAAAGTAGGGCGAAGAAAAGTTTTCCTAAGATAGATGTGTTAACCCGTTTGCTAACTTTTGTAGTTTTAAGACAGTTGTGTATACTTTTGTTTCTTGAATTGACAATAATCGTATGTAAGGCCTAATCGAGTTTAGTCGAGTTGCCGAGTTCTACTGTTATAAAAGACGTAAGTATTTTGGTATTTGTATGATAACATGATTTGTCTACTATTACATTAGTAATGTTTGGTGATGATCTGCAATAATTGTACCTACTCATTGAATTAAGTCTTTCTTTTTGTGACTTTCATTTAACTAAGTAAGAAACAAACACAGTTTGCTAAAATCTCTTTCTTTGAAACTATTTAGTAATTTACTAAGAAAGCTAGATAGCCCGCTGAGATTAATTAGCTTTTCCAAGCGAAAATTTCTTTTTCTTACTTATTTACAAATCCAACCGCTTAGTAAACTACAAGTATGTAGTAAATGTTTGTCTTTTATTGGAGTACCTACGCCGTGATAAATCTACGCTTTAGCATGAATGGGTCGGCTCGACTGGGGTGCTACCACGGCCTCACGAGAGATCGGCGTGAAGTAGTGCCTGCGCTGTTTTGCTGAGTGAGTGAGGATAGAGGCCCAATATCGGAGGGAAAGGTTGGCACTTGTGACTCCACTGAAATTGCGGGTGTTTATGGGCGGAGGAAATCGCTTACCATCAGGTGATCCGTCTGCGCGTCTATCACCTATAACCTAAACTAAAAGTAAAATAAATAAAATCCTCCGACCAATATTCATAATGGCAAAGGTCTACATTACAGAAAGCAAGTCATCGCTACTGTCATGAGACTATGCTTAATCACCACGCTTGCCTAATCCTGATGACAAACCCGACCTATGTTCAAAAAATTTTGCTCGACCCCGACCCCAAAATCACGGCCCGGTACTTAAACCACCAGACCAAACGGGGCGTTTTAAACCTAGACACCGACTGAGTGGAAGATAATGCGGCACTATTTTTAGTTCTTAAGTTTGAAAACTTATTTCATGTTTTTCGTGTCAAATTCTTTCAAACGTGTTTGACTTCAAAGTAAGAATTGATTTATGAAGTAGATATGACTTTACATTGACATGTAAGTAGCTGAATATACTTTGAAAACGTTTTGCGTCGATTCGTACCTACTTCTCACAAATATTTTTACATTTACTAGAATTCTAGACTGTTTTCTTTCGATAAATTAATAAAGAAAAATAGTTAATATGGCAGGATTGTTCCCGTTTGAGCAGCAGTATTTAATAAAAGTTTCTTAGACAGATCTAATACTGGGAGGGTTAAACCGCAGGCGAAAGTTTGTGAATCATCCACGTATCAAAATTCACTTTCAGGATTGTTAATCTATCTAGACATCTTCTTCTATCTATACTATTTATAAAGACATAATAACTTCTATAGACAACGACAAGGCTTATAGGTAAACCGAAAACACGAAATGCTTGCGCGATGTAATTGGACACAGCGCCATCTATTGGTTCATTTCTGAATTACGTTCCCGAAGTGAAGTGAGGGCGGGCCACTAGTTATTTTTTTTTTTTTTTTTATGTGATAGGTAGCAGGCGAGCAGGCGGATCACCTGATGGTAAGCAATTACCGCCGCCCATGGACACTTGCAACACCAGTGGAGTTACAAGTGCGCTGCCAACCTTTTATCCCCTTCCCCCCCGAGTGGGCCTCCGGTACCCTCACTCACTCAGCGAAACACAGCACAGGGGCTGCTTCACGCCGGTTTTCTGTGAGGCAGTGGTATCACTCCGGTCGAGCCGGCCCATTCATGCCGAAGCGTGGCTCTCCCACAGTAATTTTTATAATAACAAAGTTATTTTTTCTTGTCAAAAAGACTAAAAGTCTTTTTTAGTATATTTCAATACTATTATAATATGGAATAGTAAGACTGGTGGCTTCACGTGCTCTCTGAAGCACGGATACTTAGCTTTTCGACAGTAAGGTAATTGAAGCGTACAATTACTCAACCAGGACCATTGATAAAAAATGGCCAGCAGATACATCAAAAGGGAAGTACCGATTTAAAGAATCATGGCAATCGATGTCATAAGTCATTCATAATTTGCTGAATAAAATACTGTCTGCTACAAGTGCTTGCATTTAGTATAGAATCCTTTACTGTTTATAGATACAGCTCAACAAAAATAAAAAATGAACAGTCCTCCAAGTACTTACACCAACATCGTGCTAGTAAAAAAATCAGAACAGAGGGCCAATTCCCGTGCACACGACATTGATATCAAAATTAGAGATTTCATACATTCGTCTAAACAATTTTTTTTTTTTATGGTATAGGCAGCAAACGAGCAGGAGGATTACCTGATGGTAAGCAATTGCCGCCGCTCATGGACACTGGCAACACCAGTGGAGTTACAAGTGCGCTGCCACCTTTTATCCCCTTCCCCCCCGGGTGGGCCTCCGGTACCCTCACTCACTCGGCGAAACACAGCACAGGGGCTGCTTCACGCCGGTATTCTGTGAGGCAGTGGTATCATCAGTGGTATCCGGCTGAGCCGGCCCATTCATGCCGAAACGTGGCTCTCCCACAGTAATTTGACTTCAATGTCGACTGCGCGAGAATTGCTTCCCAAAAGCCTGAGTACTACTGAGTAGCATTAACGATAAGACATCTCTGTTAGTTATTGCTCTCAGATGATGCGTAGGCAACAAAAACGTTCTTTGTTTTTGTCATGTCCCTTTGTTCCTCGCCATCGATCATAGCTCGCGAGATATGGTGAAACGTTTTGTGTCCAATTAGTTTTTCTGTCCTTAATACGTCCCTGTTTAGCTTGATAGATAGTCGTTTTTACTAGTAAGGAAATAATAGTGTACCCGTATAATATTCGCTCATGATATACGATGATGAGAAGGTAATGGAACACTTGAGTGAGGTCTTTATGATGATGATGTCGGTTGATGTATCGCTATCTGTTGATACACAACTAATAATAATTATGCATGAGAGTATATAAGAATAATACTAGTCATTCAGAAATTGGGGATCAGTGCAAATCACAAAAAGATAGTGACACTAATTCTGCCCACCAGAGACTAAAGTGCAGTAACCGCAAAATAACAATTGCGAGCAAACGCCATTAAAAGTTAAGAATTTGATATAAAAAGTAAGCAGATGTATAAACAAAAAAATAATAATGCAGAAATGATCTATAGACGTTGGTTCACACGTCTAAAAAACAATATAGAAATAATCCTTATAAATGAATTTATTAATGGCCATTAAGAATTTTGCCACGAGTTACGACTCGGATTTTTTATAAAAAAGAAACATTTAAACTGATTAAAACGCAGTAAAAATTGGCATTACTGCGTTTAAATTAGTTGTTTTGTCAAGAAACACAACTAACATGCACTAAGGTGAAAAAAACACTGCATGTTAGGTGGTTTTACTGAAAAAAAGTGTTCGTTTTACAAATGCAGTAAGAAAAATAGCTTGGAAAGATATATAAAAGGTTTATTGTTACCTAATTAATAACAATAAGTCAACTTAAACAATTGAAAATCATAAATCAAAAATAAAAAAAAACTTATTTTAAGCCAAACATAACATGTTAGTTTTCTTCTCATAATGACATAAGTCTTTGATAATAAGTTTCTAGGAATAACTTACTAACTTACATAAAACGTTACTGCTCTTTATTTGGCAATTACCATATGTGTGTTACTATGCTATCCAAACTAATATGCAGTAATGCTGTATTTTACTGCATTTTAGTCGGTTCATAATAATTAAGGAGTGTTAACACGTTGGTGGACAGTAAAAATTGAAAATTTCTTCCAAAATGACACTACTTATTTGCATACATCGTCTGTGGGCGTACTGTCAAAGCAGTTGCACTTTAACCCCTAAATGGTATCGTTTCGTGACAGTACGCCTATAGGCGCCCATCGCGGCGTCATCTGAAGGTTGGTAATCTTTGTCGGATGCGTATTCCCCATCATCAGCATATGGATCTTATGGTTTTTGGTCCCTTTCTATAGATAAATTCATTATTGTTTCAATATCAAAAACAAACAATCACTAATTTTCGACATGAAATTACCTTATACGTAAATTGCAACAATTGAATTTGAATATTTCGATAAATAAAACAGTAAAAATACGTTGATTACTTACCACGGTAGCCGTTATTTGCGCGCGAAAACATAAGGTGACACGAAGTCAGGTCAGGTGACAGTACGTGACTAAATGTATGAAAACACGACGCCCATAGGCGTAGTGAGCGGGAGGGGAGGGACCAGAATTCTATCAATGTGTGTGTACCTTAACGTGTTGTAGACCTATGCCAGATGACAGTATGAAGACGGGATTGCTTTTGCGGCGACACTACTACATGGCCCACCTTGTAAGAGTATTAAAAATCAAACGCCCTCAGACGTACTGCCGTGAAATGAATAAAAACTAGGACGTCTATAGGCGTTCTGCCGTATCATTGTTTGCTACCTAAACGCCTGTGGACGTTACTGTCCACCATCGTGTTAAGTATTCACGACTAAAATGCGGCTATCTCTGATTATACTGCATTTTAGTTAGGAGTTCGTGACCATTTACATTTTTTTTTCTAATTGCAGTAAAAGTAGTTTGTATGGAAGTAAATTTTACTGCATGTTAATTGGTTTTTATATTTTTTTTACAAATACACAAACCTGACTAAAGGGCTGTAAAGATTAATAGTTTACTGCATTTTAGATAGGAAACCTTAAAATTTTGTTAACACTTAAATACATACTGCATTTTAGTTGGGAAATCACGCAAAATTTTAATTTTATTAGTTTTGCAGTAAGAGTAAAACTGTTATTAAAAAGCCATCTAATTGTCCGAGAAAAAAAATAATAAATTCTGCAGAAACCTTATGAAACCTGCTTTCAGAATCACTAATAAAACGAAAAATCATAAAAGGGCTATTACTGCACTTTAGTGTCTGGTGGGCAGAATTGTGCTTTGTATTACCATTTCTGGCAACGAATTGAAGGTTTTCGCTCATAGAATCCCTAGATTCAACGAGGTGGTGTCAAGTCAATGAAGGCCCCATTAGTGAAAGAACGCAAAAGATTATATCGGCATTTTGAGAATTAAAAACCAACAATTATGGAACAGTGTATGATTAGAAAATAAAATACTGCAGCTTTAGACCTCGACAACATATTTGAAATTAAAAATATCTAATAGCAACTGCATAATTACCAATGACAGCGCTTTTGGGATCATTTTTTCAAATGTTTTCAGAATGGAATTGTATAATGTACTAGCGATTATAATTTGATGTATAGTAAAGTCAATGCTATTGAGAAGTCATAATATTTCGGACGAAATTAGGTACTTAACTTGTTTATGTTTGTCGACTAATTACTTGATTTTGGAAACGAGTAGACTGCAGCAGCATCTTAGCAACGACTGCTATAGATTAAACTTAACGTTAAGCACACACATGGTTAGGGTTCAAGACCGCTAACTACCAGTCTCCAGACTGAAGCTGAGCTGAGAATTTATCTTAGCAGAATACTTCTTGGAAATCAAACCTAGCACAAGCGCAGCTTTTTGCTTAAAAGTGCGATCTACAATTAATTGCACATTGTAGCAGTTGTTCTCTCTCTTTTTTTCTTAATTCCAATACCTAAGTTTATTGCATCGATATAACCTCTAGATTCATTAAAAAAGTGACCCCGACAACCTTGTCATTAGTAGTTTTATAGATACATACATACCTATTTTGAATTTCGTATAATACCGGCCTAGTGATCTTCAAGAATAGGGCTTATTCCTTCCTTAACGCATTTGTGATGCCTCAGCTGTTGCAGATGTCCATGGGCGGCGGTGATCACTTACCATCAGGTGAGCCGGCTGCTCGTTTGTCCGCTATAATGTAAAAAAAAAGTAGATACGAGTATTGTAGTTTGAAATTCCGAAAATGCCAAATAGCGTTTTTTTCGAAGTTTCTATGATCGGTTTATTGACATGTCAATCACGTATGTGAGTGAGTCACGTGCGCCCGAGCAGACAGAGACAGACGATTGCTCCTCACTTCATGTTTATTGTGTTTATCGGTCAAATAGACCGGTTGCCGGCGTACGAGTCTTGTTATTTTGCTTCGCAGTTTTGCTATAGCATCGAAACTATCGCCATGTCGTGTTGTGAGTAGATTTTTGCTTTTTATTTTCACTTTTTGACCAGTTTGTGACTTATTAGAGCGTAGCGTTTCTCATTTCTTTGTGTTAATAGGGATTTTTTGTATGGATGTGTTGTGTGTATTATACATAAACATATGCTTGCATTGATTGGTAAAATCGTAATTGTAAATACGTTTTTCTAGTCTAAATCGCAATGTTAGTGTTTTAGGTAAGCTTGATCATGTCTTGTGTACCAATTTTGTCTACATTGCATTCACTTCCAGAATTAATTACTTATATTTTCAACTATATTAATCACTTACGCTTTCACAGAGTGACTTATCGAGCGATTTTGATCATTATTTACATGCTAAAAATAAATCCATGTATAATCTTTGAACCAATCGTTAAAACATGTAACGTTTACACTACAAAGTGTTTGTTTCAAGTAATTTACCTGGTATTATATTTCTTCATCTATAACACAGCTGCTTTGTCACTACTCGTAAATATATGAAAATCGTATTACATTCTAAGGTTTGTATTACTTATGTTTTATAAAATTTTCTTCGCGGCTTCTCACGTTAAATTGAACGTAATTTGGCAACATGATTCTTATTGCGAGCCTAATGAATAGAAGAGTGTAATAATAATATCTTCTTATAAATTTACGAGTGATGCCAAGTCGGGTGAATCGAATGATACTATACAAGGCAATGATAAATGTTGTTATGTAGGTATAGTCTAATTTAGTAAAATAAAATTTTGTTGGGATTGTGATTTGAAAGTGTGACAACGTGTGTACTTGGTTGGTTCTTAAAAGGGTTCGTCTAAGACCTTGGTTTGCCATGCTAACATTGTAGAATGAAAATTGTCAAGCGACAGGTGAAACATTACAACCTTATACAGCTTTAAATAATATAAATACTTATAAATATGATGATAATAGTGGTTTCAGATTAGCGTATTTTATCCTTTCGCATGCTCTCGTTACAGTATACGTGCTTACATACCTACGCTTATAGATAATATTATAGGTAACTACAGCTGTGGCTGTCGTTAGGTTACCCAAATCGGTTAAAAGTCTTTAACTTACTCTCAACTAAATATTAAACACATTTGTTTTACCTATTGTCAACTAAGAAATTTTGACAGTTTGTTACCCAACGTGTGGCTGGCTGTATTAAAAAGTTTAACTTTAAAATTATCTTTGTTTCATTATTATCAGACTGTTGTAACGGGTCACGTTGTTTGTTGTTATGTTATCAATTTGTTAAAGTCACAATAGCTTAAGTTTGTATTGTTTTGTCATAATGTCATTCATAATTTTATCAGCATGAGTGCACTTGAAAGTACATGGGAAGGTCGTACATTTTTTGCTGCCAATTTGTCGTTCTGCATTAAATCACCAGAGCAAATATTAAATTTGTGTATTACTTACATTCGTTAAATACCTACTTCACAAATGGGTATTAAAGTTATGTAATTTTTTCTGCTGTATAAAATCATGTCTGCATTTTTATTTTTCCAATAAATAAAAAAGCAACTTCTACACCCCTAAATGGAATCAAACTAAAAAATAAAAGAACCCGGTTGGGTGATAAACTTCTAAAACAAGAAAGTCGTTTTACTTTACCATAATATTTTTTTTTACCAAATAATCTATCTATCTGTTCAGGCTGCAACGCATGCCAAAGATAATGATTTGAACACCAAAAAGCCGTCATTTTTATTTTATTTTAAAATACCCAGTTTCTCTCTCATAGTAAATACTAATCTTAATTCCTCTCAAGCCAAAATCCATCGAGCCATTCCAGTTGGCAGAACTCATCAAAACATTAAGCACACCTAACTTTCAAAAAACCTTCAACCTTCTGGCGCAGTCGGTTAAAAACGTAACATAAAAAATCAACGCCCATTTCACATGACTTCCGAATTTCTTTTCCTCAATTTCGCTTTTATAATATTCACGCCCGCAACGTCCCGACTTTCGCTCAAGCCAATATGACACTTTTTTACACTTATTTGTCAGCCGAAAGAAACTTATTCGTCCGTGTCATGTGATAAGCGAAATAAAGGAGTCTAAAGGTCGCAGGGTGAAAAAAGTGCCAGACACATCAACCATACTGCAATTTATCATTTGAGCCTCGAGCGTGGCATCAAAGGGACGAGTCCCTCAAACGGACTCACTGTCTTTAATCTTAGTGTTTAGATAAAAGTTCTCAAAGAAAACTCTCTTGAGAAGTTGTCAGAATATTAATCGTGGAGTTAACAGGTTTTTAAGAAAGATTGGGGAAGATTTATTTTAGGTAAATCTTACTTAGGTAATGCGTTCAAATACTGTAAAATTTCTGGGTTATGTTTTGTTTACAAACATAATGCGTATAAATTACAAAATCGAATACAGCCCTGATTGTATCAGTGGTTGTACTTGTACTCTGGAGTACCATCTAGAAACTACGAATGTGTAATATAGTCACCAAAACCCGACTAAAAATTTTGTTTCATCGACAAGCGATGGTGTTGGATATAAACTAACGACCCTTCTGTCTCAACCATAAAAATATTTCCCTACACAAATGTTAAAATTGCTTATTTTCTACCATTTTTAAAAATATGCTACAATTTTTATACTTTTTTTTTAAAATTATCGCTTTTTTTTTTCAATATAAATGTTTATTCCACAGACTTTTGGCCTATGGTAAATAAGTTTTTTGTTATATTACGCTAGAATTTCAAATAACTCCGCGTTTAAAAGTAAATCTTTCTTTGAAAATTAGCGTGGGAGAAAGGGCCAAGTGTGGGAGTTAAATCGCTAGTTTATTTTTAAAATGTACATTAAGCTAATTAACATTTTAAGAAATAAGGCTAAGGTATTTTTTTGATGATTGTTAAATACTCTTTTATTATCTTAAAAGATAAAATGAACTTGCCAGTTATCCGACTATTTTTCAAAAGTCATACCTCAGAATGATTTTAACAAATTAAATTAATTTTTAAAAGGCTGGCAACGCGTTAGTGACCTCTCTGATCTCGCAGATATTCATGACCGGGGTCGATTACTTATTAAAAACTGGTGACCCTTGCTCCTAATACAAAAATATATAAATATCTGATGGTAAAATATTAAATTAAATTCGAATTAATATCTACATTGTCTACCAAATGAAGCCAACTTCACTGCGAAAATTAATATCTTCCTTGTATTTTAACTAATTAGCAAAAGTTACGAGAGAAACCTTCAAACAATGGTCTATTGATAGCATTACCCGGAACAAAGGTGTAATCTATATGCAAACATTACCGGATGTGCTTATTAAGGAGGGGTTCGCCCTTCTTACAGTGGGATTTATCCCACTTAAAATAATAACTCTAATTTTATTTTGCGAAAGTCATCTGCAACCTTACTCTTTTAGTAGCCCTAATCTGTTTGCATATTTATGATTATTTAACTACTAAACCCGCCAAAGATAAAAATGGTTTTATCCCTTGTTTGCGTTTATAGAAAATTTTATTAAAATGACAAAACATCACTTAAGTACCAAATACCCCATTCTGCCAAGCGACTAACTCTATTAAACTATTACTCTATAAATCGAGACTACGTTTTTATCGAATGGGGTAAATAATCAGCCTATATCAGTATATAGGCTGATTATTTACCCCATTTGTGACAGTTCACAATGCAGAGCAAAGGCCTTTATCATAGAATTCTAGTCATAGCTACTATGATGGGATTAGACTTAATCATCACGCTTGCCTCATGCTAATGGGGAACACAAACCCGAACTATGTTCGAGAAATTCGAAACATACTTTTTTATCGACCGTCAAACCCTGGACCCTGACTCAATCTGATCATTGCTTATAACTAAGTTTTGGTCCACCACCAGAACTGGCCAAGACACCCACAGATGACATTATCTGGAACAAAGGTGTAATCTATATGCAAGCATTACCTGATGTGATTACTAAATTGAGGGGTTCGCCCTTTCCACGACATGCGCATCAAGTACGTAATGAGATACAGAAGGCCAATTTTGAAGTATTTTCTGGTTAGTCTTATAAAAGTAATCTATATTAATAGTAAAAGGGTATAAACATAGGTCGATACAAGTTTATGATCGCGCTACGAAAACATATTAAATGCTATAATCATACACGTCACATGGCGTAAAATTTTGTCTGTGGGACAATACAGGGTGTATCTGTGAACATTTACATCCCTTTTACCATGTGTTCTACCAATCATTCTGAACAACATTTCTGTAGAACACGTGGTTAAAGGGATGTAAATGTTCACAGATACACCCTGTTTAAAGGCTGATATTTTACTTTCATCATCATCGTCAGCCGTTTGTGATCCACTTTTGGATATAGGCTTCTCCTATCTTAATCTATGCGACGCGGTTGGACCCCTTAACCATTCATTTCTCTCCCGCGTGTTTCCTTCTTACTTTACTTTGTACTTAAATTTCTTGCCAAAATAAAGACCGCGGTATTGCTTCCCTCACGTACGAAGTTCACCTTCTGTAATTGACTGTTCAATGTTCCCCCAACCCTCGTTTGTGCATCGGAAAATAATGTTTTGATGCCTATCAACAATTTATTGGGAGTGACAGTCCTTTTTCTGTACGAAATTTGTTTTTCCCGTAAAACTTCGTCTTTAATATTGGGGAAATGAAATTTCGGATTATTCTTCTTTGAACATTTAGGTTGATTTGATAGGAATAAATGTTTGAGTCATACTTTGAGGATTTTATTGTCAAATAAAATTATTTGGTAATTTGGATTTAACAATTTTTATGTTGGCAAATTGATAGGATTCAATTGAGTGTAATATTAATCTTTGTTGTAGTTTGTGTTGAGGACGATTTTTTGCGTACTGTGTTTTGTATTGGATTATGTGTTTTAAACGCTGCTAAATGCTTTGTTTGGCTTTTATTGCCTTTATAAATCTGAGAGGTGAATATACGTAATATCTAGTTTTTTTTATGATAAATTTATAACATTCGTAAACTGCCATATTTTGTTATTTATTATTTGACTCAAATCATGAATAAAATAGATTTTAACAGAAAAAAATTCATTAAGGAATAAATTTCAAGTTTGACAATTTTTTTTTTAAATTATTTACCTTTGTGCTTTTATTACAAATTAAAATAATTAAACTGTGTTGTTTTGTTCCCAGGCAAAGGTCCAGGGTACAAGTCACCGTTGGACGCATTCAAGAACGGGCCCAGAGAGGAGTTACTGTACGTTGTCTGCGTCCAACCAGACAAGACCAAACAAGACTATTGGCTACCGTGGATGTGGATCCCAAGTCACCCACTTATAGTCAGGTATTATGAAAACATACATACCAGCAATTCGTACCAATCGGTTTGAGTATGCATGTCTGTTACGTACGGCTAAGACACAACAACTGTTTCCTCAACACCAAGATTTGAAAGTTTTCAATAGAAGAGTGAATAAGCTGTTACTAGGCAGATATGTTCCACCCTACACAACATCATCACCTACCATCAAGTGAGATTGAGGCCAAATTTTTGTATATTAAAAAAATTTCGTACTTTAGTTACTTATATGATAGTTCCGAACTCAACTTGTGCGCGAACTGTAAAGCTAAAGGCAATTTAATTAAAAAGATAAAAAATGTGCCAGACAATTTTCCAACTATCACCTAGTCTGAAATGTTGATATTTCGTACTTAAAATACTTAAGTTCTAGCAGAAAATATATCGGGGTTGTTTGTCTCTCAGCAGCTTCGGACGTGGAATTAAACGCTAAGGCGAGAAGCAGTATCCAACACGTATGACAATTTAATGACCATACAAAATATGATCCACACTTTAAACAGTCTGTCGGATACCTAACGCATTGCAAATCCCTAGGAGAAGGACGAATCCCTCAAGGATATATCGCATTCCGGTTGTTAATTTAGTTGGCGGATGGTATTGCGATGGCAAAGTACACAATGATACTCAGGTGTAGTGATGCGATGAGTGACGCCAGAAAATAATTGACTCAAAGTTCAAACAAATGGTGACTTGAAACTGAATAGATTAGAAGGCAAGTAAGCGACATAAAAAGTAAAGGATAACTACTTTACTTTACTTTTTATGTCAATCAACTTGCCTAAACTAATCTTGCTAAGCTTATTTACCTACTGTGCCGCTGCCAAAAGGCCACCATCATAGAAATCAATGGGATAACGCTTAATCACCACGCTTGCCTAATCCTGATCGGTTATGACACACTCGAGTTATGTTCGAATAATGTCGAACTCACTTTTTACTCGATCTTAGGCTAGGTGGAGTGACAAATAGAGCAGAACTCTTTTTGTTAACTGGATGACCTTGACGTTACCTTCAAGTAAACGAATCACTCTGTTGGTTTGCTGTAGGACAATCTCTGACTAGATGGAGGGACAAATTGCACCAGATGGCTGACATGACGTGTATACGAGTAGCCGAGCATTGATTAAAGTCTTTTGAAAAGGCTTAAATTCAGCAGCCATCTGTGACATACTGATATGTAGGTACTTTTTATAGAGATAATTTATATGGACATCGACAAACCTTATGTATGAACTGAAAACACTAAAACACTAGCGCGATGCTATCAATGCTCAGCGCCATCTATTAGTAGACAGTGTAACTACTGTCTCGAAATAAAGTGAGGGCGGGCCAATAGCAATTGTATAATGAACTAAAGTAACTCGAGTTACAAAATTTGAGTCGATTTGCATCACTACCCGGCTGGATCCAGAAATCCTGCAGGATTACCGCGACGTTATTGCCTGCTGCGACGACTCCGGCTAAATGCCGGACTCGGATTTTTATCCGCTAATACGGATATAGCACAAATTGCGTGTGGCGATTCTGCCCAGAAAATTTCTCCAATTTTAAAGTAGGGAAAACTACTGTTAGGGATATTCAACCATTGATCTTAAATATGGAGAAAAATCCACGTTATAAAGCGCCAAGAAAGTCTAGAAAATGGATTTATGTGGAAGTAATGGAGTCTATGTTTTATTACCAATGTGGTTATCATATCCTATAAAATACGTAGCCGCTATTACATATGTAAAATATCCGCTAGATGGCGTTCTGTTACATTAAGGTTCAACTTCAACGTCATTGGTTGTTTAGTGAGTTTTTGATATCTCATAACCAATCACCGTATACATTTTACCTCAGTTCTACAGTACGTAATTTAGCAGATATATCACACGCGATAGCCCCCATTTCATAGTTTTATTGGCACATTATAAGATCGAACTTTGCGTTTATCTTCCACGGACATCCATTGCTTTCAGAGAATCCGGTCACAGGCCTTGCATCCTATAGGGCTCTGATCAGGTCGTCTATCCGTATCGTGGGTATATCCCGCTGCACCTGGTTCCCATTTTATAGGAATACTAGTGGCCCGCCCTCACTTCGCTTCGGGACCGTAATCCAGAAATCAACCAATAGATGGCGCTGTGTCCAATTACATTGCGCAAGCGTTTCGTGTTTTCGGTTTGCCTTTAAGCCTTGTCGTTGTCTATAGAAGTTATTTCTTTATAAATAGTATAGATAAAGAGAAAAAGTAATATTAGTAACTGTTTTTAAAGCATATTCTTGTTCACAGGTCATCCACCGCACTTACACTGGTAACGTGGATGATGAGCTTCACCACAGTGGTTGGAACGTCTGTTCAAGCTGCCATGACCAGCCTGAGCTGAAGAGGGACCTGCTCATCTTGCCTTCTTTGTTCTCTTGCAACATCTACGCTGTGGATGTAGGCACTGATCCTAGGAAACCAGAAATACACAAGGTGAGTCAACAATAAATTAATAATTAATTCGTATACAGAATGTAGTGGTGTGAACATTTCAACACTTCCTACAACAACTGGACAACAGGGTGTGATTGTTGCGGACATAATATACCTAGATGGATGAGACGTACTATCAGATCAGAGCCTGCTTGCTCGTTTGTCTTCCTATCTCATTAAAAAAAGCAGCGTGTTATTTGCGGTTGCATCCAAAGACATCACTACAGATGTGCACTTAGGTTAGCAGCACAAATCAGGATTTGGGGAGTCTAGCAATTATAATGAAGTGACTGCCGTCTGACATGACTCTTTAACAGGGGAACCAGACCAACTGAGTCATGATAACATCGCAGATCTTCAACAATTCTTATTTCAAATTAAATAATATCTTCATTTTTTATAAAATAAAAATCATAAGTAGAGCAGGGATGTTACGAATATTCGCATTCGCTTATGCGAATGGTTCGCATCGTTTTTAACATTCGCATTCGCTTAAATTAATGCGAATGTTGTGCGAATGCGAATGTGTGCAGGTCGTGCATGCGTGAACTTGTGACTCTTGATCTTGCTAGATCTAGGCTGCATCGGCCGCACTGTTCGCGACCGATGCAACTGCATGCATCAGTATGTTTTGTCTTTTAAGTAATAAAAATCATTGATTTATATGTTGTTTTTTTACATTTGATGTGACTGATGTCTTAAGTACTTAATACTCGCATTCGCATTCGCGAATGTGAAAATGTTGACATTCGTAAAATCCCTAAAGTAGAGTAAAGGAAAGATTTATAAATGGTTCTATTTTAAAATTACAAGCTTGAAAACGTCCCTGTTTGGTAGGCAACTCGTAAACCAGAATTTTATGTCAACGGACCGACGAAACTTTTTTAATTCCTCGCCTTATGCTTCAGATTTTACCCACGAACACAAAACTTTGATTTAATATTAAGGACCTTATATACGGTGCGATTCATTGGTACGATCAAGCTGATGAGAAATCGGACACGATTGATCGTATCGTAAATGACGTGTTTTGTAAGTAATAATCGATCGTCGTATCGTAAATTACATGTAGGCATCGTAAGTAAGAATCGATTGTAACGACCTATTCTTAGGTGTTTGGCGCCGACTTCAGTAACTTATTTTATTCGCGTGAACCGTTAAAAAACTTGTGTTACTTGAAAACAAATATTATAGAAAATATTTGTAACCTTTTAGTTCGTGACATTCCGTAAACGATAAAACGAATCCACTGACATTAACAAACTGGTGAAATATTAAGTTTTCAAGTATTGAATACTAATACTTACATGAATATTACAATATTTTGTATGCTGGATACAAGCAACAAAATTACCTCTCCGAAACATTACAAGTAGGTTGTACAAGAAAATTCTACAATGTTATAATTTAGCCAATAAATTAAGCCTTAATATAATACTAGTACAATATATACTTAGTACACATTACCCGACGTTAATCTCAAGAGTAAACGTTATTCACAAAAATGATTTTTTCGAGAGCTTTTGAAGTTCGCTCTTTGATGTAAAATTCAATTTGCCTAAGTTTATTTTTAGGGTTCTAGACTTCAAAAAGAAAACCTCTAAAACATAACCCTTATAAGAAAGACCCATTTTTAAGTACAGTACTTACAGTAGGATTTGGTAGTAGACCTATAAAAATATAATGATCCTACTACTATTATAAAGGCGAAAGTTTGTAAGTATGTATGTATGGATGTTTGTTACTCTTTCACGTAAAACTACTGAATGGATTTGAATGAAACTTTACCAATATAGCTTATACATCAGAATAACACATAGGCTACAATTTTTGAGGTTTCTAATGTGAGGTCGTAAAACCTAAAGTCCACGCGAACGAAGTAGCGGGCAAAAGCTAGTAGAATATAATGATAACAAATTATAATTGCCTCACAAAATATTAGCGTGTAACATCCCAATTGCATCCAAAACTGTCGTTTTCCAACCAAAAACCGTACGCTTAGACCATGATTCAGGGTTTCGGGAGTCTGGTCTGCCATTTGGAACGCTTTATAGGGAAACCAAATCATGGTTACATTCACAAACTATCCAAAATATCAAGTATTCTCTCGATGTTTTCGAATTAGGCACATTTGAAAGGCCATAGGTACGGTGGCCAGCACATCAAGTTACTACAATCTGTCAAATTTCTTCAATCGAACCTCACTTTTATGTCAAACGTGTTTGGTTCAATATCAACTGAGGAAATTTGACAGATTGTAGTAACTTGATGTGCTGGCCACTGTACATGCTCGCTCGGATTCGAGCCAACACCCCCGTATACATGGCTTCTCCTTACCATTGAGCTACCATCATTGTATGTACCTACTAGAGAAAACATATCAGCCATAATTCTATTAGAAAAAAATAATCCTTACTAACCTCTATCGGCACTTGATGTTGTACAAAATAAGTGCACACTCACTCTCTATTTAAATTGGTACGTACAGCTACACATCAAAGTAAACAAAACTGTCAAATTTCTTCAACCGACTCTCATCTTACAAAGTCAAAGTCAAAGTCAAAATATTCTTTATTTGCATAGGCTTGTACACAGCACTTACAAATCGTCATACATAAAGAAAATATTTAAAACTATTTAAAAATAACGTATATAATTTAAATAAAATTAAATATATATCTTGATACATAAGATATACTAAAAAATAAATAGACAATGCGATATTGTCGTACTTACATCGTAGGTTGAATATCAATTGAGGAAATTTGACAGGTTGTGGCAACCTGATGTGTGGCTGACTGTACCTACGAAACTCTCGGTATAAGAATTCTATTCGCACTTGACCGATTTTTGTTTATCCCGCTTTCAGGTTATAAGCTAGAAAAATATGTTAACTCATAATGACACTCGCCTTAATGTGTATTGAGTTATTTCAGTCCTTTATAAACGGTTATAACAATGTTTGAGGAGAAACTTTTGGGGTTCGGGATTTATTAGCTTCTGTTTTTATAGTACAGTTTATTTCGGTGAACAGTTAGTAGAACAAGAGATTAGAGTATATACTTAATACTTATAAACACTTAAGCGCTGGTCCCACGCAATGACTGTGACCGAATCACCTGAGCCGTATACCTACTTATAGGGCACGGAGCGTTTTAGCGAGTGACTACCGTGCATCAAAAGAGGGCATGCAGCGCTTTTGTAAATAAGATACTTAATAAAAAACGGAGTGCTAAGGCACTTAACGCGTATGCACCCATCGAAGTAGCAGGTATCTTTAATATACTAATCGATTACCTACCATCAGGAAAACCACACGTTGGTTTTCCCACTACCATATTTCACTAATTGGACCAGCCTGTCTTTGAATTCCTCTCATAGCTAAACTAAATGCCGATAATAAGCTCGACAAACGCGAAAACTTCATACCCCCCGTTTTCCGGCGCTATCGATCAGCCCAAACTCTACGATAATTTATAGATGGGCGATACATATCGATATAATCTCGCATCGCATTTAATATCGATACATAATCATCATCATCATCATCAGCCTGTTGCAGTCCACTGCTAGACATAGGCCTCTCCAAATGCTCGCCACTTTGATCTTCGGCTACTCGCATCCAGATTGTCACTCCATCTGGCCTGAGGTGGTCCTACACTACGTTTACCAAGACGCGGTCTCCACTCCGGAACTCGTTTACCCCAACGGTTGTCAGTTCTGCGAAAGATATGGCCAGCCCACTGCCACTTCAGCTTACTAATCCGGTGAGCTATGTCGATAACTTTGGTTCTCTGCCGGATCACCTCGATTATAGGTATCGATACACAGACACACAATAAGTACAGCTTATTTCCTCGCGTATCGAACCATATTCGTATGTATTTTCTGGCGCTCGACATAGCATCTGTAGAATGTTTGATATAAATAACGAGCAGTATAATATTGTTAACGTACGGAAAAAAATGTTTTGTGATAAACGAGTGAACCCGATTTTTTTTGTTTATTACCCCAACTTCTGTGAACTAGTAGGTATTAGGTAATGGTACGAGTACGTGCGTGGGATGGAAAAATCTGTTGTTTTACTTCATTATTTATTTGGGACAATAAAGTAAACAATGACGTTCGTATGTTTCATATCTCTTTCCTTAAAACCCGCTAATTTAATCGGCTTTAAACTTATGAACCCGCCGTCCTATTAGATGGATGTAGACTTTCGTCTTAGGGCACTGTGGGATGGACGATGAGAGGTTTCGTCGTAGGTCGTAGACGGATTCGGAAGACCGAATGTTGTCCAACCTAACTAAATTCTTCTTGTCTATCTGTCTGTCCGTCCGTCCGTATGTCGCAGTAATTTTTTGCTGAAACTATAAGAGCTATATTATTAAAACTTGGTAAGTACCTAGATCCATTTTGTGAACCACATTAAGATGTTAATGTATTAATAGGAATAATATTACAACTGAAACTAAACAAAAAACTTACGGAACCCTTCAAGGGCGAGTCTGACATGCACTTAGCCAGTATATTTTTTTTTGTATTTTTAGCAATGAAAACCAGCGTACAGTTATCGATATAAATAGATTTTCCCCTCTCTGAGCCAAACTCCACTATAATTATTGCTGCAAGCGCTGCGTAGTTCAGAAGCGAAATTTCGTACGGCACCGAACTCATCCCGATTCTGTCGTCAAACTTGGGACATTCCGACTTGCAGACAGTTCACCAACTCGTTATTGGCTGTTAGACCCCCGCTTAGCCTTTTCACACTTTTATGCTTAGAGTTGGGGCTCTTAGGTTCTTATGAAAATAGGCTAACGAGGAATTTATTGATAACACTTTTTTAGTTACCTAATATCCTTCTAACCAATAATTCGGCTATGGCGGTCAATCTCAAGAATCAGCCATCGACGCAGGACATTTATAGTGTACAAGTGTGTGCACATACACAAGTGCACTCTCTATTCCCTTACCCTCATATTTCGATGGGACACCAGTGTGACACGACCGAAGAGGGATTAGACGCAGGACTAACGGCTTAACCCTTAACCAGGCTTAAGACATTTTAGGGTTCCGTAGCCAAAATGGCAAAAACGGAACCCTTATAGTTTCGTCATGTCCGTCTGTCCGTCTGTCCGTCTGTCCGTCTGTCACAGCCGATTTACTCGGAAACTATAAGTACTACAGTGATGAAATTTGATGGGAATATGTGTTGTATGAACCGCTACAAAATATGACACTAAATAGTAAAAAAAAGAATGGGGGTGGGGCCCCACATACATGTAACTGAGGGATGAAATTTTTTTTTTCGATGTACATACCCGTGTGGGGTATCAATGGAAAGGTCTTTTAAAATGATATAAAGTTTTCTAAAAACATTTTTCTTAAAGTGAACGGTTTGAGAATCAGCTCTCAAAGTCGTAAAAAGTATGCCCCCCCCCCTCTATTTTTATAACTACGGGGTATAAAATTCTAAAAAAAATAGAGGTGATGCATGCTAATTAACTCTTTCAACGATTTTTGGTTTGATAAAGTATCTCTATAGTTTTTGAGATAGGTTGATTAACTGTAATTTTGGTTAAGTTTTGTGCTTACACTGAAAAACGAGGCTGAACCTTTATTTGCTGCCTACGGAAACCCTTTGTGCGCGAGCCCGACTCGCACTTGGCCGGTTTTTTTTTTCATTGGTTTCAACTTATCATAACTGTATCAAAGTTCAAGTTCAAGTTCAAAATCTGGTGGTCTCATATTTAATGGTACATAGCCTGGTTAATGGTTAACATGCTTTCCGAGGCACGGGGACCGATAATTTTATTACACAACATTTTCTAAATCTGAAATTATCTTTATTCAGTGTCCATATGCACTCCATGTAAAAAAAAAATCCGACAAAAAATTTAGTTAACATACAAGCATAATACATTTGATTTTATTTTAATACTAGTGGCCCGCCCTCACTTTGTTTCGGGACTGTAGTAACACTGTCTACCAATAGATGGCGCTGGGCGTTGATTGCATCACGCTAGTATTTCGCCTTTTCGGTTGGTATATAAGGCTTGCCGATGTCTATTGAATTTATCTCTTTATAAATAGTATAGATTATTTTTCTCTTCTTCACCACAAAATTGTCTGAATTGTACACCGAATCTAATAAAATATATTAATTTCTACTTCTAACTGTCCAATTATAATATCCCATAGCTAAGATCAAAATTCAGACTAATTAGAAATTAAATTGTAACGAAACACGTTGTAACAATACAGTAACAAAAATAATGTTAATTTTACTTTGTAATGAACTCACAAGACTTGACTAACTAAGTTTAGTATTCCGCGCTTGTTAACAGAACATAAAGTGGTTGTAACATTTCGTGAAGACGTACGTAAGCAACAAAGTTGTTCACCACAAAATTAGCGTTCATTTCCCTTCTTTAGAAGAATAACTAAGCGCCCGATGTGTAGAGATGTAACTTTCAACTTATATTCTACGTACGTACATTCACAACCATTTATAAAGATATAGGTATCTTTTGTAAAAATCTACTACTGTTCAATGTTGACGGAAACTGGCTAAAAAATCATTTGAAGTTTGGGATGTAACTACGTACAAAAATAAGAATATATGCCTATATTCTTAGAGATTAGATGCCTCTAATCTTGATACCTTAATAGCATTACCATCGCATTGTCAGCACTGCAATGACGGTTTTTTATGGGACGAATTAATATACATTATACGAAACGCCAGCGTGGTCCAATCGACGCCCAACGCCATCTATTGGTTTAGTTTGAAACCACTGTCCCGAAGCGAAATGAGGGCGGGCGGTGGCTTTAGATGCAACAAGGAATATAACTGGATGACACTTGCCTAAATAAGATATAAAAATAATGTATTGAAAATCGTTTTACAAAATTACCGATTGCGCATTCACTTCCCTAGCCGGGTATGGGGAGACACCCTTGGTTGCTTATCATCATTTTCAAAGTCTCATTATTCCATAATTAAGGTATGGGGGAAACCGGGAACTATAGGGGAGGAATATGTGTCAAGCGGAGGTTCGCCTTTAGTTTAAATGGTGGGAAATTTACTAAAGTTAAACAGTGACTATTTCTTTGATATCGAAATTATCTTTAATCAGCTAATGGCTTTAGTTTTTAGAATTGTTTTTTCGAGGATGTGACACGTTTTCATTCAGAACTACTTTATAATAATTTCTATTGTCTTACATTATATGGGTTGAAATTTTTTTTTTCTACTTAGGTAACATTACACTCAAACCATGGATACTAACAAACAAATTAGCATAGCATAAACATAATTTATCACTTTTTAAAGTACAGATATGTACGTACAGCCACACATCAAAGTATACAAAACTGTCAAATTTCTTCAATCAACTCCCATTTTACTGTCATACACATTAAGTTGAATATCAATTGAGGAAATTTGACAGGTTGTGGTAACCTGACGTGTGGCTGACTGTACTTATAATACACGTGTGTGTTATATAAAGCATAGCTCACGATATTCTACCAACATTAAGTTTACGTCCAAGCAAACTGTAAGCTAAGTAAAGTAATTTACCTTATCAACTGCTCACGGCTCCCAAAATCTCATTATCAGGTTATCGACGGAGCGGAGATGAGGTCATTGGACTGTACCTACCCCCACACAACACACTGCCTGGCTACCGGAGAGATCATGATATCAACTATGGGCGACAGGGAAGAAAACGGGAAGGGGGATTTTGTGCTCGTCGATTCGAAGACTTTGAAGTTGACAGGTGAATACAGAAAGCAAAGATGGCGGAGATTAGTGAGGGGAACACAATGGTTTTTAATCCCGGATGACATAGGCCATTTTCAGATGCTTATTGGTAATCTTGGGGACATTGTGAATACGGACAAGTGCTTTGAAGTTAGGGGAAATAGTTCATTTCATAGGGAGGTAACATGAATTGTGTTGCCTGCCTCCCTTTAAAGTATATGTTAAAAATGTAGTTGCAATGTTTTTGAATGAAGTGTTTAAATTACACTTACGTCCTTAAAAGTTTTTATAGAAGTATAAATAGTATGAACTATTTATAAATTTGTAGACTATGACAAGGCTAACAGGTAAACCGAACAAACGAAACACATGCGCGACACCCAGCGCCATTTTGGATACTATTTGAAATGAATATCCCTATACAAAGTAGTAGTATAGTGGTTTACAGATTTTGAAAACTGCTGCCTCATTTATAATTTTATTTAGTAGATAATACTTAATTTGAAAGTAAAAAGGTATATAATTTAAGAAGAAGAACAGTTAATAAATAAATATTTGCCATCTCTCATAAAGCTACTTAGGTACTCAAGAATAGTAAGCTATTCTATAACAAAAATATGTTTTAGGCTCCTGGACAAAAGGAAAGAAACTGGCGAAATTCGGATACGATTTCTGGTATCAACCGTATCACGACGTTATGATTTCGACTGAATGGGGTTCTCCCAAATATTACAAATCGTAAGTAAAGTCCAGAAATTAACTTTATTATGTGATAAGCAGATTAACAGACGAAGAACCAGAGAACCAGCCGGATAATATTGGATTTGAATTATTGAATTTTTATGGTTAGCAATTTCCGCCGCCCCCGGACAAGTATAATAATTACCTATCCACTCTAGGGTACTGGCTCAATTGGACAAAAAATATCATACATTGCCTACCTTACTATCCCCCCCCCCCCCCCCCTGTAAAGGTTTCAAAAGTTGACGTTTTTTATTTATTTCAAAAATGCAAAGTTATCTTTCTATTTGTTGAGATCAACATTATGTACGTAAGTAAATGGTTAGTCAAATTACTCACATTTACTGGTTTTTACAGGGGCTACCACCCAGCTGACACATCCAATCCAGACCGCTACGGCACATCACTAAACGTATACAAATGGTCCACCCGCGAGCTGCAACAGGTAATCGATTTGGGCAAAGACGGCTGTGCCCCCTTGGAGATCAGATTTCTGCACGACCCCAAACAACCGCAAGGATTTGTAGGGTGCGCCTTATATGCGAATGTGTACAGGTAAGACAAACGTTTCAATGTGTTTTCTAGACAAGTGTCCCTTTTTAACCTTCAGAAAATGTATTTATTATACATACGCGATTATTGTCAAAAAATATTAAAATAAATACCGGGTCACCTCGGTGACAATGCGTATATTTTTCTATGCAGTCAGTTTTAATAGAACATAGTAAATAATTTTTTGGTATTATTTTATTTATTATTTTATTATATTGCAAATATTTCCAAAGAAAACGCTGTAATGAGAGCTAAAATACTTTGAGATTTTTTTATGAAACATGGTAAAACAAATCTGCTTTTAATTACATATTACTTCAATTGGCGCACTGACTTCGGGGTAACCCATTAAAAAGTGAAGTAAAAACCAATCCGCTATGACGTTACGACTTAGGGCATAAGCGTAACGAAGAAGAATTGACAAAACAGACCTAAACATAAAAAAAAACTTTTTTTAAAATTAACAGACTGATCATCTATTAAGCAATCACTGGTCATCGGTAAGCAATTACCGGTAGCCGACCATAAACACTCGCAAAATCAGAATAGCCACAAGTGCGCCGTCGACCTTTTTTTTTCTAAAAAGGCCCAATTCCTATCCTGCCTTTAGCCGACACACGCTGATATCTAGCTAAATATTCTGTGACAAAATAATCACAGATCACAGATATTTATAATACTATCAAATTTTTATGCTTTCTATTTCTCCTTGGATAGAATCAAATTATTTCCAAACCTCTACAACGTAGAGAAATAATTTTGCACGCCACTATACGTCCGAGAGATCTGATTCCTCTGTCCCAAAGCCTCTTATTTGTCAGGTGCGAAGCCAATGTGTAGTACCAGATTTGTGCGGATTTAGTGCACAGACCTTTTCCCTGGGCAGGGATGAATCTGGAGAAGTACCTCTAAGGATAGATAGAAACATTCATTTATTGAACATACGACACACCAAATTACAGACAATATAAACAGACAAGCAATACAATAAATATATTGATAATATTATGATGTGACATTTCCAGATTCAGACAATGAGCCAGTCCATTAAAATTGAAGTAAATGTATCTCAAACTTAACTTGAAAGTAAAATACATAATACCTATTCAATATAAAAGCTTTCTGGTTTGTTACTATCACAGAATTCGTAATCAAATCCACAGAACTCGCAAAACATCAGCCAAATTAAAACGATGCCTTACTAATCAAATCATTTCTACCTCAGGTTTTACAAAGGCGAGGACGGAACGTGGAAGGCGGATAAAGTCATCGATGTACCAGCAAAAAAAGTCAGCAAAGACGGCACTGAGTTCGAGCTCAATGGTAACTTCTTTTGCCTACTTATTTTCGTTGTATTTTGCCAGCCGTATTAACTTTTGGTCACAGCGTTTCTCTTTTATAGAGTTTCCGCCAAGAAACTTATACCTACCTAACTAAAACCTTGGGCCATTGGATAAATTTGTACCTTTTTATCGTTGAAATACGACGTAAAATCTTATTTGCCTGTTACTAAATAATTTTATAAATTGAAGAATAACTAGAATCTGATTCTAATTACGCTATTTTATATTTGTATGACCACAACTATACGTAAGAGTAAAAAATTAATATTTTTACAGATGACTATAAAATAATTCTCGTTGGAATATTCACTATTTTTGTATGTCTTTCTTTTGCTCGATAATTTAATAATGTAAAACAAAAAATGCATACACATATTTTTTTGAAATATCACGCTATAACTTTGATTAAGAAAGGGGAGTGATTTCACTTATTAAATTGGCTGTTGTTATCTAGTCAAACGTCTAGTACTTTTTGAATTATTGTTGATTCCCGACAGTTTTTCTGTATATTTCACACAACTCGTCAACTTACGAGCTCAAAGCATACAAATAACAAAAACCGACCATCCAACATCCACTTACAAATGGTATTACTATTCAACGCTATGCAGACCTAACCCGCGTGTATTACGTGATATGCATTACATAACCAAGGACAATCGCTTCATCCCTGCTCCATTTCATCCTTTGCTTTGTTCGAGCCAACATGACAGTTCCATTAACTTTTTGCTCTAGGTTTAATGGGAGAAGTGATAATATCCCTCGATGATAAGTATATGTACGTTACCTGTTGGTTACACGGGGATGTGAGGCAATACGACATATCGGATCCGGCGAAGCCTAAATTGACGGGACACGTTTGTCTTGGTGGACAGTATTTGAATGAGGAGTGTGACATCGTGGAGGATAAAGAATTCAAGGTAAGATATTATAGATGTTAAAATATATAAATATACCAATTCGCATAATTTATCAAAAAATGCATAAATATATCAACTTTGCAGAAATAGAGGAATAGTTTTTAAGCATTTTGTGCATACCAAGCTCATTTATGCAATTTTTGACAATTATTGTGCCCTTGTTCTACTAAAGTGCGAATTGTATATCTACACTTTTGTCAATATCTCCAAACTAAAAATTCAGATATACACACGCTTTAAAACTTCAAGAAAAAGTGTGTTATAAGGACCATTAAATGTTGGAATTTTCACATTTTGCAACAGTTGGAATATTTTTGACACTTTGAAGATTAAAACACGAGTAGGCATGTGGCTGCTTATAACTTAAAATAAAGGCTCGTATTTAAAATCGAGCTCGTGTTGTAACAACTCTTGTTATGTGACAGTCACATAAACTACTATTAAAATCAAAAGCATTGAAATATTTACTATTTTGTTTTTAGCAGCATTACTCCCAAAAAAGCAAAGAGAACACCTTTAAAATAGGACTCGATTGAATCGAAAAATTATAATCTGGATTGAATTACACAATATACAATACAATTTATTTTAGATCTTTTATATTTACATTTTCAATTTGACATCTCTATTATGAGTAACCCTTACTTCATTTACCTTTTTTATTTCAATGAATTGATAATTCTCCACAATCCATTAAAAGAAATTGTAAGCTGAAAATTAAAAATGAAGGCGAAACTTCGATAATACAATCGTGAATTACAAATTACCTTTATCCAACAATACCCTCATTTCATATTCAAAGCATAACACCCAAGTCTTCGCTCACAAGTACAGGCGGCGAAGAATTCCAATTTTCTAATCCACTAATACTTCAAATTAACGTTACATGACTTGACACGTTTATTCTTACTCCTGCCCCGTCATTCTTTTCATTTAAGTTCATTCCCTCTGTTCGCTAAATTACTTTCTAATGTTTTCCCGTTTGTTGAAATGTTTTGCCTCGTTCCCAGTTTGTTTTTAATGGTTGGAACCGCAACGTGTATTAAACTCTTTAAAAACATCGTCTCTCGTTAAGTTTTTTTATGTCTGTGTTAATACTTCTTTTGCTAGTCAGACCTGGGTGTGAATAAGTTTATGCTGTTGACACTAAACTTTGCATATTTTCAACTGTACTATTTTGTACTCAAGAATGTTAATTTGTTTTGACCACTTCAAAGTGCAATTATTTCTCTAAATGTTTTGTAACATGACTAAAGATGAAAATAAATAATAATACCTCATCAAAGATAGGTTGGATTCTGGTCAAAACTAACCAAATTTGATACTTATTTTCATAAACATGTCAGAATTTTTTGGTAATTTATAATTTAGTTAATGTGAAATTTGGATCTAAGCCTAAAAATAATGGCAGCAAATAGACACCAGTGGAAGACCTTAGAAGAGGTCTTTGCCTATTTGCCTAGCAGTGGAATAAACCAGGCCAAAAATAGTGAAATTATTTTTAATCAACAAAAACCTAAGGAATTATTGCCGCCACAGATCTTGACATTGCTTCTACAAAATTGTAAACTGATATTAAATTACCTAAACTTTGTTCGGCATTGGCATTAATCAAATTGATTGTTTACAAATATTCGTATTGCTATCGTCAACGTAAAGTAAATAAAAATACCTACTTCAAAAACAAAGTTATCATTCACTTTATCATCTGTTCGTGTCATAATTAACAAATGGCTTTATTTTTATCATTCTTGTTCCATTTTAATATTTTTATCTTACAGTAAAGGTCATTTCTCTTTTCTCTGCAGTAATATTTCGTAATCAATTTAAGCTATCTCGTTAAGATCTTTTCTTGTCGAACCACTGTGTAGAACCGTTTGCCTTCAATATTCTATTAAATTAGTTATGATTTTCAATTATTTTTCTCTTAAATCAAATTTCGTTATGAACATCTTATTGAAGAGCTTATTGGTTCCAGTTTCCAGAATACATAAGTATATGGTCATAAAATAAAACTGGCTTTTTTGTAATCAAAAATTGACGATACACAAAATAATTAGGATGAACATTATGAAAACGTATCTACGATTTATTTATCCTTTGCGGGACTCAATCATATAAACCTTAATAAAGGCACTATTTGGCATTTTTGGACTTCAAAACCAATTACTATGGATTAGGGTCGAACTTAAGCATTTTCTAAATTATAAAATATCTATAGATGTATATTCTAGTAAAAAAGCGATATAGGGATCACTTTTTCAAACGCTTTCAAAATTCACGCTTTCGACCATGCTACGAAGTTACGAAAACTCCCCGAATCTCTGAATACATACTCTGGTTTTTAATCATGTGGAGTAAACTGACAGATGCCAATGTGTCATCCCCATACATTATCACTCAATTTGACCGATGCAAAATGTCAAAATGTATAGAAACTTGACATTGCATCTTTCAGTTTTTTACATGATTAAAAACCAGAGTATAGCGTCTCTCGTGATCAACTAATCTCTACACCAGCGTTGACCATCGAGATTGTCATGCCGCTGTCTATATGTAGGTACTGTCGTTGAGATATGTATGTATATCTCTGGCAATTTCCTCTCTAGTAGATTACTGGTTCAGGTCCAACAATTGGTTGTCAAGCTAGCGTAGGTTGGATACGACGTACGTATACAATGTGTTCGTGCTGACGATTTCAATAGAGGATCCTGTAAGTCACATCTACTATAGAGGAACAGAGTGCTAAAGAATCTATTCGCCTGTTAGGAATTTTTAATGTAGCACGGATCACCTAATGGTAAGCGATTGCCCGCCGCTCAAAGACAACCAGTGGAGTCACAAGTGCGCTGCCAAATTTTTATCCCCCTTTCTACTCTATTGGACCTCCGATACTCTCACTCACTCTTTGAATATCTTGCCATGTCAATAGCATGTACTACCAAAGATTAAAATAATTTTAAAACTATATTTAGGTATAACTGGCTAAATTAATCAGAGACGTTCATTAAACGTTAATTATTACTTATGTGAATATTACCTTTTTAAACAGACAAAATCTATCCATAAATTAAGATAATGAGGTTAAATAAGTCTCTCAGTGTGACAGTATGTTACATGGGTGTACACCATAGATGAGCGTTCTTTTTTACATTACGCAAACTTAAATTGGTCATAAGGATGACGTCCAGTTAGTTTCTATTCCATCTTAATCTTATATGCCTTTTTTTAGGAACTGCCTAAACCAGTGGTAGTGAAAGGAAAGCGGCTATATGGGTCTCCGCAGATGTTACAGCTGTCCTTAGACGGAAACGCTTGTACGCATCGACATCACTTTTTTCACCGTGGGATAAGCAATTCTATCCGAAATCAATTGAGCAGGTAAGTGTCTCTTTATTCACTTGACATTAGCAGAGTTAAAGACGTGTTTCTAGTGTGTCTGCCGTGAGACAAAACAAAAAAAAATACAGATAATTTTGAAACCATCACTAATTTTATAGGTCTTTTAAATCTACTACCAAAAAGATATTAGAGAAAACAAAAACTTACTCGGATAACCTTAAATTTGTTGGTATGGTATGAATGGAACTTACGACTTTTTTCATTTACAAATACATTTTTTTTTAATATTGTCAAAACCGGCTTTATTAGTAATAAGTACCTTAAAGACTTTACCAATCAGTAAAACAACACGTTAAATCGTTATACAACCAATCTTTCGTACCGTAGAAGCATCCCCTTAATTTATTACCAAACTCTTCCTTATACGAAATTGCACTTCGGCCCATCTAGATAAAACTGTATATGGCCCGAAGAATACGGTGGCCGTACGTAAGGTATTTTATTCGGAATACACCCTAACTTTGGTCCCTCAACCGCAATAAACAGTCGTTATCTCGTATGTCAAACCTTCGGCCTTTTTAGGGTTCCTTAGGGAACAGTAGGGAGTACTCCGGGAAATCAGTCATGTCGATCATTTGTTACGAACTTAATTTATTGTTCAAGTTTAAACTTGTAACTTTTCATTGTTAGGTTTTCAAAGTTTACCCCTATTACATTTACTATAATGTTTTATGTGATAATAAATAATAGAAATTATCTATACACTTCCGAGCAAATTATTATGTTTTTTAGAATCAAATCTCTCTAACTTTTCGAACATTTTTCATACAACTACAGAATGGCCAACGCTTATGGTTGGCAATTTAAAGAGGCAACGCTCTGGCTTCCGAGTACTTTGGACAACGTCAACGTCAGTGACAGACAATATCTTTTTGTAAATTTAATTTTATTTATGTATTTTTTAATTTTCTTTTTATGTTACATCTGTGTCTGTGATCATTTACATCCCTTTAACCACGTCTTCTACTAACCATTTAAAACAACATTCATTTGTTATACGACTTTTGAAAATTCTTCAAAAAATTTTTTGACTCCCCATACAAAATTAACAAGTCACGCGACCGACTTTGTATGAAAAATTTAGTGTTTATATGCGATATTCCAAAAGTCATAGACCAGTTAATGTAGTTTAGAATGATTGGTAGAAGACGTGGTTAAAGGGCTGTAAATATTCACAGATACATCATGTCTATTCCTTTCTTTCTTCTACAGAACCCCTCCTTTTAAGATCCACTACATTTTCATCCGGGTATATTTATAAATTTCCCTTTGGAAGCCAAAGTTATTTCTCTTATGCGTACATTATGCAAGACCTGTGTCACCTGGTCCATGAATTATTCATGAACGTCGTGTGTATTGCCGGTACAAATAACTATGAAGATTTAATTTTAAATACGCGGATTTTATTCTAAGTGCGTCGTGATTGTTTGTTCTGTCGGAAATATCCTATGCAAATTAGGTATAATGTTCTATGTTTTGTTTTGCGTTAGCTACAGTAAAGATATATTATAGAGCTATTTAGATGTTTGAATCACATTCAAGTAGGTACCTTATTTTAAGAAAAAGAAAATCATGTTTTATTTAATTTACACTTGGTTTCACAAACATTGGCACTTAAATTTAGTTTTTAAGTACCTATAATACTCGAACATAAAACATTTATTTATTTGCTAAAATGCACATTGATACATCGTGTTACAAAATGGTATCTTGTAGTTATCGAATTATAACAATACATATTTTGTCCGTGGGAGAGCCACGCTTTGGTATAAATACACTGGCAGCGCCGGTCAAAACGTACGGCAACGTCTAGTCTAAAAGGGGTAAAATTAAGTAGACAAGTATTTAAAAAGATAAATTATAATAGTAATACAACTTTTAAAGGTGGAATTATACAACTTTTAAAGGTATCCTCTTTCAAAGTCAAAACAAGAATTTATTCAAATGTTTACATACGGCGACGTAGGTAGACAGTGATAGAATCGAGACGTAAACTTCAAAGTAACGTTTTTGACATCTATTCTATTAAAAATAACGCACGCATAATTAGCAGCGTTTTATTTATTTGCCCATATAAGTTACGACTTCAAACTTGTTAATACGGATGTTCGTTTGCCAGGGTGGCTGGATAGTAAAGTTGGACGTGGACACTGAGAACGGGGGCATGAAGTTGGATCCAGACTTCCTCGTCGACTTCGGAAGCGAGCCAGATGGTCCGGTGCTGCCCCACGAAATGAGGTGAGGCATAATTTGTAGGGCAATGAATTTGAACGCAAGTGTAATTTGGGATGTGTTGCAAATTCGGTCACGTCCAAGTTTGGCTGTGAATTTTAAATTAACATTTCAAGGGACATAAATGATACTAATTTATATTTCATTTTGTTAAAAAAAATACTAGCCAAGTAAAGAAATTAGGAAAAAAGTTAGCGTCATCTTGAATTATTTTTTGACATTCACACATAAAAACTATTCATTATAAAAAACGTACGAAAAGAAGCAACCTCTATATATTGATCAAGTCAATTTAGGGAACTACATTTTCAAAATTTTCTTGGGTCTGGGTATTCTGGGTTGACGTCCTCAGTTAATTATCGTCACTTGGTACTCATAGTACAGGGGTTGTCCTTGTTTAACCTATATTTTACAATATTTTTTCCTCAAACTTATTTTTCATTGTTCCTTGCAGATACCCTGGAGGAGACTGCACATCTGATATATGGCTAGCAGAAGATTAAACTTCGCGTCAGTGTTTGTGCCAATATTTTTGTACGATTCGACAGTAACCAATAAATTTACTAGAATAAAGCTACACTCAGCACATTTAACCGCCCATATCGTATTTTTCATACAAACGTACTTTACGATTTCATAAATTGAAAAGTTTTATGGCAATGCTTTTACGTTACCTACATGATCTGTATTAGATACTTATATTATGGTCGTCTTTTTATCAAGCATTTTATTCAACCATGAAAACATTCCGATTTATACAAAAAAATAAACATCTAAATCCGTTTTACTTTTTAATTTATGGTATGTTTATTTGAGAAATACGCTTTGAGCGGTAAAATGTGCTTTTAAGTATACCTACATTGCGAAAGCTACAAGTGTCAATATGTCCTATCTAACATAGGTACTTCAAGAAAATAAATTTCTTGTATTTTTGGCGTTAAGGTCGATTTCTTATTAACAGACTTGTAACCAAAAGGAGGAGGTTATAAAGTCAACTGTAAGTTTTCTTATTAAATATACTATGTTAGATAGGAGGTATTGGCTATTCGCCGTCGAATTTGAACTTTTAATAATGTAAGTTTTAAATTATCAATACTTAATTTTAAATGTTAAAAAACAATTTTTGTACAGAGCTATATCGTGCTATATCATACGTAATAAATATATTGCAGTGATAAAGGTTTTCTTTTCATTCAGCAACCCACACTCGTCCACTGCTGGACATAGCCCCTAATGCACGCCACCGCTTCCGATTTTCGGCCACTTTCATCCAGCCCACACCAGCCAGCCTTCGAATGTCATCATCCCATCTTGTCGCAGGGACGTCCAACACTACGCTTCGAGTCGCGGTCTCCACTCAAGGACTTTACGGCTCCAACGGTTGTCAGTTCTGCGGCTAATGTGACCAGCCCACTGCCACTTCAGTTTGCTAATTCGGTTTTCTTTATTTTTACTAATGCTTCGTACTCGTTTACCCTCGTGCAAAGATTACACAACTGGGAACCTGCGGTTTCACCTCACATTTTTCAAGTAATTCTCTCGCTTTTGTGGGAAAGTGCTAAACATTTTTGTTTGAATTTTTTAAGCCTTTCAATTATTAAATGGGAATGCTCCTAAAGTACCTCTGCCTTTATTTAAAGGTTGTATGTTAGCTTTGGTAACGAACGAATATTGTGAGGAAAGTTGAGTATTTGTGAAAATAGACTGGCCGGATGGCGCATTTAGTAGTGACCCTGCCTCATACGCCAAAGGTACGTGGGTTCGATCCCCACTCTGGACCAAATATTCGTCTGACGACTTTTCAGTGTCTGGGTGTGATATACATACATATAATATGTAATTTAAGCACAGAGTAACTTATAATATGAATTTAAGTATTATATTTGTAACACCTTTCTGATATCCGTAACACAAGTGCTTAAGCTACTTAGTGCGAAGTCATTTCAATGTATGAGATGTTGTGTGAATTTATCTGGGTACCTATAGGTATAGACTTGAACACTATATGAAAAGTTCACTCCGCATCTAAAATAGCTGGACTCGGGTAACAAAATAAAATAAGCATAAAGTTAACATTGGAAAAGCGTATCAATAGTAAACAAAGTAAAACCAGCTTTACCGATAATCAAATCCACCACGTCCGTAATTGAATCAAAACGTACCACAGCAACAGAATATTTTGCGAACACATTTCACAAATTACGTGTGAAATTCAGAAACACTGAATAGTTCTGTACTCAGCGGCGTCTGACCAATTAACAACTTTCAATCTAATTATTTTTGTCAGAACCTCGTTATTTTGTCTCGCCCGAAATACGCCATTTTGTCGTTTCTGCAAATTTTACTATGATGTTTAGTTTTTAATATAATTTGCATTTGTATAGTGGAACACGTGCAAAGCTTTGGCAAAGTTCTAATTTAATTACAATGTTCATAACTAACAACAATTTTAATAATATCACACTAACTTTGAATTGAAATAATGTTTGAGCTTTAAAAAATATAGGTAGGTTATTTTAAAAGACAAAACTATTTTTATTAGTTTTGGCGGCCTTCCTCCGACATTTTGTTAGCTATCAACCCTCTTAGATTGTTTGCAACACCACATTAGTAACAAAAAATCTCAAAGTAGGTACGAAGTTTAGGTAATACATACTACCTTAATTTTTTCTTGGTTTCGAAATATGCATACCCGCACCTTCGTTTTATATGGCTGAACTTGAAAAGGAGTTTTTTACACCCTTTAAATCGACAGAATTCAATTCAAATCCCCTATGATATTAAATCAACTTAAGCTCTTTATGTCCGAGCATGTTGCATTGTAACTATCTAAACCAAGCTTATCTACGCCCTATATCGGTGAACAGTTACATCAGACGGAACACTTATTGTACAGCCTACAATTAAATCTAAACACCTTATGTGCTGGGACTATAAGGTTTATATTTGAATGGGGTTATATTATACTTATTAGTGCACGTAACTAACTTTTGTCTGAAATAACTTTTGTCAATATTTTATCGAAATTCACACGGAATTTTCCATACCTTGTACAATTTGACCCACTTTGGATGAAGAGTCGAAAGTACAAAATCAGATAAAGACAAACAAAATTATTCCAAATACCTAGGATTACCTAATAGAAGGAAGTTGTCCACTGATACAACTTGTACAGGGTAAGAAAGTTCAATAGGAATCTACTGTAGAAAAGAAAAAACTAGTATCCTCCGTTTACCTACACATAGACATTATAGGACCCTCTTGGGGCCAGCGGTTGGTATAAAACTGGTTATTTATTTTATAGAGAGGCAGTAAACAAGACGTACACTCCAACTTTACATATTATTGTTTCTGGTATTGTTCGTATTCGTTGTATTTATATTTAAATCTGTATGTGTCGGATACTTTATAGTTAGACAGGTACGTACGTCTCGGGTACCTCTTATAGGTTCCTGGGTTTCTTTTGGGACGGACGACGTTTGGTCATGATAAAAATAGATTAAGTACCTACAGAATTCTTCGTTGACGGTGTCTGGTTTTGTATCAAAGTGAAAAATTCCCGACGTACTCGTAGGTAACTGCCAGCCATATTTCAATAAGATCATTACTAACATATTGAGTATTCCAACCAGTCAGGCTTTCTAAACAAATCTATGTAAGTTTGTTTAAAAGCCCACTTGTTATAAAAAAAAGTTGGGCGACCAGAGTAATGAGGCCTTCATAATGTATCCCGTTTTTCAACAATAGGTCGCCAACTTATCATTTACATAAAACAAAAAGGTGAATAATTTATCATCTGAAATTGCCTACCTACCTTCCCGCATCACCTGTCTTCCGCTGTCAATTCAATGGCTTTTAAACGAGTACACAATGTAACAGGTTTGTGAAACAAAAGTTTGTTTTGGTGACAATTTTTTTTTTGTTTTATACCAAGAAGTTACCATGTTATAAATACCTACAAACCACTTCGTAACTTGATGGATTGCTGCCTTTATAGACACCGCTACACAGTAGTCACAGTGCGCTGCCACCTTCCCCCCCTTTCCCCAATTGGGCCCACTACGTACGGCACCGTCTCTCACTCGTCAAAACACAGCGTAGGCACTGCTTCCCGCCGGTCTTCTGAGTACAAAAACTAACTATATACATGTAGGTATGTCCTTATTCAAGACTAGTCATGGCCCGCCCTCACTTCGCTTCGGCATAGATGGGCCAAGTTACTTTTGACCTTACTGATGGTTCCTATGGACACTCGGATCACAGGCGTCGGCGGTCGCTTACCATCAGGTCATCCGTCTGATCGTCTGCCACATCCGTCTGTTCGTCTACAAAAGTAATGTTTTGCCACAACAGTATTTTCTTAATTTTGATCATAATTGGGTATTTGACTAATCTCGATTTAGTAAAAAATATTGATACTCTATTAAAATATTGGTAAATAACAACCAATGGCCAACATTTTCAGTTAAAAATGTATCGTCTAGCTGGTTTTGTGAGCATTCAAAGTTTCATAGGCAAGTCCATTTTTTAAGTATAAAATTAAAAAATAATAATTATATCATTGAACTACCCGTTCATTTTCCACCAACTTTTATTATAAAACCATTTACTTAAACGAAACATTTGATATAGCTACCATACAAAATTTACTAGACGCGCATACAAGAGTTTGCGTTGTGACGTCACAATACAATAGCCATTTGTATAGAGCGTTTTTGGGCTTGCCCAAAATATGTGCTCTTAAAGTTGTGATATCTCAGGTAATTCAAATGAGAATCAAGTGATTCTTTCAACGATGTTTCTTAAATTGAGGCGTCTTTTGATTAAACACATAAAAAAAATAGTCAAATACCCAATTTACTCATAGCAAGTTAAGCTTCATTGCTAAATTAATATAGTTTCTCGTGATAATACTTGCTCAGCTGCCATATTCCAGTTATCTTATTTCATTTCTCAGCAAACTCGAAACTTTGCAAGCAAGTTTAATGTTCCATCATCAATTACCTTCCTAATTATACTTTCAGAAGCTTGAAAAGGCCAATTCTGGAGGTTTATAGCCTTTTGTAGACCCAAAATCTAATCTTTAACTCAGATCGATGGGAATGGAGGAAAATAGAGATTGCTTTCACGATAATGAAAGAAGCTTAAAAGGGTCCAGAAAATGTCCAAGAGGCTAGAGGCATTAAGGCCACTCGTATCCATTACTGGTCTTCTCAGTAAGAAAATTTAAATATTCATTTCGTTTGCCCCTTTGATAGGCACTTAAGCGATTGGTTCGATTTTTTATTCGAAGCATTCGTATGCGATTGGAGGATGTCGTTGGAGAGAGATTTTTATTGGTCTTACTTGAAATTTTCAAATCACGGACTCGATATGCACCGCTCATAAAATATTGTAAAAGCTATAAAGTACAAAATAAGTAGAGTTTAATCAATTGCAATGTTATTGAGTCAGATATGGGACTTAGGAATAGAAGAGGAATTGTTTTCATCATCAATCGTATACTTACATAGAAGAAAGGATACAACTGAAAAGTTTTTTTTTGACCATCAAATATGATTTTGTGAAACCTGTACCTAAATAAGTATTATATACCAAGTACTAGTGTATCTACATCGGATAAGTATAGTAAAGGTTTACAACGACCGTTCTGAATATCTGTAGTAAGGCCTGGGGTAAGTTATATTAGTGGACGTCGAAAAAAAAAGTCTACCTGTTTGTCTTAGTCCTCAACTAAGAACCTCGGTAGCTTTAGTGTTAAAAAAAACATACGGGTCGAATTGAGAACCTCCTCCTTTTTTTGAAGTCGGTTGAAAAGAACCAGAGTCGACGTGCCTTTCCTATTACAAACAAATTTTAACATAGTATTCTACTCAAAATTCTAAACTACCTTTCCATAATGTCCCAAAATCGGAAAATAAAAGAAATCTCGGAAAAATAAATCTGCTATTACATTTTCAAAGCCCCGATACCTTTAGAATTTCCATATTAGGTATCAGGAATAAAGTGTGTTAGCCGCAAAAAATAACAAAAGTGAATTAAACAAATAGTTCTACAAAACACCAACATACCACGTACGCTAGTAAGTACAGCAGAAGCTAAACTTAAGAATCTAAATCACACATAGCAAAACTTGTTTGTTTTGTTATCTCACCAAAACTGTAGAAATTGAGTTATGAAAGTACCGAGAGATTTATCGTGTCGCCTTATGGCGCATTGGGCAGCTTACAGTGACCAGCAAACCGTGGACTTAGCTCTAATGTCTATAAAGGTAAGGTTCAAAATCCAGTGTTGAGGCATTTCAGCTCTCGTTTCACTGTAAAAAATGACCTAAATCCAGGAACGACTTTAATCCTTCTAATTTCTGAGCAACTTATACTAATGGCATTGAAACGACTCAATAAATTTTAAGATTAATCCAAAATAAATTACAGGGGGAGGGTTTTGTTCGTTATAGCTTTCCAGTCAACAATGGCTTTAAAGTTTTAGTTCGAGCTCAAGGATAAAAAAGTGGCGAAGTTTGAATCGTGCTTGCGCACAAAAGGTTCCGTACCATTGATTTTATTTTGCGTATGGTTTATGTTTACAAACTTTTTTATACTTTAGCTGACTATATTAAAGCTAGACATCAAGTCTACGATTTATGACGGATTCAAAACACTACTAAGTTTACTGTACGGTCATGTAAATCATACTTGTTTTTTTTTAGTTTTATCATTCTCTCATATAAGAAATTACAAGGGAGCACACATCTTACCACTTTGGAAGTGTCTCTCGCACAATCTATTCATTAAAAACCTTAGTATGATTGAAGACCTATTAACAGATATTCCATTCGTATTTGTTAGATGGAAAAAAAATGTTAGATTTCTAAGAATGAAGACCCTCAAAATGTAGGTATTGTTGAAAATCCTAATGCGGTTTACAAAAAACATTTTTTTTTTTAATTTTGACGATAAAGTTCTTTTAGTTTCAGAAAAAAGTGGCTGTTACATACTTACGAACAGACAAACATGATAAAACCTCGAGGGTTCCATTTTCTGTCATTTGGCTACGGAACCCAAAAAAAACGCTTAGAACGGAACTTAAGCAGAGTTGAAAAACGTTGGGTTTTTGATTGGCCTCGTTAGGCTGGTACCGGACGCTTTTAAAGAGATGGCAGACTGTTTACAAAACCAGACTTGATAAAGGCTTTTAAACTATTTAAGAAAATGTTTCTGTATTTTAGTGAAAGGAATGGAAAAGTGACGAGAAAAAAGAAAACCTGCTAGAACTCATTAATTCTGATGAATAAGGTATGAATCTACATTAAAGATTGTTAGTAAGACTTTTAGTATTTTGATGAGGTGTCAGTAGAGTGTCCTTTTAAATAGTGACTCCTGGATGACATAATAATGCATTGAACATTCATCACGTCTGTCTGTCCGTCCGTATATCACTACCGTATGAAACTATAAGAAGAACCCGTACTTACTTATTAATTTACTCTATCAGATATATTCTGTGAACCTTACATAAACGGGACTAAACGCGGACGAAATTAAATAAGTACATTTTAGCACTTACTGCTTGACGTTTCGGCTGCGTTACAACAGTCGTGGTCACAGCGAACTGGTCAGTACGCTAAAATGACTTATTTAATTTCATTGAGGTTTCATATATTTTTTTCTCCAAACTGAATAGTTTACCTGAGAAACATTAGCAAAATGTTAAATGTTACACTTTATGTAACAGTACCTTTATCATCTCGTTTCTTCAGTAAAATAATAAACACTACTGCGAAACACAACGTAATACAGACAGATATTACGTGTATCAAATAGCAAGTCTCACCACACGACAATTAGAATAAATATCTACATAGGAAAAAAAGGTAAAAAGTATTTTTTTTTATGTAAGATGGGTTTGCACTTGACCTCATCTCACCTGATGGAGAGTGACAATGAGGTCTAAGATGTAGCGTGCTTTCCCAGAAGTAGCTCTCTGGAAATACAGAAGCCGGCAAGTTGTTCCATTCCTTAGCAGTTATTTTACGGATAGATAAGAATAAGTTGAGCCACTGGTAATCCTTTGCACTACGTTGTCTTAGAGTTCTTAAGGCGTCACAAAGCTTGTAATATCGTGGAAGGATATTAGCGTTGTCCCACCCCATTTATCACTGCAAGCAAATTTTCCCAGTTAACATGTCTGCAGAATCAAATTACGAAACGCGTAACGGGCATATATTCGGTGACGGATGGGAGGGACCCTTGCGATGTGAAATACGTAAGGAAACGTCTTATAGACTATATGGGGGACGTTCTAGAGAGTTATTTCTTTCCTAATGCTTAGGTCGGTCGTATCCCAATAATTTGGGGCGAAACAATTTTAAGGACAGACTGTTACGGCGGTCGGATGCATGCGAAATAACTTTTATGTTCCTTTACTTAGAGTTGGTTTGTTGATGTTGGCTCACCTCAGCCTCATGGTAAGCAATAGGTTGCTGTTACAACAGACGCGTGGGACGGCATCACATCCGATCAGTTGGTCCGTGAGATGCTCCTTAACGCTTAGTTTGCAGGAGTCTATAAAGTAGGACGAACGGAACAATGCGGCGGACTGGCGGACGAATGCGCCAGTATGAGTTTCATTTTTAAATAGTAGGCATAGAGTAACTTATATTTATGATTGTAAGGTAGAGATATGAACAGTCAAGCTTTTAATGAAGGATAAGTTAAAAATAACGTTACTTTTATTGGGTGACTACTTAAATTTTCCCAGGTAAACCTACTTTTACAAGCCTTTTAGAATACCGCTTAAAATTTCAATCACTGATTTTATGAAATAACAGGACAACAGTTCCATAATATATCGTTGAAATTAACGTGAAATATTTTGCAGGCTATGTATAAAACTACTGACATTCGACAATAATTCATATAAATAAATTGTATCAAATATACGTTGTTGGACATATTTTTGCTCTAAAATACGTGAATGATTTGTAACAAAGCTTTTGAAATAAAATAAAATTCCAGATAGCAAAAAGTGATATACTACGTTAAATTTGTGTCCAAACTAAAGTTTCATATTTTGTATGTAACAGGAAGATTCTGTAGAGGGGAAGACTCGTACCTACCCTGTCTACTGACTGATGCAATTCAAAGGTTTCTTTTAGTGTACAAAGGATATTCTATTCTTTGTTTAAAATAATAGGATAAATTATTGTAAAAGTTAAAAAACCGTTGGTACACAAATACCGCAGCTAAGAGCGACATCCTATGTCTATGCCGCAGCTATATCAAATGAAGGAATATTTTGCAAACAAAACGTTATACCTGTATTCATACAACCCCAAGCAATTCGTTATCACGAATTCATAGGTAGAGAATCTATTCCTTTATTTCCCCCAATACTCGAGCAAATTTCCATAAACAGTTCGATTCTATACATAACTTATCATGACACTCCCAACGTTCCCTTTAGTGTTACTATTAGAAATTTTTGTTTAGCATCTCGAAAACAACTTGGCACCAGACAAAAATGTGTTCAAATTCACTAACCATTAGGTATATTTTCTCTTGATACGGGTTTGAACTAACAACGATTCTCTGGCAAAATGGAAATTGTTAGAGGGTGCTCGGTTAACAATAGGGATAGCGTATATTGAATGTCATATTTTTCTATGGGTATCATGCAGATACTGAAAAGGAGCGTTACGTAGTGTGGAAAGGCCGATCTCGGCCCTGATATAGTTGACTTATGTAAGTTAACTTAATAGGGTCTGGTATGACTTAAAAGTAGCAACAGAAATTTTGACCTATGGGATGTGTGTGTTAGTGACTTTGGTAAATGCATAATATATTTACACCTGTAAAGCCCTAACCACATTGTTGAAAACTTTAATACATAAAGTGAATTCATGAATTTACACGACACGCGAGATTAAAAAACAAATAGCGCTCTTATTGATTGCATCACGGATATGGTAAATTTTCGGCCTAAATTAGTATTCTATTGGAAACAGTTTTCTTGTGTTAGGTGGCAGACGAGCATACAAAACCCTAAACTTGATGGTAAACGATAGCCGGCGCCCTTGGACACCCCATGATATCAATGGAGTCACAAGTGCGCTGCCAAGAATTGAACTACTTTAAGCACTTAATTTCTATTTATTGATACAAAAATAACGATAGGGTGGGGCAGTCGATATTTTAAAAGCAATAACTAAAAAGCTGTACAATTCAGTAGAAACGACGTTTACTTATCAAATTCCAAAAAGATAAATTATTTCAATAGTTACTATCAAATCTTCCAATAAATAGTTTCTTACCAACCTCGACATTCAATTACGTTTGCCAAAAGACATCAAAGGATCAACGAACGAACTTTATCAAGAAGTTTGGTCTTACTTCAATATTGCGGTAATCAACTAAAATCTAAAATTTGGTATCTTGTGTTGTAAACAATTTTTATTAACATTAACCAAAATAGTATTTTAATTTGCCATACTCGCACCGTGTTCTTTGTCATGGTACCAGCTGAACGGTGCTATACCTACCTTGCTTTTTTAAAATGCTGGAAGCGGCAAGACTATTTTATTTTCGACTCTAATCCATAGTAATTGGTTTTACATTCTAACAGCGGTCTTTTACGAAAGGATCCTTCATTGGCGGCGACACTTTTAACTCGCTCACTCTGCTGTACTAGGATTTTTATGATCGAAGGATACATTGGACAATTTAGTTGCGTCATTCAATTCTGATTTTGAACCTCACAAAGAAACCACAGTTCCAACCAATTCGGCAAAATCAAATGCGATGGCCAATTAGCCCCACTTTGCTCTCACCTGGTATGGTTTTGCATACTAAATACGCCAATCTAGATAATCAAATATTAGTACAGGATAAAACGCATAGAATACTAAAATTGGGAACAAGTCGAAATAAATATGATGATTTACAAAAGAAATACAACGCATTAATAGGAGTATCTCTGTTTTATGATAGTTAAATTGAGATAAAATTAAACTGTTGGCATGGTGATGTTGTTGCTTATCTCTGTTATGATAGTACGTCATTATTACTCGTCCAGAGTTAATACAAAACAATCAAACAATATTTGCTATATGATACATTTTTGAATGAGATAATATTAGTACAGCTGGGTTAGTTATTAAAATCTGTGGAACTTCTTTGTACAATTCTTACATTCATAGTGTTCTACAATAAGATGGACAAAAATAGTTTGTAGCATTTTTATTTGCATAATAACATGATGTGTATTTATTCATTATTTTGCTGAGGTTTTCTGTAAGATTAGAGACACCACAGGTTTGTTCTTACTTTGTGACAAAATCACAAAATATATGACAGCCTTTTTATGCTAGGTCATCTAACTAGCGTCATTCCTTACAAATCTGCTATATCAAAAGGTTGCCGGCTTTTTTAGGAGTAGGTACGCTCGTCTCAAAAAGGTTTCTATATCATAACCGTCAAGAAGTACAGTTCCACAAAGCTGAAGATTTTCCAGAGACACCATAATATTAAAAGCTTTCGGCCTTCTATAGCTTGAATAGGGAAATTTCATTTACGCCACCTTCCTACCGATTGTTGCCCTAAAAGATCGGTTTAACCCAATCAGTTCCATCATGTCATAATTGATAGCGTCGTAACTCTATTTGGGTTAAATGTGCTTTCAATTGGCGCAGCTGTGGGATTAAGTGGATAACCGCCGCGTTACGACGGTATAAACAGAATCTTCATTTGGCTAAAACTGGGTACCTCATTACCATTTAGGCCGAAACGGGACGAATATTAAACAGGGATAGGGATTATACCGACCGGCTTGAGGTAGGTGCGAATTGAATTAGATATAACACGGGGACTGTTGTTGGACATAAATTGCGATGTCGTGTTGGAAACTGTATTGATTTGTTTGTGTTGGTTGTCGATAATGAGATGGATTTGGAATCTGTTTCTAATTGTAGATTTGTGTGATGATTTATCTATGTTTAGAACGACTGGTTCGATGAGCATTTGTCTTTAATCCTATGCTAAACACGCTTAGACACAAATATCTATAAATTAGGCTGGTTAATTGGACGCAATTGGGAAGAGCGATGGTAGCTCAGTGAGTAAAAATTCGCCTTCATACAGTGGGTTGTGGTTTGAAACCGATTTTTTTTGTGTGTGAAAATGCGCTCATTTTCTCTTAATGACCCTGTACCGCTCTTAGCCACATCACGACTCATGACGAGCGATCGCATCGCCCAAACTGCGATGGAAACAAAACTGGATTCAAATAATTTTCTCTTACCAATCCTGTATCACTCTTAGCCACATCACGACTCATGACGAGTGATCCATTGCCCAAACTGCAAAAGAAACAAAACTTGATTCAAATCATTATCTTACCAATCCTCCAATACCAGTCTCTCACACACAAGGACAACTAATAGTAGTGCGGCATGGGGCGATGGCGATGACTTTGAGTGCACAACTCTAGTAGAAAGACTTTTTTGTAACAAGTGCATAAACAAACAGTCATTGCTATTATTTTATGCCGCCGGCTATACCTACTGTTATCAGTTAATAGCCATATCATAGCGACCTATCTATCACAGCCATTACCTCTCCTAAACTAGATTGAAATCATTTTCTCTTACCAGTCCTGTATCGTTCGCAGCCACATCACGACTCATGACAGCCATCGCGCCGCCCAAACTGCGAAAGAAACAAAACTAGATGAAATCATTTTCCCTTTTTCCTCCGAGTTATTTCGAAATCGCCGTTTTCACGCTGCCAGAGGATTTTAATTAAACTTGTCCTCGTCCTGAAGCGACGTCGAGCACGTTTTAAAAATTCATTCAAACCCTTTAACGGAAAATGCTGTGAACTAATTTATTATTATTTTTTTTAGAATTATTGTGTGTCACGCCGCCTTCTCGTTTCGTAATTGTTCAACGAAATTTTATACTTAGTTTAAGTTGAAGTATAAAAGACTCGTCAATTTTCATTTTATGCACATTCTAATTTATAGGTGAAAGCGAAAGTAACCCAGTAGATAATATACCTACCATACAGCGGCTTGTGGTTCGAATCCGAACATGCACCAATGGATTTTTTAAATTCTCTGCGTATATCTTACTATTAGCTCGGCAGTGAGCAAAAAAACGTGAGGAAGCCTTACAAGTTTCGGATAGCTTAATTCAATGGCCTGTCGGCATTATTTATTAGGATTGTCATTTCTGCTAGGCACTGCTCTAACTGAAGGACGTTTTTGCCGAAGACTAATATGACACCTTATACAAAATCTTCCAAAAGGTTAGTACGTAAATTTTCAAAGTATACTAAACTGTATTTTTTTTCAATCGATTCTCATCTTACTATCATACACATTAGGTTGAATTTCAATTGAGGAAATTTTACAGTTTGTGCTGACCTGATGTGTGGCTAACTGTACATACTCGTAAAACTTCACATCGTGTATGACACCTTCTTAAACATTCCGTTTACTGCAGCCACAATTGTAGGTACCTTTAATGCAGGTAGAATTAACACGTTTGAACAGGGCCGGAATTTAACTCTTTATGTGAGGTTCAAAAGTACTTTTGTATAGCGTAGGTACATCTTGGAGTGAAGTCCCTTACTGACTGAGGTGTTCCCTAAACCCTAGGACTTGGGAGTTTTCAACAAAGAATAGGCTGTTACTAGACGGATATGCTTCACTGGACTTGGACTGACATTATCACTTACCATCGGGTAAGAGACTGCGGCCAAAATGTCTGGCATTAGTTAGTTAGATAGTTACTAAAAATTACTCAAGTTAAGCATAGTTATGATGTTCAAATAGATGCTCGCTTAATATTACCAAGGCTTTTTCAGGGTTCCGTAGCCAAATGGCAAAAAGCGGAACCCTTTCTTAAACCTCACTCGTGTTTTAAAAACCTAATGGTAATTAAAACACTAGTCACAATCATTTAGGGCCTCGTTAACTCAGAGATGGTGACATCTCTGAGTTAAGTTTCTTTAATTGACAAGAAAATTACTTGGAACTTTACTCAGAGGTGGTGAACGAGGCCCTTAAAGTACTTTTATTTATTTGACCAAAATTAAAAAAAATAGAAAAAAACAATGATCCCTACCAAGTAAGAGAATACAATTTTGGAATTCTTTGAATGCTTCCGAATATTTCCGAAATTATTAACAAATGTTTCCCTAAATTGATAATGACCTAACTTATGAGATTGAGATTCAAGCCAATTTCTATCAAAGAGCCGTGTATTTTTTTTTACTTACTTATATTAATTTTATTAACGTCGTAAGGCCCAGACAGCAGACACAATGGAAAATCAATTATTTTATGCCTTTTAAATGTCTTGCGACGTTATATGTGCCAAAAAAACAGCCACCTAGTTACGTGCCTGCACTTGCCTTAATACTCTTTCTGACAAAACACAGCTCGTTAATTAGGTTGGTCTCAGTCCGGATTAACAGGGCCTTTTAATCATCGCGCCAAGGCTCTCTAAAATACAGTGTAAAGTTGGCAGTGGCACGACGCAGTGACAGGACTTCAGTGACTGATTACACTAAGGGTGTCAACATACAAATGTATCGATAGTAGAATCGATAAACGAGAGAGAGACGGCGTCAGTAGTTCCTGCAATACCTATCAAACGATCGACGGCTTATTGATTCTTCTATCAACGTATATTGTCTAGTAACAAATACGTTTGTACTAAGACTAGTGACCCGCCCTTACTTTGGTTCTGGTCTAAACCAGTACCAATAGATGGCACTGGGAGTCGAATACTTCGCGGAATTATTTCCTGCGTTTGGTTTACATAAAAGCCCTGGAGGAGCACTTAGGTCTTTTAACTTTTAATTACCACCTACTAGAAGAAAAACAAAACTAATTAGGTACATCAATTTGCACACCCACGAGAAGAAGGAGAAGTTTACTAAACATATGTTTAAGTTCTATTACCCATTTTTGTTAGCAAGGTCATCAAAGGTCATCATCATCATCATCATCATCAGCAACCCACGGTCGTCCACTGCTGGACATAAGTCTCCCCTAATGCACGCCACCGCTCCCGATTTTCGGCCACTCTCATCCAGCCCACTCCAGCCAGCCTTCGAATGTCGTCATCCCATCTTGTAGCAGGGCGTCCAACACTACGTTTGCCGAGTCGCGGTCTCCACTTAAGGACCTTATGGCTCCAACGGTTGTCAGTTCTGCGGCTAATGTGACCAGCCCATTGCCACTTCAGTTTGCTAATTCGGTGGGCTATGTCAGTGACTCTGGTTCTCTGTCGGATTACATCATTTCTGATGCGGTCCTTCAAAGATACTCCGAGCATAGCCCTTTCCATAGCTCTTTGAGCGACTTTGAACCGCTGGATTAATCCAGCCGTGAGTGTCCACGTCTCGGCACCGTAAGTCATGACCGGGAGGACGCACTGGTCGAAGACTTTCGACTTAAGACTTTGAGGGATGGGTGACGAGAAGACTTGACGAAGCCTACCAAATGCTGCCCAGCCAAGCTGAATTCTTCTATTGGCTTCTCTCTCGAAGTTGTTTTTGCCTAATTGGAGCGTTTGTCCTAGATAGACATATTCCTGGGCAACTTCGAGAGGTACTCCATTAACAGCGACCGGTCCCGGATCAACGAGCTCGTTGAACATGACCTTGGTTTTATCCAAGTTCATCCGAAGACCGATGTGTTTAGAAGATTCAGCCAGGCTGCTCACCATCTCCTGTAGGTCCTGTAAGGTTTCCGCCAAGATGACGATGTCGTCTGCGAATCGTAGGTGTGACATGTACTCGCCATTAATATTTATTCCGCGCTCTTTCCAGTTTAGCGTTCCGAACATGTCCTGGAGCGCAGCAGAGAAGAGTTTCTGAGATATAACATCTCCTTGTCTCACACCACGTCGCAGCAGGACAGGCTCAGTTTGGCCATTCTGGATTACTACGGACATATTAGCGGCGTCATATAGACACTTCAACACCTCGATATATCGCCAATCGACTTGGCACCTCTGCAAGGCCTCGAGAACAGACCAGGTCTCGACGGAGTCAAAAGCTTTTTCATAGTCCACAAACGCCATGCACAGGGGCTGGTTATACTCTTTGGTCTTCTGTATAACCTGTCTCACTGTGTGAATATGGTCTATGGTGCTATAACTCCGTCGGAACCCGGCCTGCTCTGTAGGTGGGCTTCGTCAAGTCTTCCTGTAAGGCGATTCGAAATTACTCTTGAGAACAATTTATAGACGTGACTTAAGAGTGAAATTGGTCGATAGTTCTTCAGTAAGGTTTTGTCACCTTTCTTGAAGAACAACACGACCAAGCTCTGCTGCCACGCCCTAGGAGTTCTCCCGGAGAAAAGAACCGAGTTAAATATACGCCGAAGTTCCTTCAGCACCGGCTTGCCGGCAGCTTTTAGAAGCTCGGTTGTGACTCCGTCTTCTCCCGGGGCTTTTTCCATTTTTAAGTTGCCCAAGAGCTGCCTCGATCTCCTCCAAGCTGATGTCGGGTAAATCCTCCTTCGCATGGCGGGTTAATGTGGCTCTTGAATCCTTCTCATCCGGCGTAGGGTGGGGTGAGTGCGACGCGTATAACTGGCTATAGAACGTGTAAACTTCCGAAAGAATCTCTGGCTTTGACGTGACGACTTCTCCATTTGTTTTGGTCAACTTCGACAGGTGGCTCCTTCCAAGCTGTTGTAAGAAGACTTTGGACCCCCGGTTCTGCTCAATTGTTCTCTGTATTAAGAGTGTATTGGAGCTTCGGAGGTCACGTCTTAACAGCTTGGAGATGGACTTATTCAGAGCCCGTTGCTCTGCCGAAGTGACTGATGGATCGTTCCGCCTCTTGTCCATTAGGTCCAGAGTCTCTTTCGAAAGCTTAGACCGTTTGCCCGTACGTCGCAACTCACAGAACTTTGCACCCTCGTCCCGAAGAATTTCCACAACTTGGTCGAGTTCTTCGTCGATATCTACGTCAATTGTGGATCCCAAGGCAGCGAATCGATTTTCCAATTTGAGTTGGAAGACGTCGGAACCAGCGAGCGATTAGAGTAGATTTGGCCGGAGCGTGGACTTCATCAATCGAGAGCGTTCAAGCTTGAAATCGATATTCAGAGTGCCTCTGAGAAGTCGGTGATCACTTCCGGTTTTAAACCTATTGATCACTGAGACATCTCTGAATATTCGCTTTTTGTCCGATATGATGAAGTCGATCTCATTTTTAGTCATAGTATCGGGGCTCTGCCACGTCCATTTCCTCTGGGGCTGTTTCTTAAAGAACGAGTTCATTAAGAAAAGCCCCTCGCGCTCTAAGAAATTGACGAGCATTTGCCCCCTATGATTTCTACTTCCAAAGCCGCATGGTCCCAGCATCGATTCGCTGTAAGTCTGTACACCCACTTTTGCGTTAAAATCCCCCATGACAACGTTATAGTGAGCCTTAGTGGTGTTGTGTAAGGCTCGAGAAATGTCCTCATACATCTCTTCTACGATATCATCCGAGTATGTTGACGTTGGAGCGTACACTTGAACAACCTTTAGGTTGTATCTGTCGGTTAATTTGATTACGAGGTACGCAACCCTCGCCGACACACTGGAGATTTCAATAACGTTGTCAGTGAGGACTTTGTTGACTAGGAACCCGACGCCGCCATGTGACGGATTATCTCCTTCCCTGAAGTACATAAGATGGCCAGACTCTAGGGTCAGTGTGTCCTCACCCTCTCTACGGACTTCACACAGCCCGAGAACATGCCATCTTATGTGCTTCAACTCCTCCTCGAGTTGGGCCAGATGTGAGTCGAGCCGTAGCGTGCGTCCGTTATACGTCGCCAGGTCGGTGTGGTGTGGCGGCCTTCCGTAACCCGGAGATTCTTAGCACCCCCTGCCCTGCCGTTACCGAGACCGCCGCCTTGGCCGGAATAGCAGGGCTGCCGGGAACTGGGGGCCGGGGCAGTGTTGTACTAATCATTTTAGGGGGATTGGACCATATCCCACCACGCTGGTCCAGTGCGGGTTGGTGGGTGGTTCGTCAGGGCCTCTTTCGTTGTTTAGCAGGACGCGCCACGGGCAGGAGAGGTTGACTTGGGGCCCGAAAGATGTTGTGTGGGCCCCCTTACGTCCCCAAAGGTCACTCAGGTCGAAAGGTCGAGAAGCTCTAAGTACTCATCTTACCACTGGAATCTTTATACTGTAATAACCCTAGAGAAATGCAATTAAAGGCCTATTAAGTATTAATAGTGAACGGCATATATAATGAAAGGGTTAAACGATAACGTACTCACTCTATCTGATGTTTTAACCCTCTTCGTAATGAAGGTGTTTCTACGTAATCCTTTTGAATTATTTAATTTGTATTAGTAAAATAAAGGGGCCCGCTATGAGAGACTGTAATAAGCTCTTAAGTAAAGATATTGTTGCGATAAATAAGTTAGTAAACAGCGTTGACTAAGTAAAGATGAAAGCGTAGAGAGAATCTAATTTTACTTAATGCTGAAGTATTTTTATGTTAAAGGACGTAAAATGTTTTATGGAAAGTTTCCATGACATATGCGTAATAAAATGCTCGTAAGATGAAAAACCAAGACACATTTTCGTACAACTAGTTACTATAGGTACTTAATTCGCATCATCTTAACTACGGATAGTCTTTATGTCTATGGAATAATAAAGGGTCATTATTTTGACTTAAGTGACAATTAAGGTTTAATTAACGTGTCTGAGTGCGGTGGTCACATTTACAAAACTTGTTTTTTATTGATATCGCAACAAAATCAACTATAATTTTTACTTTACTACAGACGAATAGGACTAAGTGGCTCTTAATTTCTGTATTCAATAACAAAGCAAACTAATTATCAATTTATACCACAATTAATTTGCTTGAACAATTAACGGGGGAGTCCTTTGAGGCTCTTTAGCTGACGTAGTCGGAGGGCCCGACACGCAAAAAAAAGCAACTGAGACGCGATCGTTCCATTCATCGCGATACGAAACTCAAATAAACGTCTCCCTTGATTAACTTCCCGCTGTATGCAAATACAGTTCTTGCCACAGAAGGCGGAGGGCGAACCCTCCAGGGCGTCGTTGGGAAAATTGACGCAAAACTGGGGGGCGTAATGAGGTTAGACCTTACACAGTTTCGGAGACGGCAGTCGGGGAACTTACAACACTAAAGAAATTTTAAAGTGACGTTAACAATGATGAAAATTGTCGGACGTTTAGGCGCAGCCAGAAAAGACCTGAGGACAACGTGGCTTACAAATGAGATCACTTTAATTTGTACATACAACTTTAGAAACTCAACCTACTTATTTTCTTTTAGCAGTTAGATAATATCATGTTTACCGATATATTAAATTTAATCATCAAACCGTCAATCTTGAATGCTATATAAAATAATAATTCTATAGGCAATCTATCTAAAATCATAATTTTAAGAACTACAATTTCCAGGTATTCTAAATAAATTTCCTTAAATATTCATAGCCTAAGGGTACAATAAGAACATGCTCTAATTTAATTTCCAGTTCAATGAAACAATGAAGGTTAATTTATGACTTGAATCTGTAAAAGGTAGGGACTTTGGCTTTAGGGCTAAGTCAAGCGAACGATTCACGCGGTGGTTGTATGTGAAAGCAATTTCAAAGGTGTTATCGGCCGAATATCTTGAAATAGTAGAATCATCTTACCTTAGAGACATATTGAGCGAGCGATAGTATTGAACTTCGTTTTAGCTCAATTCTATGTAGCAAGAGAGAACCATTTGGTACCTAAATAAAATCTTTATTGTCAAATGGAGTTAGTAATGCCTACATACACAGCAATGCTACACCATGTAAGAACATTTTACTACATTGCTCCCTAGATTTTCCCCAGAACGCTCCCTAGATTTTCCCCAGAACGCTAAAGAGGATATAGTGAGTATTCAAACGGGTTTTCAGTCTGGCTCGTTAAACATTTTTTGTGTGATGGGAGATTTCTTAGTCTCTATGTCCTCTCCCCACTCAGACGCAGATGGGAGCACTCATAAGGTTTTAGTCGAAAAATCGTCCGCTCTCCGATAGATGAGTGCGTGTATAATACATTTCATCAGGGCGAAAATAAATATACCGGGCTGATCTTGGCAGAAGGCAAAAGAAATGCATCTTCTAAGCAAACCCTAATAAGATATAATCTTATTGACGTTTTCCATCAGGTATGATTGTCGTCAATTGTTGGCCTATAGTTAATAATAAAAAATTTGGAAGATAAAATCTGTGGCACAGCAAGAAAATTATGCTATTTAGTAGACGGTTAATGAATGTTGATTGGTTGCTGGGACGAATAAAATTTTATATTATTTTCTGAATCGAAAAGTCAAATATATTATTACAACACAAATCGGCGTTTTCAACTCTCCAGCTCTTAATTAAGCTAAGAATAAAATAATTCCCAAATATTCCAATTTACAGAATATTTGAAGGAGAAATAATCCCTACGAGGAATTTAAGATTGAAATTCCAATCTTTTATTTCGATGGAGAGTCAATAGATCGAAATGAAAGCGAGAAATCAAAGGATCGAGCCCTATTTACACAAGAATCCGTTTAAGGATTAACGAAAAATATGGATTCATGGGCCCATTCACTTTTTTTACTTATACTTTCGGTTTGCTTAAATTCATTAATAACTCCTTACCCGCTTACGAGTACCTACATAACGCTACATTTTCGAAACACATTATTTTGCTTGATTTTATTTCATTTTGAACACATAATTTTGAGGACGAATACAAGCTTACAGATCAGGACATGTATTGGTCATCGCCTTCCAAAAAACCACGAGTAAAATTAAGTACATATTATGTATAACTAGACCTCCAAGGAATATTTACCGCTAGACAGTCACGTGCTTACGAGCAAAATAATTATAGAACCATATTGTTGAGAACCAGCCCTCATGCGATGACATTTTTAGTTTATACGTAACAAGGAAAAACGAGCGATTGCCGACGCCTTTGTACCTACCTATACCTGCCCACACCTGCCTCAGCCATGCAGTCACAAGTGTACTTTCAAAAAGTAATACTGAAACTCTTTTCTTGAAAAGTTAAAGCACAGTTAAAGGTCGTATCGGTACTGATATGCCGCTGACGGCAGTTAAATTTTGTCGTGCAAGACAAAACACTTCTTCAAAAACGCACAGTTGTAGTTTGCCAGCCGTCGAGATGGAACTGCTGTCTCGTAGAACGATTATGAAATGAAGCAGCAGGAATAAGTCCGAATATTTCTTTGGAACATTCCCAATTGTGATGTGGATGAGATGAGAATTCACAAATTAAATCTAACATCATGAAAAGGGTCGTGTTTACCGTCCTGTTAGGTATTACACGACGTACCTAACGTGACTTTACATATATTTATCTCTCATTCTTTTCGATATTTGGAGCGGGAACAATTTTCTGCGAACTTGAAATTTTTTTATTTATGTGATAGGTAGCAGACGAGCAGGCGGATCACTTGATGGTAAGCAATGCCGCCGCTCATGGACACCTGCAACACCAGTAGAGTTACAAGTGCGCTGCCAACCTTTTATCCCCTTCCCCCCCGGTGGGCCTCCGGTACCCTCACTCACTCGGTGAAACACAGCACAGGAGCTGCTTCACGCCGGTTTTCTGTGGGGCAGTGGTATCACTCCGGTAGAGCCGATTCTAATCAAACCCACCGCGGTACAAAATTTAATCCTCCAATTCAGAACTTTATAAAACAATTGAAAGTCTCGTTTTGTTCTCTCAGCAAAACCAGTGTGATTTATTTACATACCTTGTGAGTGTTTTGTTGATTCTTAACCCGTAAGCAGTCGCGAGGGGCTATCAGACACCGTATCGCGGCTCACTTTGAAACCAGGTTGTGAATAATTCAAGCCACGCGTTCTAAGGAAGGGTTGTACAACCCTCACAGTGGATCAGGAAGCGAGAGCACAAAATAAAGACTGATACAGAAGTCTGACTTAGCCTTGATTTTGAATTTAGAAGAGTTCGTTGACATATGCTAGGGTTGCTAGTACATGTACCTGGCCTCTACCACAGACCTCGACAGTTCGACAATCTTATGTCATAAGTTAGGATTAATGTGGTGGAAAAGGCCGTTAGTGCGCAAGCGTGAGTACATGACATATTTATAGCTCTTAGTGGGCAGTCAGCCTTCTGTGTCAATATTTATTTTGTTGCGAGAGGCTTGGGGGCGACTGTTATGAAGAAAGATGTTGTAACTGGTAGAGATTTTAATGTTGCTTTGTCATAAAATAAGTCAAGAGAGTTGAGAAGAATGTATGATAGATAGATGGCAGATGAGCAGACGGATCATCTGATGGTAAGCGAGTGCCAACTCCTGTCCGTACATCAGAGTGGAGTCATTAAGATATTTTGAATAAACCATAATTGCATTTAGGTACTTACTACCACACTCTGAGACGTCATTAAACCTTTATGCTCATTATCTTAATTTTGGATACTCTTCATGTCTATTAATGAGGGTCAATTTATTTACTTAAGTGACGATTAAGGTTTAATTAGCGTCTTTGAATGCGACAGTCAACAACATTATTATGTTACTAAGCTGTTTTTTATGTGAGAGGCAGGCAGCAGAGGAGCTACGAATACTATGAGAGTACGGTAAAAATCACCACGAAAATGAGTTTCCACGTTTTAGATTATGACACTAGCCGGTGTTCACAGATAATGTTACGTTTGATTGAAATAGTAAAATTACACCCTATATATTACATAAGGCAGTCGCAAATAAGTAATGTGTAATTTTGTAACAAAAAACGTTTGTTCCCACAACTTACTACAATACATTGTTTACAGATATACAAATATGACAGTTAACAAACCATGAGTTTTGTTACTTTTGTCGAAAGATTTAAATCAATCTTTGCTTTTGTCCACCTCAGGCGCAGCTTCGGCTTCGGGTATTGTGATCTATTAAAGATAGGTACCTACCAACAAGTATAGCAACGCAAATATTGCAACTCCGCGGCAAACTTAATTCACCTACTAACAATTTACAAAACTTCTCATACATTGACCTGACTCCGAGCTCAGTAGCTTAAGCACTAGTGTTACAGATATCAGGCAATAGAAGAGACATAAATTCAAAACTTAAATACATACATAATATTATTATAATATTACACTTAGACACTGAACCAAACACAAGTATCAAAATACGTAAACATATTTATACTATTTTAAACTTTATTGCACAAAATTTTGTTCGACGCGGTGCATAAGAAAGTCGTAAAGCATCGGCACAAGTTTCGGCTTGTGGTTACCACTTATAAATAACCTTGTTATTTACTACACCCTCTTGTACTATAAGGGTGAACAGGCGATACGGGGCTTTTGATACACACTTCAATCTTGATTGGGCCCATTGTTGGGATTCATGATTAGTTACGGCTTTTAGTCTATGACAAGAGTAATTTTCGGGACGGATTATCGTGTTCATAATGAATGAATCTTTACGATGAAAGTAATGATCACTAATGAGATTGATGTCTTGGAAGATCAAGATATCTTCAAAAAGCCGATAGATTTGTCTACTGGCTGTTGTAACAATAACATTGTGAAATAAATCGATAGCAAGAGACTTACCTACATCTGGTGGCGGAACGGAAGATCAACCAAAATCATGTAATCAATCAAAGGAGACGGTTGAACTAGGAGATTCAATATTTGACAGCCACGTCGAACATTATGAGGGAAATAAGATAAAGCTGGCTCAGACACATGAATAGAATGAAAAAGGTCCAAGCAGCCGAAAGAGCTTCATCATCATCATCATTTCAGCCAAAAGACGTCCACTGCTGGACATAGGCCTCCCCCAAAGTTCTCCACACAGATCGGTCCTGTGCCACCCGCATCCAATGGACTCCCGCGACCTTTACCAGATCGTCGGTCCACCTGGTGGGAGGCCTGCCACGACTGCGGCCTCCTGCGCGTGGCCTCACTCAAGGACCTTTCCACCCCAACGGCCGTCTGTTCTCCTCGCAATGTGCCCTGCCCATTGCCACTTCAGCAACGCAATTCTTTGGACTATGTCCGTGACCTTAGATCTCCTGCGGATCTCATCATTTCTGACACGATCACGCAAGGAGATTCCGAGCATAGCCCTCTCCATTGGCCCTCTGAGGTGACTTGAGCCTTCTTAAGCGGCCCATGGACACTTGCAAACACCAGTGGAGACCACCAGTCGAAAGAGCTTATCTGTTACCAATGGAACACCATCGATTGGGGTCTTCGAGATATCACTAAAATGCAGAACCGAGTAAAAATGGCGAAAGTTGATGACGCAGCCAAGAACCATTATGAGTTACTACCTAAGCCAGCGTGGCAGTTGATAGTAACGCATAGCTGATGAAGGTATCAGTGAAAACATCACGCCGATCTTCTGTGAGTAAAGCCGTGGTATCACTCTAGATAAACCGGCCCCCATTCATACCAAAGCATGGCTCTTATACAATCAAGCAATATTATGTTGAAATTTTAAGGCTGAAACAACGCTGGTGGCAGCATTTTTTAGGCCCATAGACTAAGTTACGGTATAGTCACGTACCTAATAAAACCCCCGTTTTTTGAATTTTAGTCAAGTACGTACTTAATAAAATACTAATTGTTTGAATTTTTTGGAGCTGCTTTATCAGCAAGAATATTTAAATTAACTTTTCAATTCAAACCATTTTAGCGTAACAAAACATAAACTGAAAAGAGGGTTCTAAAACAATACTGGAATAAAATACCTATTGAAGTATTCGAATAAAAAGTGTTTGAAAAGGAAACATTTTTAGAGAGACTCTTAGTTCTGTAGACGCTTTTTTTAATTACTCAAAAAAGGTAATAACGAGGTGTTTTATCATCCAAATTGCTTCTATCTCACATTTTATTTTCCCGCTTGTAACATTAAGGACGTTATGTCCCAACGCTACAATTAAGTAGACGTAAAAAGTGGCCAAGTTCGTATTGAGACAACTAGTTTTATGATCCGTACAGAGTAATATTTTTTGGAGCCTCTTTTGTAGCAACTTGAAATAAAATGTTGGCATGCATACAAGAAATAGACAAGATGGATAAAGACCGAGAAAAAAAGTTGAAACGCTGAAAAACAATCGTGTTTAATATTCTTAAGTAAATATTGCACTTATAAAAAGGAAGGAAGGTTGTGGGTTCGAGTCCCACCTGAACCCCCCGAGAATTTTTTAAGTGCAATATTTACTTAAGAATAAATTGCAAAGACTTGCTATACCAAAAATAAAAATTATGTGTTTAATATTATTTTTAAACCTATAATCATCATCTCAGCTTGTTATGCGTAATTCCCAGATGCATCCAAATCCGTTGTTTAAGAACGCGGGAAACTTTAAGATGATTCAAGTTTTCATTGACTCCATACTAAGTCGCATGAGCTTCAGACAACAGAGGTATAACAAATACCTATCATACCCAGACACTGAAAAACACAAGCATTATTCACACGAATGTTAGTTCAGGGTGGGATTCAAACCCTTTAGCGTATGAGGCAGGGTAATTAACAATAGCGCCATCGGACCAGTCAAGTTAAGTTGTTTCTGTAATATTTTGTTTGCCAGCCTATATTTACAGATCATTTAATCGATTATTGCAAACAAAACAAAACGGCAACGGGAATACAAAATCTGATAACGACAAGGTTTAACCATTCTTGAGGGACCTAAGTTTTTAGCGATAAAGTTTCAGACGGTTTTTGCTTATAAATTTACGGGGAAATTTACGGTTACCCATAAAGTTTAAGCAGATATTTAATGTGTATAAAGACAGTCATACCTTTAGCCTATGGTCTAATTTAAAATAGGTGAGACTTCTTTCTTTGTTCTTTGTAGTTACAGTTACTTACTTGCCTCGATGGTGTAGCGGGTCAGGCCAAAGAGTTAAGAGTTTTCCAAAAAAATCCGTCTGTCTAGAAGTTTTTATTTAAGCAATCGAGCAGACGGGTCACCTGGTGATAAGCAATTTCCGCTATCCATAGACACCAGTAAAAGTGTGTTAAAATAATCTTTATTGGTGGATTTTAAACTTTTTAGTAGAGAGATAGATAACGTTTCAATAAATATGATGTAGGTATGTTATGTGTATAACGTTAACTATCTACTTATCTAATGTCCATGTAACTTACAGCAGTAAAAAAGTATTATAAAAGAACGAAAAACAACAAATTATAATATCAGGAGCATTATATTTGGTATGCGGTCAACAAGGCGCAGCCTCAGCATTTGCTGCAGCAGCCAGTAGCCACTGCAGCGCTGATTTTCAGTAGTACGTTGCACCGATCTGCTCCAGTGGATAGACAGCCTAAGATCAGCGGTCTATTAAATAAGTAAGTAAACTTATGTAGCTGATACCAGCAGTGTAAACATAATCCAAATAAGACACAAGAAGAATAAAGTTTGCTCGTATTTTTTGAACTTGTGAAATAAATAATAGACATTTTTTATCAAAAGGTGGATTACGTACTTCTACAGTATAAGTAGGGACAAAAGAAAGTTATTATTTTTTAGAGACCCATTTAAAATATTTTTTCTTTCAAAATGTTGATCCCTTTTCATAAATATGAATAGCCTTATCTAAATGCTTTGGTTACGTTTAAATAACTTGTTTTGATATGTAGTACCTATCCACCCTTGTCAACTGTCAAACATTTTATACAATTCTCACTCGAAGATAGATGTAAATAAATACCTACTCACTTAGATTGTGTTTAACGAAACGTCAAATGTGTATAATTATCGTTTAAACCGGATAGTTGTTTTTTTTTGTATGTTATAGGTAGCAGACGAGCAGGCGGATCACCTGATGGTAAGCAATTGCCGCCGCTCATGGACACTTGCAACACCAGTGGAGTTACAAGTGCGCTGCCAACCTTTTATCCCCTTCCCCCCCTGATGGGCCTCCGGTACCCTCACTCACTCGGCGAAACATAGCACAGGAGCTGCTTCACGCCGATTTTCTGTGAGGCAGTGGTATCACTCCGGTCGAGCCGGCTCATTCATGCCGAAGCATGGCTCTCTCACAATTATTAATTTCATTAACAATCACTGAGCTCCTTAACATCCCTGGTCTCAAACACAAGCCAAAGTCTACGCCCCACTCCAATAAGTACCCGCAATAGTTACAAATAATGTTGGTAAAGGATTCCTCATGAGAACCGTAAAGGTTCTCCCAGGTGGACCCGCCATTGCCTCCCTGTTTTAGTTAGCCGTAGTGTTGGGACTAATGAGGTAACTTTTACTCAAGTAACTCGAGTGAAATTGATAAAGGTAAAAGACATATTTTATTTTTTCCCACACGACACAACAGTACAACATACGGGGTATATCTGTAAAAATGTACATCCCTTTAAACACGTGTTATACGACCCATTCTAAAAAACATCTGTTCAACGACTTTAGAATATTCATCGAAAAAAAAGTCGATTCCACATAATGACCAACTCACGTGACCGACTTTGTATGTTGAATTTTTGTATGCAAATTCCCTAAAGTCATAGAACAAAATAATATTGTTCAGAATAGTTGGAAGATCAAATGGTTAAAGGGATGTACTTGTTCACAAATACACCCTGCATACAAAACTATACAAAAATAAAAAATCATAGATAACGAAGGTACAACAATAAACATCAAACATTTGAGTTGGTGCGGGAATCGAACCTTCAACTCTTCGTCGGTTCAAAAATAACTCAAGTAGCGTAATCTGACTCGAGTCGCAACACTAGTTCGCCGTTCGGAATTCAGTACAGTACCTATTTATAGAGTTTAACCCGTAAATTATTCGAGGGATCTTTCCCTTCGCTGGGGTAAAATTTAATTTGTTACCTTTACCTGTATTTTATTTTCGTTGGAGATTGCTTTGAGAGATAATTTTCAGCTTTATACTTTTCGGCGTTGTGTTGGTCGAGTTTTAAGATCGTCGGTTGTTTTTTTTACAAATACTTAAGTACCTTCTTCGATATTACTTTCCTATTGTATTAATAAAATAGACGGAAATTGCAAACATAATTATGTAAGTCATTTGAAATTGCAGGCGTCCAATATGCTGTAAGTAGTCACGGGTTTGCTTATTACGACAGTTTATTAAAAAAAACATACTAAATCAAAATGATCAAAAACGACTTTACAAAGTATCCCTACGTATCAAGAGAGTAGATATTAATATCTTCATTAAGGCCTCCCTACATTGTTTTTGCCAAACTCATAAACAACAATATGAGCGGAGTAAGTAAGGCTATATTCGAGAAAGCATCCGTATGGGTACTTTATAGGGATTTACGGTGGGGCCACATCGACCGGCCTGTCTAGAAAAACGGGTGGGAAATGCATTAGGGCGCGGAGGGTTAAAACGCTTAGTTCCTCGTATCACCAGTTAGGGTTGAGGCACAAAATAATTACACACAGAAGTTAGACTTTGACCAGATTTTGAATTTAGAAGAGTTCGTTGACATATGCTAGGGTTGTTGCCCGGCATGAGTACATAAGCGCGCGGCCTCTACCATAGACCTCGACAGTTAGACAATCTTATGTCATAAGTTAGGATTAATGTGGTCGAAAAGGTGTTTTTGCCCGTTAGTGCGCATGCGTGAGTACATGGCATATTTTTAGCTCTAAGTAGGCAGTCAGCCTTCTGTGTCAATATGTGTTTTGTGGTTGAGGTAAGTTTATTTTTATTTTAGAGGTGCTAGGGTCGACATAAGGTGTAGATTTTTTGTTTTATCACTTGTAGTAAAATCTGGTTAGTCGGGTTGGTGTTATTACTCGGTCAGTGAATGTGGGGTGTTGGATGAATTTGTTATGTGGGCCATAACTTTTAGTAGGGAATGGAGTTGTATTCTGTAAATGTCTTTAGCCAGTTTTCTTGGTTTTGACTTTTTGAATGGCTGGATAGTAATCATGTCTTTCATACCACGAATCGTAATCTTTATCTATATATTATAGCTTAAAATTATTGTCACGTCGAGGTAAACTGAAAAATCGAAACACTTGCGCGCTAATCGACTCCAAGTGCCGTCTATTATCTAATATTGGTACTTAGGAAGTCTTGAAACGCAGTGAGAGGAGACTAGTGGCCCACCACTAGTATATCTATACATAGGTAAAATCAAGTTAGTCGTTGAATAATTGTGGGGGGTCGGCCTACGGCTGCGACTTCCAGTACGGGGTCTCCATTCAAAAACCTTTCCGTTCCAACAGCCATCTGTTCTCCTCGCTATGTATCCTACCCATTGCCACTTGAGCCACGCAATTCTTTGGGTTATGTCTGCGACTTTACATCTGCGGATTTCATCATTTCTGACATGATCACGCAAGAGATTCCGAGCACAGCTTATTAACTAAAGTAAGGGTCGCTAAGCGATTCGTGAAATCGAAAGTTAATGGTTAGTTTTGGGATGGAATACTTTGGCCGCTTTAATATTTAATTATGGATCCTAATGCGATAGTATTTATTCAGATGGGGTAAGTATTTCCGTGCCCTTTCTAATTTAGTACCTACTTGTTAATTCTACGCATTGATTTTTTATGTATATAGCTACATATGCATAGACTTTGATCTTAGAAATACATATTCTAAGAGCAATGCAATGTTGGACACGGGTTATGTTCAGATGAAAATCCTTTTATGAACTACATAAGTCGCTTAATATTTTGAAAACAACTTGAATCGTTTAAGTTGTTTAGTCTTTCAATATGACAACTAAGTATAAGCAATAAAAACTCGAACCTTTTTTAGTCTTATTTTAAAATCGACGTCTTTTAAGGCGGAGACTAGTCTTTTCAATAAGCCGTAAAAGACATAAGTCTCTTTCACAAAAGTTCTTTGATATCTCAATCTCACAGTAAGAGTGATTTATTCTCCTGCCTATATCATTCCATAAGAAAAACAAACAATTTTAATCCTGAAATCTTTTCAACAAGCTTCAAGCAACATCAATCGTGCAACATTGTGATAAAGTCGGAAATCGTTTAACTTGCGACTGACTGATGGATTCTCGATCTATAGTTACTTCAACCTTCAATTCACTATGAATAGAAAAAAATGGCTTTCCAATGCGACCGATAAACTACACAGGCAATAACTGACAACAATTGCTTTGTGTTGCGCTCAAAAGGAATATACCCAGATTGCTTTCAAGCCTTTGAGACTGTCAGGAGTGTTATTTACATGCTTTGGGCCAGGGTTTCTTTGGCTAAGATTCTTGTACTCTTAAATGCCAGCTGTATGGATTAATTTCCCAAACTTCATGAGGAAAAGTGAGATTTCAAATTTAGTATTTGTATAATGAAATCAGGATTTTTTTTATATATTTTTTTTTAAATATATATTAGCAAAGTGCTTCTTAACAGTAGTTAAACAGTAAGGTAGCTGTTCTATGCTTACTTTGATTATAGCTGCGCTTTGGTTAAGCAAAGAGACACGTGTCAAGCGCAGGTCCCAATTTTTGTATCAATATTTGAGAGGATGAATTTTACTAACCACATAATAACACACATTCTCCACCAATTTTGCTAAAAAATGTTTGTGCAAAAGATAAAGCAGATTGGATCAAAGAATTGCGTTTTAGGTATCTACGAATACAATCAGTGTGTCAGTCAGTTAAGATAAAGCATTTTATACGTTTAAATTGGATTGTTTGATGCTCTGGCATCAAATTCTTACAAAGTCGTAGCTAACTTCAACGTGTATGTTAATTTACAAATTCTCTCTTCAGCCAATCTCATAAAGTAAAAAATCTGAACTCTTAGCAGCTAAAAAGCTGTAAAATTCTTAATCCGTCGATTCCATTTTCTAGACCCAAGTAAACGATGATGACAAAAACCGCTTGAGCAAAAACAAAAATGTATCTCCAAACACTAAGTCGGTGCCTAAAAACTGCCATAAAAAACGGAATAACCCATAAACCGGTTTAATAAGCACGCATCGCCGCGAACATCTTTCGGCCGGATCAGTGATATTTTACTTTACGACCTAGAGATGCCTTTGGAAAATAATTATACCACTCGAGTCGTTTGATTCGTCGAGGAATTTAAGCTACAAAATATAGGCGAAAACTCGCACGAAAAAAACTCGCCAGCGAATTTCAAGATTATTTTTCTCGACATTGCTCTTACCTAATTGCTCTACTCTTAATTGTGGAAGAGCCACGCTTCGGCATGTATGGGCCGGCTCGACCGGAGTGATACCACTGCCTCACAGAAAACCGGCGTGAAGCAGCCCCTGTGCTGTGTTTCGCCGAGTGAGTGAGGGTACCGGAGCCCACACTGGGGGCGTGAGAAGGGAGATAAAAGGCTGGCAGCGCACTTGTAACTCCACTAGTGTTGCAAGTGTCCATGGGCGGCGGCAATTGCTTACCATCAGGTGATCTGCCTGCTCGTCTGCTACCTATCACATAAAAAAAAAAACCTAACTTCTCCAATATTTTTCGTTTAGTAGAGTGTAGTCAGTCATTACAAAAATATTGGTTAGGTTAGGTTAGAACCGTGACCAGCCAAAAAATCTTGAAATTCTCGTGCGAGTTTTCCCGTAACCCCAAAATAAAGGCACCCTGCTACTACATTCTAGATTTCATTATTGAAACACTGAAGCGGACCTGTGGGGTCTCTCCTCTCGTGTATCTTTCTTTCATGACCAAGCGAAGCATTTAGTAAAAACCACGACGAATCTAAATGCTGGTAGCTCCTTACCCAACAATTGGAATTCATGATTTTCCTTCTACTCTAGTATTGAACCCTATAATGACTGAGATTAAAGACCTAGAGTTATAGGGTTACCTCAATCTTTAACTAACTAACGTGATTAATCGATTGGTATTTTATACTGATTTACCTTTGGATTTGACTTTTTTGAGATCATAAATTACCCCCATTGGTTATGCGTTGCATATAGTTCTATGATTTAATTTGGTTTAAAAATGTCCTTAATAATATATATTGTGTTTTTGCTTTGTATCAGCCGTTGTATTCATTTACTTATTTATTTAGGAAAAACAGCATCATTGTAACACAAAGGCATCATTACTAGGGTACAGTCCAGGCCCAACATTTATATCGATATGTCATTTGCTAGATAACTATACAAAAAGGCGGTATATCGAGGTTCAGTTACCTGTCTTAAGTGGTGCTCGTCTGCATTCGTTCTTGTATGTCACTCGAGTGAAGGTCAACATAAGTTACATCACTATTACGATGCGATCGTAAACCCGCGGCTTTTCGTCGTCCGTTTTATAGTGATGTCCTGGCGACCGCATGATGCCGTTTGATTCTCGTCAAAGTGATGATACTTGATGGCATCAGATGCTCGTAAAACATTCCGAGTGATATGTTATTGGCGATTTGTTCGAAAATGGCAGGATTATGGCAGTTTAACAATGGATACACTGTAGTGAAAACTGGAGCGCTGGGCATAAGATCGGTTGAGGTCATGTTGAAAGACCGTAAAATAATAGTGACTGTGACAGCAGAGCAGAGATTACCGATTGTGGCCAGTTTGAGGTCAGGATAGGCGGGTCTATGATATGCAGAGTCAACGTCAACCCTAAGGTAACATAAGAAAAGATCGGCTCTCACTGACATTGTTATAAGAGTTCTTTGACTCATGCTCTAGATAGTTGATCGTAATCGTGTCACCCGCCACACGTTACGTATACCCTGTCTCTGTCTTGTGCCGTACTTACTAAGATCAGTCATATACGTGCATGTGCGTGCATGTATATATTATGTGCGTAGCGTGTGTCTATGTTACTGGCAACTTGTATATTCTGGATTATTTACAATGCCTAAGCAATGTACATATACCTATATGTCTAAATTCACCCAAAAACGTGAATGGCATCCTCACGATGATAGAGTCTTAGCAGTAGGAATACATACTTACTCCACTGGCTCAGCGACCCGAAACGAGTCTTGGCCTCCGAAACAAGAGAACGCCACTTAGGTCGATCCTGTACCACTTGTTGCCAGTCCTTGACCTAAAGTTCTCGCAGATCACTCTCGACGACGTCTTTCCAGCGATACCTAGGTCGGCCTACGGGCGTCGGATATCGGTCGGCTTTTGGTATGCTTTCTTCACGAGACGATCCTCGTCCAGTCTCACACGATTGTGGACACGCCTAACATCAACGGCGAGACGAAGGCGCATCGTCTTCGCTGGCTTGGCCATCTCGAGGAATACATGAAAATTTAAAAATCCAGAATTATTATCGTGGATGAGTTTGCTCTTGACCTATCACTGGATTCAAACCTAACCTTCACCGGTTAGGAGGGCGAATGCATCCACTGATCTACCACCGCTACCCCCTTCAACTTCACCAACATATCTATATTAACTAAGCCCATATTTATTGCTCGCAATCCACCCACTTGCATAATTATGAGCAAAGCAGGAAATGACCAAGGGCCAAAGGGTTTGTTTACTTCGATTTATGTTTGCTTTGATCCTGCAACGAGTAGGTACAGTCGAGTTCAAAAATATGATACACTTTAGGACCTTATCACAGTACATATCGCACTCTTAATTAAGATAACGACTTAACTCAAAATTTCGCAAAAATGAGTTTTGGTGAAAAAACGACCTTATAGACCAAGGGTCACAGCATACTTCTTTAAAAATTACCTTATTGTGTAAACAATAACGTATAAAATACTGAGTCACTATCTTTCCCGACCCGCACACCTCGTTCGTTCATCGAATATCGACCAATTCAGTTTTGCGGCGGCGTTAGTTTTAGTCGTTTCTTATACATATTATGTATAAGAAAACGACTTCCACTTTCTTATAAATATGTATTGTGACAAGGTCCTAAAGTTTATACATAGTTTTGAACTCGACTGTACGTTAAACATGCTGGAGTTGTTACGCGGTTTTGATTTATAAGGGAGATTTTTATTTAACTTAGGATATTTTCGAATCTACATTTCAATCGTCTTATACATCTAGGGTGAATGTGCCCCTTTTCGGCCATTTAGAGGACTTGTTGACTTTGAGGCATTGTTTTTATATGATTCTTCAATCCCGGAATAGTGGATGTAAACTTTTTAGCTTCAAATTATAGTCTAATTTTAATATAAATACCGCATTTACTTCTCAATATTATAGAATAATTGTTAAAAAATAAAATCTCCATAAGTAGCAATTTTGCCGGTTTTCGGCCACTCCTTCTATTTTTCGGCCATGAATTTACTAGTTCTCGGCCACTAAATAACACAAGGAAAAATGAATTTTATGACATAAAAAATAAGAAACATAATTGATTAAAACCAAGAATTCCAAATCAATTAGTTTAATTATGATAATAATTTAATATTACAACAAAATTAACAAAGGAACATAATCTTTGCGTGTTGACTAGTAAAAAGTTATTTGCTGTTTGAATCATTTCCATCTTTGTCCCTTCGCCAGTCTTTTTTTATTATTCCGTTGGCCGAAAACTAAATATATTTGAAGTGTTTCTCGGCCACTTTCATACCACTGGCCGAAAACTAAACTTATTTATATCAGTTTTCGGCAGTCTAGACAACGTTGTCAATACTATTTACCCGAATTTTATTGCAAATAAAATAAAAAAGTGATAAAAAGGGCACACTTCTTATCTATTGGACACACGATCCTGCTTTATTTACTTGATTTTACTGTCAGTATTATCGATGGGCTGAAAAGTGAAATAAAATCATCCCGATTTCGGCCACAATATTTTACCGGGGCCGAGAAGTAGTTTATTGAAAGCTGGTTTTCGGCCGACAAAAATTAAAAACTTTAACTGAGTATTTTCCAAACAATAACCAATAACAAGTGGCCGAAATCTGACCACACAAATGTGAAGACATCATATTTTGTCTTTCAATTTTCTCTTTTGACAACAACTTACCTCACTATTACGATGCGATCGTAAACCCGCGGCTTTTCGTCGTCCGTTTTATAGTGATGTCCTGGCGACCGCATGATGCCGTTTGATTCTCGTCAAAGTGATGATACTTGATGGCATCAGATGCTCGTAAAACATTCCGAGTGATATGTTATTGGCGATTTGTTCGAAAATGGCAGGATTATGGCAGTTTAACAATGGATACACTGTAGAGAAAACTGGAGCGCTGGGCATAAGATCGGTTGAGGTCATGTTGAAAGACCGTAAAATAATAGTGACTGTGACAGCAGAGCAGAGATTACCGATTGTGGCCAGTTTGAGTCAGGATAGGCGGGTCTATGATATGCAGAGTCAACGTCAACCTTATGTAACATAATAAAAGATCGGCTCTCACTGACATTGTTATAAGAGTTCTTTGACTCATGCTCTAGATAGTTGATCGTATCGTGTCACCCGCCACACGTTACGTATACCCTGTCTCTGTCTTGTGCCGTACTTACTAAGATCAGTATATACGTGCATGTGCGTGCATGTATATATTATGTGCGTAGCGTGTGTCTATGTTTCTGGCAACTTGTATATTCTGGATTATTTACAATGCCTAAGCAATGTACATATACCTATAATGTCTAAATTCACCCAAAAACGTGAATGGCATCCTCACGATGATAGAGTCTTAGCAGTAGGAATACATACTTACTCCACTGGCTCAGCGACCCGAAACGAGTCTTGGCCTCCGAAACAAGAGAACGCCACTTAGGTCGATCCTGTACCACTTGTTGCCAGTCCTTGACCTAAAGTTCTCGCAGATCACTCTCGACGACGTCTTTCCAGCGATACCTAGGTCGGCCTACCGGGCGTCGGTATATCGGTCGGCTTTTGGTATGCTTTCTTCACGAGACGATCCTCGTCCAGTCTCACACGATTGTGGACACGCCTAACATCAACGGCGAGACGAAGGCGCATCGTCTTCGCTGGCTTGGCCATCTCGAGGAATACATGAAAATTTAAAAATCCAGAATTATTATCGTGGATGAGTTTGCTCTTGACCTATCACTGGATTCAAACCTAACCTCTCACCGGTTAGGAGGGCGAATGCATCCACTGATCTACCACCGCTTACCCCCTTCAACTTCACCAACATATCTATATTAACTAAGCCCATATTTATTGCTCGCAATCCACCCCACGTTGCATAATTATGAGCAAAGCAGGAAATGACCAAGGGCCAAAGGGTTTGTTTACTTCGATTTATGTTGGCTTTGATCCTGCAACGAGTAGGTTAAACATGCTGGAGTTGTTACGCGGTTTTGATTTATAAGGGAGATTTTTATTTAACTTAGGATATTTTCGAATGTACATTTCAATCGTCTTATACATCTATCTCTGTAATCTATACTAATATAATAAAGCTGAAGAGTTTGTTTGTTTGTTTGTTTGTTTGTTTGTTTGTTTGTTTGAACGCGCTAATCTCCGAAACTACTGGTGCGATTTGAATAATTCTTTTTTTGTTGGATAGTCCATTTATCGAGGAAGGCTATAGGCTATCAACATAATAATATTAAGGGGTTGTAAGGGGTTAAAAGGGGGTAAAAAGTTACTTTTCCACGCGGACGAAGTCGCGGGCGGCCGCTAGTAAAAATCTATATGCGTATATATTATAATAAAGATAAAGCGTTAAGAAGCTATGCAACACATAAATAACTTTGAGGATACAATTTGCGATTTTTTATCTGTCAAACAAGGACGTAAAGTGACATATAACGCAATTTGACAGCCGTTTTAACGCAATTAGGATAGTGTTAATGGTTACAATAAATTTTGTAGCTTATGTAGAACTTATCAGTATATTGGTGAAACAGGCCCTTATGAAAACTTTTCATGAAATATGCATAACATTTGGCATTTGTCACTGATAGGCAAAAATACATATGACAATGGAGCATCTACGTTCAAAAAGACCTAAAGCCCCGATTACAAGAAATTGTTCGTCTCCCCGAGAGAACGAACAACACACAATTTGAATGTAAAAGCGATGAGTAAACCAATAACACCTCTCCAACATTTTTCAACAATTTTCCTCCGAACAAGGAATCGAGAATAGCTTAATACAGAAGGGAAAAGTCTTAGGGTGTGTGTACGATAATTCGGATTTGAACTAAAATATTATTTCTATAATTCAAATCTACTCAGTAGGTACTTCATAATTTATTACCAAGATTAGTGGGAACAAAAAAACAGACAAAATAGTACGTACGTAAATCCTGATGTAATAAAAATGTGTTCTCTCACTCGTAATGAGACTTTGGTGATTGACTCGCTATATTTTTTGTTTTGCAGGGAGAATGCTGCTACCCAAGGAGAAAAAGGACGACATAGACGTTCAAGTTATATGGGGCACAACTTCTAGGATTCTTTTTCAGGACGAAGCTTTCTATGGTCTGCTTCGTTTTATCTATATGTTTGTAAGACTCAAAAACCTTACAAAGGCAAAAACAATTGATTTTCTATACCAAGTATCTGCTGTCTGGGCCTTAGGACGATATTACAGGGTACAAGATATATATGTGACCACTGGAGCCTTTCTTACCGCGCGCAAATTTAAGGCATTTTGACAAGTTCATTTCCCAGTTGATCCGACTTAGAATCCAACTGGAAGTCTCCTTGCTTGGAGGTACTAGATAAAAAATGTGATTTCGACTCTGAAGGCCTACAAACGGAATCTTCATCCCCGTCCCTTTCACACACTCTGCGTCTCTTTTTGTAAAATGGCGGTTCTGTACTTAGACGTTCTTTGACAAAACAGAGCATTATGGGTACTTTCGATTCCGATATTCGAGGGGCTTACTGTAACTGGGGAAAGTATGGCTCTTCCCTGGTGATAGGGGTGGAAACAATACCAACCTCTATTATACGGCTTAGGGTACAATTTTAAAGCTTCGGAAACTACACTTTAGCAGACTTTAGGCGTTTTCTGAACAATTTAGTTGGAGGGTTGGTTCGAGTAGAATACGGAAGTATTCCTCTCAGTATAGGTTAATGGAGAAATTTGAAAAGCGATAAGCTCAGTGTATGAAATGGATGAGGATGGTTGATGATGATGAACAGAGGGGTTAAAGGTGGTGCAATCACTTACCATCAGGTGATCTGACTGCTCGTTTGCCACCTATCACAAAAAAAAAACACAAGTACACCATAGTAATTTAAAAATAGCCACACCTTAGGGATGTCAAAATATTATAAAGCGCAATACACACTGAGCCCGGCGACACAACCCGGCGGCCTGTATGATAAGAATCATGTCGGCAACATACGCCCGCGTGTTACCCGCCGTACATGTTGGCGGCTTGGGTACCCCTGCGATCAGTTGCCCGGCGACGCTTGACCTGTAGTGACTTACCAGTATTTCTCATCTCAAGCCGCAGACATGCCGCCGACCAGATTTTCCGACTTTTATTAAGTGAAGCCGCCAACTAGACCGCCGGCAAAAAGTTTCCGGCATAATAATATCGGCGGCACGGCGAGCTCAATGTGTAAATTGCACTTAACGTAGAATATGTTCACCAAAAATAGAGAAATATTATTAAAAGCGTCATAATTACTTTCCCCTTGCTAATGTTGTAAAATGAGCTCTTTCAAAACAAAATGGAGCCCTAAATTAAATTAACTATGTCATGAAAAGCGGCTGTTTAGCAATTTATCGATGTTTATAGTTCATTATTTCTTCATTAACTTTCATTCAATGTTACATTGGACAGACTTATTTATGAAATTAAATTAGGCCACAGTACAATGGTACTACAGTAGCTTTTAAAATTTTCGCATTGCATTATAACTGATGATAGTTCAAATTAGTCGTTTAAGCCCTCATAATGGGCAACACGAATAAGGCAGCTTACAAAAAAGGATAATATTTACCAGGTAATAATGTATGGAACAGCTGATTTTGATTTTGCTTATTTTGATTATCATGCTATAGAGATTTTATTCATGTTACCTATTATGAGCCTTCGGGATTAAAATGACTAAAATTAGTGTATATTACAATATTAAAATCAAACTCAATTCCCGTTTTATATAATAAAGTTAGTTTAATTTGTAACCATAATTTACTCAAAACAAAAATGGACACAACGTTTATTATTAAGTACAAACATTGTTTTGTTCTTAATGCTTGTGACCACGCTTGTTTATTGCTACATAAGCTGGGTAAATTAAGAGTACTTTACATCATAAAAATTACAGTAGCAAAAGACAGGTATGACCTACCCATAATGGTAAGACAATGCAACACTTTCACTCATTCAAACCTAAATGGATGCCCAAGACCGTGTTAAGTAGAGGAGTAGTAGCAGGAAAGCGAATCGGCCTCCAAAGCGACAGCTTTGGGACGCAACTGAAACAAAACCGCGCTGCGAAACGATAATGAATACAATCCTTCCATTCATAGACAAATATTATGAAACGAAATTTTTAAGTTAAAAAAATTGTGTTCCATTTTAATTCCATTGAGTAAAATTTGCCATCCGCGATATAAAATACTTTCCATCCAGCGCCCATTTATTTTAATTCCCTCGTTACATCGATAAAAGCGATGCTTTGTCGTTATTTTGGCACTGCTTGGGGATTTATATATTTGGTGTTGGTGAGCAAAAAGACTACCTTCCTTTCCGAATAAAATCAAGTCCTTTCAATAAATCAAATACACCATGAGTGTCAAAAAATCTGCCGCCCCATATAAAATGAAACAGCATTTTTTTCACTCTTTTCAATGAATAATGATTAAGCTTACTTAGTACTTACATACTTACTCTAACGACTTGGCCAGTACCCATCGTGGATCTTGGCGTCTGACACAAAAGTCTTTCAGTCGCCATTCTTATCTTTTTGGGCCGTCTAATCATCGATTTGCAGCCCCCAGAAGTCCTTTCTCACTTAGTTTTTCCAACGATAACTAGGACGTCAAAGCAGCCTCCCATGTATGCTCTATTCACCGATCGATCCCTGCTTTTTCTCCAGCTGCTCAATCCAACGCAATCTGACAGATTTGGTCTCTCCAATTATTTAGGGTTCACATAAAAAAACCAACGCAACTTACTGCCATACTACCTATTACGGTAAAGGGTCGGGGTGGACCTTATACGAACACGGTTGCCATGACAACCGTAGGCACTTAGACAGGGGAGGCTGGATATGAACTGCACCATTTGAATTTCAAGTGCTATGCAAAGTGAATCCGATCTGAGATCCATTGGAATCGCTTTAATGTACAGTCAGCGAATGAAAATGCTAACCGCCAGATTGACAATCTGTTTGATGTCGGGGTATTGGAATGTCAGAAGCAGAGACAACGGTAAGAAATTACTTGTGGTTGATAGAACGATCTAATCGGTATTGATACTATCTTCGGAAGTAATGACTGTGAGGTAATTGAGATTTAAATAATAGTATTTATTACCTGTACGCAAAACAGGTAATATTAATTACTCTATATATGTAAGGCCTACTTTAAACTAAGAAATCGATGATTTTTAATTTTTAATGCTCCCTACTATTTTTGAATAGCTATTTACGGGATTGTTACTACTTAAGTACTTACCTTATTTTCGAGTTTCCGATATTACAATAAATAAATAAATACGCCAGACAATCACACCAATTAATTTGGTCTCAAACAAGGGCAACGCCTGTTCTATGAGTACCTACCAAATGACATTTAACTGGGGGTATCTACCCAGAACATCCAGACCCAAGACAACTTAGAAAATGTAGTTTTCTAAATTGACAATTACAATGATAATAAGTTACATGCTAGCAATCCCGTAATTAACTATTCTAAAGAATCGATATAATTAATCGATATAGTTTACATCTCTAGCAAAATCCTGCAATCCAGCGGGAATCTGTTCAATCCATCCTTTACTATAAAAAGAGGAATTGGCTACAAGGAAAAATTGATAATAATGACACAAAAATCCCCGCAGGATTCAAACGTGCAGGATTTCCATCGCATAGATAAGTACGAATTATCTACCAGAACAATATAAGACTGATTGTAGACTTCAACTTTATCCGGCTAGAGAGGCCCCACGTTTTGGTCGATATAACTATTTTTGCATTGCTATAGTCATGTGCCATGTGTGTAGTTTTTTGTATTTCATGAGAGGCATCTTGTAGGTATGATAAATATTTAGAAATATTATCTGACAATGTTTTTATATTTAACTAGTGGCCCGGCGACTTTTTGTTTCAGGGCATTAGTCCACTCTGTACCAATAGGTGGCGTCATTGTACATATGTATTTTTTTTTTTTTACTTTAGATAAATTTTACTGCCTGACTGTACTAACTACTAAATAGGCAGAATATCTCATCTAACAAATTAAGTAGTTCTTTGTGGATTATCCGCTCTTAGTGATTTACAAATGGAAGTTTTGTAGACATTTTGCATGCACTTTTTAGCTTAATGCAACTAATAGTAAGTGGTTATCGCCTCCGCCTTTGAACATCTGTGATATCTCTGGGTAAGAAAACGGTTAACTCTTAGAAGATCAACTTCTGCAGCGGCATTTCCGAACCTTTAAGATACAAGAAGACATTGGACATGAAATCTTTAAAAAACGAGCCTATACCTTCCTAAAAGGCTAACATCACATCCGCACTCCTTCTAGTATACCCTATAACATAAGCGGCAATGGCGCCATCAACTAAACACTACTAAAAAGGCAACATTTGAAAATAATTCTCCATAGTGATTCAGTTCGAAATCTTCTTGTTACCGAATTGAGTAGATCAAACACCGACGCAAAGCAAAGAGCTAGAGGCATCCCACTAACACCATAGTAAAATATGTTTTATCAGTAATCTAAGTTTTTAATAGATCCCGCTTAATGGTAAGATATATGGTAATAGTAGTAGTATGTGCCGACCACCTCTTAAGAGGGGTCTTTAAAATACTAGTGAGTTAGCATTAAAGTTTAATTTATTGTTTAATAGGTCAGTTAGTCATGCAATATTTTAACGTAAATAATTGGACCAGTTAATGGATATAATAATATGGATTTTTTTAAGTGGTAGGAAACAGGGCACGCATCACATGATGGTAAGAGATTGCTCGCCGCCCATAGGCATAGTGGAACGGGTTTAATATAGAGGTGTGAGTTGATTGCAGAAATTTAACAATTTTAATATTTAAGCATATCGTTGACCATACCAGATTTTGCTTCAATCTCGTTCTTTACTGTTTCCTTATTTGCTATGACACTGCGCCGATCCTCGCCGAGATAATGATCAATTAGTAGCATTCAAACCGTGTTGCTTTCTTCGGCGTTTTCTCCTTGTTTCCCGACTCTTTGTTTGTGAACCCTTTGATATTTATCCTCTTTAGTATAATTAGATTGATTTTTACTGATTTGCAAATACAATGAAGTGTACTTTAGTTATGTAGCTTAAGGAAACAGGTATTTTAAAGTAAATGAAGGCTGTCCCCTTGCGGTGGGCTTGGCTTGACTATCCTAAGACTTCCGGCTTGGAGAAGGCATAGCCTAGGCGCCAGATTTAATAAAAAGGTAATGTTTTTAGCATAGTCCGTACCTAAAGATAAGGGTAAGGAACTTAAGTGTGTTTAAGCCCGACCTAGTTTTGATAACTCTATGCATATTTAAATATAGCTTATACCGAAAGACACAGAAATGAAGTGATAAGAGGAAAAATATGACCCTACCGCGCATAAACTGTTGAAAATATAAAATAATGCTTGCCAGACCAGACCCGGCCAGATCCGATACCGGGCCAGATCATGATCTGGTGTCAAGAAAGCATAATTCCATCATGTAGCAATGACATGATTTCTATGATGGACGCCTTTGCCTTTCAGTGGGACAGACATCGGCTGTTACTTTATGTCATATGTGCAATAAAAGTACAGTCATTTATTATAGGATTTTTTGTTTTGATATAGATAAGTGCTTTAGCCTACTATGATATTATTTCAATTAGAAACATGCCTAATATCTAATTCAAAATAATCTCTGATAATTAAGTGAGTATCCCCTCAATTTACAGAACTTAATTGGCTCGATAATTGGCAATTAAATGCCTTGGATCAGAGCTCGATAGGGGAATGAAAAAATATTTTTTGATTATAAAATTTTGTTTTTAATCTACTCGTCAATAATTAAGATTTTTTGTCAAAAATCTTAATTAACTTTTATCAGAAGATAATCGAGTAAAACGTTTATTGCGAAAACTTATTAAACGCTTTACTGTTAAATATCTGAAATTGAATTTTGAGTAGGTAGGTAAGTATTAAATTTGTTCGATCACATAGCGACATCGTTTTAATTCCGCATGTCGTAGAAGGTGACCGAAAGCGTTATGAGTACGTAAGGCATATCCAATTTATTCACTGATATGAATAGATGACTTTATTCTCTTTTATATTGTTGATCTAAGGTTATGTGCACGAAACAGGCGGCGTCTGAGCGACAGCAGGGCGGCACGATGCGCGCGGAACAAAAAAACTCGATTCAAGTGTTTTTAGTATAAATACCTTGTACTATTAAGTATTCTGTGGTATAGACGAGTTTGGTTATCGCTTTATTACATTTGCGCACTGCGCGTCTGTATTACCGTATCTCTGTGTTTGTATTGATACAGATGCGCTTTGCTATAAATATGATGTGTAGACATCTTTTAAGTAAACGCGTAACACCCTGGACCCTATCGACGCAGTCTATTGCAGCGGTGCGATTGTGGTCAAACGTCATCCTATCAACAATAAATAAAATATATAAAAAAAAGTAAATTTTCAGTAATACAAGTACTCCTCTTCTAAATAAAAAAACAAAAGCCTATTCTCACCCTTATTGTTGCGATAGCGATAGTCGGTAAATAAAAATCTTATTATTTCTGAACAACAGAATCTTCGGATCGACGAGGTAAACATGTTTGTACTAGTTCTTTCCCTAATTTTCTGACTCGTTGAAGTATGAAATAAGTCCCCTATATAAATAATATTTCTTGAGATCCGTTCTGGTTCTTAATAACCGCATATCCTATATAAATAGAGACATAAAAGAATATAGATATCTACTATCCTCATCTGAGCATAGATTAAAGGGCCTATTATTGTGCCTTGGGGGAGCCATCATCTTTGAAAGAGCATTCAATTAGTATTAAATTCAAGGAGGCGGGCTGTAATAGCTGCTACATAGTTGTAAAACTAATGTGGCTGTTTTTGAACACTTACTGTGATTGTACTCTGTAAAAGTTTTGATTAAATTTTATTTATTTATTTAATCTTATTTTTACGCTGTTCTAAAATCATCACAAATTCGCAGTTTACATTAAAATATTCGAGATAAATTATGGGGCTTATAATAATGCCTTGGGAGCGCCATATTTTTGCGCAGTGCACATATTACACATTACATATAATACCTATGTAGATATTTTTAAAACTATTCTTAAATCAAAAGAAATCCGCAGTCTACCCCAAAATGTTAATTTAACAAGACATATTATTATTTAGAGACTTCGGTGGAGGATTTTTTTTACCAACTTATTCTATCTTTACAGGACATGCACGTAATTCTATAGAATAAACTATTTTACACTACTTTGTATAGGTACTAAATTATTTACTTCATAATCTACTTATATCTAACAATAAAAAGCTGATACTATGGTGAAACTATTTTAAATCATCACAAATCTGCAGTTTACTCCAAAATGTTCAACAAGATAGATTAAGGGACCTAATATACTGCCTTGGGGGAGTCTCCATCTTCCCATTGCAAGCACGCAGTTGCATTGACATCACGCCTCCGGTGACGGACTTGGTAATTGCATCGTCGGACTGCAGCAAATTGGTTCTTGTTAATTGATTCAGAATCGGCATCGACAGTCGCCTGTCCCGCGATTATTCCATTAGAGCCGATTGTTGGCAGCTCTCATTTACATTTTATGGGATTGTAATGGCTCACTGTTGTAATGAGATAATAATAAAGGTAGATTTTATTTACAGTTGGACGTAACAGTATTAATAATATTCTCCAACCGATTAAATTTTTGTGGCAGATTTTAACTATTAGCCACTTTTTAAATGCACAATTATAATAGTGGTCAAGTGTGTGCGCAAACACTAGTCTCTCTCTTTTTTATATTTGATGGGATGCCAAAGAGACATAACTGAAGACGGATCAGGTGCAGAACCAATAAGCATTTTAGGGTACGTGGGTACAAGACATCAACTATAGGTACTACTTCAGGTGGATACTGAGAATTTCTCAACAAAAGCCGATCAAAAAACATTTGAAGTTTACTGATAAGTATAAAATAAGTTTTAATATATTATATAATCTTTACAAACATTTCAATATCATTTAGGGCTATACAAAATGTTATGAGAAACATAAACGCTCATTTCCATACTTTAGCTATTAAAATAGATAGACCTATAGTATTAAGGCAACTACTTCGCAAAAAGGATCTCCTGGGCCTATTCTCTCTGAATACATTTTCCCTTCAAAAACAAACTCGTCGAATGAAACCGTTAAATAAACAGTGAAATTCAATTTCTTTCCAATTTTTTGTGTAGGCCGCGCATGTCCATATTGCTTGACAGATTTTTGGTGGTATTTTAGTAACAGATCTTGGTTTCATGTTAGAATATTTCGGGCCAAGGTCTGCGACAGTGATAACAGAAACTGGTCCATCTTTTAATTTTCGAGCCAAATCTATGGAAAATTTGCAAAGAAACTCTCCCAGCCTTTGTTTTCTGTGTTCCCGATATGTAGCTAGGAACATTATTTCCAAACTGCAGTCAGCTTGGCACCTGAAAATTATACGACGGTACGTCAGCATATATATTTTGTAAGAATAGATAGGTGCACTTCATTGAACCAAAGATATAAAAACATACTTTTTACGTAAACGTAGTAATAAAATAGGTCTTATAATTTGTTCAGTAGTAAGGAATATAACATAAACTTGTCCAAAAGTAAGAAAACTATTACATAATACAAACAAACCAGGCTGTTGCTATCTCGCCACCAGTTATACGGCAAATAATAAATCGTTTTGGTAATTTTCGTTAGCGTTTCTAAAACAAATACAATGACTGTCTTCTATGGACTACGAAACAAAAGATACTCATAAGTCAGATTTCAAATAAGCAAAACGAATGTACCAGAGCTAAACCAAAAATAAATTAGCTTTTCTGTAAGTTGCAAAATATAGGCCATAACAAAGTTCGACTTCAGAAAGATCAATTTAAGAAAATAATAATAATAACTCACTTTTCAAAAAGATTGCATCTCCCATCAACATTTGCCATGAACTGTATGAGAGAGCGAGACGATGCCTGTGTGCATCGTTCTTCAGCGAATATTTCAAAAAACGGCTTTTCTGACGAATCTGATGCGGCTACCTGTGAAATATCATTTCTTTAAAAAAAAATGTCCAGCAAAGTACGTCTTTTGGCAAAAATAATGACGTGCTACATGTTTTTATATAATGATGATAATAAAGATAAAGATATAAATGCAAGACAAAAACAAGATATTTCCAATTACCTGCAGTTTGTTGAATGCCGCTGCAACGACTTCTCCTGTATCTACTTCGACGGCGACTAAAGACACCCCATCTAGGGCTGCGTCTGCGCATAGTTCTAGCAGTTCTTCAATAGCTACTGGATTCTTGTTAACTTCACTTCCTATCGATACGGCCTCATCTTGGCAAAACGCTATTCTTATCACCTGTAACAAATATTATATTAATATCAATGTAATAAAATTAATAATTTGTCCATTACTTTGTGGTCATTGCTTTTTTTTAAGCTGTAAGATGGGGCAAAGGAAAACTAGGGATTGGTAATAAGTCTTTCTACAACTATTTAACTTGAACTTATAATAAGTTGAACACGTCTTCATCACATCTTACGTCGTCTGCCATTCGTCTTCTATCTCATTCTCGCACGTCACGTTACCGATTTATCTATTGTAAAGACTTCAGTTACAGGTTAAATGCAGACTTTTGAGGAAATCTCACAAGGTCGCATTTTTAGTGCAGTATTTTTTTCTATTGTGTTGATGAAGATTCAATTAACCTTGGCAATGTCAAATGATAATTAACATGTTTCTTGCTTGAAACTGTTCGCAGCTAATTTACTTCGATAAATTGGGTATTTTTAATGTCATTCCAAATACCATCTAATTAGGCCAAAAAATTACGTAGGAATAGACAACACAAAATAAAATTAATTCTTAGAAGTTATCTAATGTTTTTCTTGATTTATTTTTTAACCCTCTTTTTTATCATTTATGAGATATGCTACCATGATTCAGTTAGTCTGATATCCTGTTAAAGGGTTGCAAAGGTCAGACGCTTTATTGAAATTGCAGGAGTTCTCAAATCTTTTGTCAATCTCCATCAAAACCAGCTTTGGACGCAACTGAAACCACTTTTTTCTTGTACGACATCAGGATATCATCATCATCATTTCAGCCAATAGACGTCCACTGCTGGGCAGAAGCCTCCCCCAATGTTCTCCACACAGAGCGGTCCTGCGTCACCCGTATCCAAGGAGCCCGCGACCTTCACTAGATCATCGGTCCACCTTGTTGTGGGCCGGTCACGGCTGCGACTTCCTGTACTCCACTCAAGGACCTTTTCGCCCTAACGGCCGTCTGTTCTCCTCGCAATGTGCCCTGCCCATTGCCACTTGAGCCATGCAATTTTTTGGGCTAAGCATGTCTGTATCAGTATATATCCGTGCGGAAATACCACCGTTGGCAACAGGTTCCATAGTTTCCCAGTTCGGATCTCAATTATAAATCAAAAGCCTCTTGAATATTATATCCTCAGCTAACATTGATACTTTATCGTTTATTAATTGCATTTAGTTTCGCCACGTTCACCAAAGTGCCTTTGAGAAACTTATACTTACATTAAACGTAGTTACCAAAATCCAACTTTGTATTTAAGTTTGATGGAACACGATGAAATCCCGCTAATTAACTTTGAGTTAGAGACTGTATCCACGGGCGGGAGATGCGAGTGACGTGATACTCTAAAAGTTTGTGTGTTCATAGAAACTACTTGTAGAAAGTTGTTCAAACAAAACTGCATCGAAAGTATGAGATTATTTTGGAGTAGCCAGATGGAAGTGTTTTGTTTTTTACACTTTCTCAGTTGTTTTTACCACACGTCAAATCAGACATCTAAATAGTAAAATCAGCGTTGGCTCTTCACGTCGCTAACACTTGCTGAGTGGAAACCATTTTGGTCACATGGTTTTATTAACATGTACCTACTAACTAGTATATATGTAACTACATATATCCATTTATTGCTTAAAGTCAAAATAATTTTAGGACGTGTTTTTAATGTGTGACCTCATGTAATTATTTTCTTTTTTAAGTGATCAATAGGTACAAAATTTAATCAGCCTAACAACTCGTGGTGCAAGTTTTTATCTTTAAAACATTTTTAAACTTGGCTGTACTTTTTCGTAACATCTGTGGTTGGTAGGTCCTAATAAATAAGAAGGATGAAAAATAAAAATAGGATACCTACATCTAAAGCGCCTGGGATTGTAGCAGCTGTCAGTGATTCTATTCTGTATTTGCCTAGAAAAGAAAAAAATAAGATTTTATTCCTTTTGATGTTCTATTATTTCCAAATGCGGATTCACTTTACATTTCGAAACTTGGAATAATTTTGATAACTTTGTTTGAATGATTTTTTATGGGTGCTTATCTGGTCCACTAGATATTTTTTATAGTAATCATACATTTTAATTCAGCACGAAGAATGGTAAATTCCTAATTCAAAATAATTTGTAATTTGACAAAACACCACTGTTACTTCAATTACAGATATGACACCAAGACACTAGATAAAAACAATTGTTTGTCATCACTCGAATACTTGGCGTATTGAGAAGGTTAAAGGTTGTTGGAGTTCACAAAACAATACGCTATGGGCTAGTATAATATTTTTAAACAGGTACAATGTAGCAAAGTTACATCACTTAACAAATATATAACTAAAGGCTTCGCTACAAAACATGGCACGGACAGCCACACGTCAATGTTTACAAATCTGTCAAATTTCTTCAAACGATTCTCACCTTAATGTCAGACATGTTTGGTTCAATATCATTTGAGAAAATTTGACAGATTGTAGTAACCTGATGTGTGGCTAAACTGTACAAAAACTCATTTATATGCTGCTGCCAAATGAAGGTTAAATGAAAATGCATGCAATCTCAAAATTGCATATGTAAATCAAGCCAGTAAAAAAAGGATGTTTTTCTAGTAGGTACTTTAAATGTGATCAACTTTATTGTTGCCAACAAATAACCTTCATTTATAAGTAGTAAAGACTGTTATTATTGTCATGTATCGTCTAACAGTAAATAAAGAATACTTATCAGATAAAAATAATCATCCAGTATGAAGTCTACTATAAATTGGTATAATTGTTTTTTTATTTTAAATGTATAAGCAAAAACGTGTTACTAACACCACAAATGATGAATTGAATTGTAAATTGCTCTTGGTCTCGAATAGCAGCATTACCTACTAGTACAATATTAAGAAAAAACTAGAACAAAACAAAATCAGGGACCAATCGCAATAAGGACTAAGCCACACCACTCAAATATAAAAACTAACTTACCATCAGCTGTTGTATACCATTCCATTTTGAACAAGGTAATCAAAAATCCAGTTTTAATCACTTACACACGCGTGCGCACGCGCCGATGGCGTGTTTACAACTGATCTAGTTAGTTATGATGCCGATACCGGTCACCGCTTTATCGCTTATATAGAAGAATATTTATAAAAACAAGCTCACTTTTCTAATGTCCGTTTTTGCATCATTGTTCACATCCTACCAAATATTCTGAACAACATTTTAGTTTTACGACTATTTGAAATTCTTAGATTTTTTTTGTAACTTCCCAATATGACAAAGTCACATGACCTAATTTGTATGAAAAAAAATTTAAAATCGTGGAAAAAATTTAATGTTCTTTCAACAGTAACAGATGAGTTAATGCTTTATTTCTTCACTGTCCAAAGCTAGACAGTGAAGAAATAACGCATTAACTCATCCCCCACAGAGCATTAATAGACGCAATCTACACAACATCGAGTAAAGTCAGTCACGTAGGTACCCACCCAACTAAACAGAAACACTAGAGACGGGCAGGTGGGGGAAAATTCCCAACTCGATAATTAACTCGGTAGCTTATCGATAAAATCACTATTATTCTGGTAGAAATAGAACTTTCTCATCACAGCGTGTAGGTTTGTTCGACCTCGAAAGCTGACCCTGGAGCCTAAGTAACGTATTTAATTTATATATGTAATGGAGGCTACCGTGTGTGGAAAATCTGTTAGATGGCGTACGTGTAGACTGAGGTCCTACTATGTACTACACGGTGATTGGTTATTTTTGATGTCAGATGTCAAAATGTCACTAGACGACCAATGACGTTGAAGTTGGACCCCAGTCTACACGTAGGTACGCCATCTAACGGATTTTCCACACGCGGTAGCCCCCGTTGTATAGATGGCAGATAAGCAGACGGATTGGGCCTCCCTATTAACTCAGCGTAACACCAGGTGACCAAGATCCTTTTTGACCTGGTCCATCCAGCTATGTCTGGGACGCCCCATTTGCCCGGAAGATCAGCGTAATACTCGTATTCTACAACATTTCTAACTTTTTTTTTCATGATAAGAAGAAATGAGATTGGTGGGCGAGCCTAATATCATCGGCGAAACTAAAGCGCATTGGCTTCGTTGGGTCGGCCACCTTGAGCAGAATGGGAGAAGATCGTGCGGCAAAAAGAGCATACCTGGGACCGTCCAAGGTACCGCTGGAGGGATGAAGTTAATAAAGATTTACGTGGACTCCAGGCTGATGACTGATGAGGATGTGGCGCAGGACTATTCTAGGTGGAGGCTCTTATTATCTGTGGCTACGGCTCACTTTGGATCGCTGCGCCAGCCTAGTTAGTTAACATTTTTTTCTTAACCATCGATAGTTTGTTAAATTAGCTAAACTACACTACCACTAGGAAGGGCATCATAGGCTCCCCCCACGGATCAGGTGTAATAAACTGGCACACAAATGGACCAGTCATCCGCCGGCTTACTGCGTCTGACGGCTGAAGCTACGTGAGATTCATATTTCTTTACCGAGAGAATGGTGTTTTTGTTATACTGACGGCGAGTAGAGAGCGTTCTTGAATTTGACGGAAGATGTTAAATTATATCGTATATTTTGTTTCGGCATAACTGGGCTGGCTTGACCGGTCCTTGAGGGTTCCGGGGGTAAAAAGGTTAGCAGCGCACTTGTGACTCTACTGATGTTGCCGGTGTCTATGGACGGCGGCAATCACTTACCATCAGGTGATCCGTCTGCTAATCTGCCATCTATCACAATACGAAACAGTCAGTCTTATTGCTTGTACAGATTCTTCTTCATCTTCTAGACATCCTTTGGGTAAGTATAAACCCCGACGATTTTCGGCTAAGTTACACTGTCCTCTATACCATTTATAAAGAGCTAAACTACATAGACATCGGCAAACCTCTCATATACCAACAAACAGAAAAATCGGCACACGCACTAGCGCATTGCAATAGACCCCCAGCGCCATCTATTGGTTCAGAGTGGAACTAATGTCCATAAACGTAGTAAGGGCGGGCCACTAGTAGATACTAAATGTATTTTCTCATTATGACAATGACCGATACACCTGTCTTTAATATACCAGAGCAGTCGATTTAGCTGATTCAGTGAACAGCAATCAGCACCGTTCGAAACGAAATTCAATTTTGCCGATACAATCACGGTCAAAAAGTGTAAATGTTACGCTTTTAACCCAATGCAGAAAGGCTCAAAGTTGTATATTCTTTTACCTGTAGAATCTTGGGCGACCAGAAAGTTGGTATCGACTTTAGGCTAGAATTTTCCCATGGCACCAGTAGGGTGGATATTTTTTTTCCATTTTACCTAGGTGCAAACTGGACAAAATAGTAGGTACCTAAGTAAATATTTAGAATTTCATTTTATACCACGTCGATGGCAAACAAACGTGCGACTCGCTTGATGATAAGCAACTACCGCAGCCTATGGACGGCCTTAACTCCATATTCCCAATCTTTCCAAAGTTATCTATACTATCTGGTAAATTGTTTAGACAATGACAACGCTTATAAGTAAACCGAAAAAGCAAAACATACATAGTAGTTAACAAAGTACTTCACAGAAAGACATTACTGCCAACATCAAAAAAAAAATTCATACAAAGTCAGTCATAGGACTTTTAATTTACTTAGGTTGGCAGCTCCTTTGCCCCGCGAATTTCCATCGCTATCCAACGAGATAATGCTGCCAGCATTTTGAGGATATTGCCTCAGGGGCCTACTCCGTTTTAATTTTTTGTTAGTTTTTAGCTTAAGTTTTCAATTATTGTTTTGCTTTTCAACTGTTTTCCTTATTTTGTCCAATGAATATAATCAATTATTGAGTCAGGGAATCATTTCAATACCCTTTCATTAGTGTGTATAGGTATGAAGTTGTATGATTTGGTTTAATTATTAAGCTTAACTATGATTTCCAAGTAATACTCCAATATCTCTAATATCTCCATACTCTAAATCAGGATAACTGAATACTTAATTGAATTGAATCGATCAGATATTATATAAAGGGTTTTAGCCAAACACGCTGATTCAACTAGTATTGCCTAAAATACACCTTGTCGTACATAGTAAAATAAATACGTATAGGTTTATAATTCCAAATCAGGTATTCCAGACATAATTGTTTACACGCCCACGTAATATCCCTAGGGATACACAAACACTCAAGCAACATTGAACAGATTTACTCCAAGGAATATTCCCTGTATAATCAGCACGTGCTAAGGAAACACTTATCGACTTTCTAGTTGATTAGAGCAGCCGATAAAACAGTATAGGTTTTCTTAAATTTTTTTTTTAAGGTTTCAAGAAGCAAACTACAAAGCGAGAAGACTTTAACAAAGAGGTAAATTCTATAATAACGGTGGAGAGGAGTCCTGAGTTTCGATTCGTAGGTGGAGAAAAAAGTATGTTTCTAATTTTTAGAACTATAAAGTTTGTGGTCAACTAGTTCAAATAAGAGGGAGTTAGCCTAACCACATCATAGTTACGAGTACCTATAGAGATGACTTCATTGCCCTGCAACGGGACAGTATATAGAATGATACTTTATTTTTTAGGTGATACGAAAAGACGAAACACTTACGCGATGTTTGACACTTACTGCCGCACTCAGAGACGTAAAAAAAACCTTAATTATTACTAAGTAAATATAGACATAAAAACTATCCATAATTAAGATATGAGCTTGCGCCATTTTTTGTTAAAGTTTGGAATCAATAGCAGGCCTTAAACAATATGAGGACAATAGTCGCTTATAATAATGACTTCATTATGATACTTAATATATTCTCAAAAGGAACTTTAGACTGGGTACAATGACAGTCCTACTATTTATAAATAGATAAATAAGTAATTATTAACGACAAGCTTATCGGTAATCTGACACTCAACTAATAGCAAAATTAACTTATATATTTTATGACAAAGCAATCTGAAAGTGCAAAAAATGTTCCCTGCTTTCCATTCCACTGATTTCCAGAGACAGTTTGTTTGTACAAAAAGTCACAGTATACGAGAGAAACATTTTCAGCACCTTATTTGCTGAATAAATAATTCAGAAAGGAACTCTATACAGACTGTACAGAAGGACATAGGTACCTAAATCAATTACTGAAATCAATTGATTCCTTTAGTCTTGCCAAACGAATTCCATTTCAGTGGGAGCTTTTTAAGAAAAGCTCCGACTTGTCTCAGCTCTCTCAGCTTTTTATCGAGAAATGTGGACGACCAATCGAATTACACCCTGTTTATTTATCGTTGCGATAAAATTCAGTTTTGAAGGTGGAAATAATGATATTATCGTACAAGGGAGTAACGGTTAGAATTACTAATGCTAAAAAGTCTTTGAGCGGTAGAACAAAAGGTATTTGATGTTTAAATGCCAAGCGTTTAGCTTTATCTTGCCTGATAATAAATATCTTAATAGGAAATGCCAATAAGGTTGATAATAGAAACATAAACCCTGACGAGTTGTGACAGAGGTAAGTTGTAACAAATTTGATTTCTTTACAGGCATGTATTTTAATAGCATCTGGCTTTTGCTGCTAGTGAGCCTACCTTTATGACTTGCAAACTCATTTTTTGTTCAACTATCGCTAGCCAGTTACTAGAAATCAACTTTGTCACAATTTACTTTAGTTGGAACTTCAATAAGTCTCCCATGCTCTATTTAGGACCGCCAACTATTAAAAACTGACTTAACTATTTTAAGATTCACTTAAGATTAAAATGGCAAAGTTAGTTTTCAGTAGTTGGTGCTAATAATAGAAAAGTTGCTTTAGTCATATTAAGATTCGTACAAAGTCCCTTTATCAGAATAAAAATGTACTAGTTTTGCTTCACTTTCGAATTCATAGCTCTCTATTCAAAGATCACTATGATAGATTTAAACGTTTGTTAAATTTCTCCATTTATAAAATTCTATCGAAAATTTCGAAAGGATTCCCTTTGAAGATCAGCTTCTCGCAGCTTATTTGAAACATTTAGTAGCTACCTTATAATAGTTATCGCTATCGTAAAATCAAAGATACCATAATTGATTCCGTAGAACACCTCCAAGCCACATATGCTTCATACATTTTAATCTTCATATCTGTGCCTTGAAATTTCCAAAAGATTTTTAACCTTATCTACAACCGTGTAAGGATTAATTTCGAAATACCCGTTTAAGGAGTGAAATAGTCCAAACACGAGTTTCATCGTCGCAAAATTTTATGCAAATAACCTAGCGAATTTATACTCTTGATATGGCCAATTACTCTCTTAGGTACTTTAAAGTAGGTACGGTGGAAATGCTGCTTTTAGAGCTATAACGTTAAATGCGTTTCGTCCTTGGATGAAAAAAATATTGGCTACGTGAGAATTCCGAGTGTTTAGATGCGAATCGGGAGTAATTTCGCTGTTTCAATTGGAATTTGTTTCGTTTTGTCGTCCTATTTCAATCTACGTTTCAATATCACAGTCTATGTATGTTGGTGACTACAATTTGGTTCTTTTTGTTTCCATAAAAAACTTAAAATAAATATTCAAAAGGCGTCTAGAAAAGCAAAAAGTATCTTGTGAGTGTATAATGTAATAAATTAATCGTTGATAATATCAGCTGCTTCATTAAACCAAATAGAACACCTGTATGCATCTTCTGTTGTATTTAAAGGAACTCATATTTCATACCCCGCTTTAAAGTCTTTCTCCCTCGTATCTATTTATTTGAACCCCTACTTACATTTTTCATTCCCCTCTCAAGATGTATTTTGACACACCTTCTACGTCATTATATGTCAAAACAAATCAAGGGTATAAAAAGATTGGCAAATAATCTGGAGGATTTGAGGAGGATTACTAAATAAAAGGGTGTTAGATTGCGTTCGAGAAAAATCTTCTTTGAGGGACATAAAGTTCTGAAAAGGTCTAGCGAAAACAAAAAATTGTTACGGCTGGGTGTGAGATTTCTAGCAATTGGAGCAGTGAAGGTATAATCAATTCCTACACTCTTAGCTCAGCTTTGACCAGAGGGCCTAACACACAGTTTTCAAAGATAAATAAATAATACATTCGTAACGTATCCAAGCTATGATGACGATTATTAGGTACTCAGCACGAAGTACCATTTGTTGATGTACATATCATATTAAGATTCGTACAAAGTCCCTTTATCAGAATAAAATGTACTAGTTTTGCTTCACTTTCGAATTCATAGCTCTCTATTCAAAGATCACTATGATAGATTTAAACGTTTGTTAAATTTCTCCATTTATAAAATTCTATCGAAAATTTCGAAAGGATTCCCTTTGAAGATCAGCTTCTCGCAGCTTATTTGAAACATTTAGTAGCTACCTTATAATAGTTATCGCTATCGTAAAATCAAAGATACCATAATTGATTCCGTAGAACACCCTCCAAGCCACATATGCTTCATACATTTTAATCTTCATATCTGTGCCTTGAAATTTCCAAAAGATTTTAACCTTATCTACAACCGTGTAAGGATTAATTTCGAAATACCCGTTTAAGGATTGAAATAGTCCAAACACGAGTTTTCATCGTCGCAAAATTTTATGCAAATAACCTAGCGAATTTATACTCTTGATATGGCCAATTACTCTCTTAGGTACTTTAAAGTAGGTACGGTGGAAATGCTGCTTTTAGAGCTACAACGTTAAATGCGTTTCGTCCTTGGATGAAAAAAATATTGGCTACGTGAGAATTCCGAGTGTTTAGATGCGAATCGGGAGTAATTTCGCTGTTTCAAGTCGGAATTTGTTTCGTTTTGTCGTCCTATTTCAATCTACGTTTCAATATCACAGTCTATGTATGTTGGTGACTACAATTTGGTTCTTTTTGTTTCCATAAAAAACTTAAAATAAATATTCAAAAGGCGTCTAGAAAAGCAAAAGTATCTTGTGAGTGTATAATGTAATAAATTAATCGTTGATAATATCAGCTGCTTCATTAAACCAAATAGAACACCTGTATGCATCTTCTGTTGTATTTAAAGGAACTCATATTTCATACCCCGCTTTAAGTCTTTCTCCCTTGTATCAATTTTTTTGAACCCCTACTTACATTTTTCATTCCCCTCTAAAGATGTATTTTGACACACCTTCTACGTCATTATATGTCAAAACAAATCAAGGGTGTAAAAAGATTGGCAATAATCCTGGAGGATTTGAGGAGGATTACTAAATAAAAGGGTGTTAGATTGCGTTCGAGAAAAATCTTCTTTGAGGGACATAAAGTTCTGAAAAGGTCTAGCGAAAACAAAAAATTGTTACGGCTGGGTGTGAGATTTCTAGCAATTGGAGCAGTGAAGGTATAATCAATTCCTACACTCTTAGCTCAGCTTTGACCAGAGGGCCTAACACACAGTTTTCAAAGATAAATAAATAAATACATTCGTAACGTATCCAAGCTATGATGACGATTATTAGGTACTCAGCACGAAGTACCATTTGTTGATGTACATATCATATTATCATACAATATCCTTCAAAGATTTATAATCTATATGTACACGGGCCCTCACATACAATACTATCCTTTCTGACGTTTGTACTGTTAATTTTAGTTATGCTTACATACCTCTTAAATTTTTATACAAATAGGCATCCTACGTATGCGTATTTTTCCAATATTCTGTGCTAAAAACACCATACCTTTGACGTGTACATTATAAAGAAATTGAGAATACATTTAAGTACTATATATTCAATAGTTTTTTAATTTCTATCTGCGCATAAGTATAATGGTGTCAATAAAGTAATGAAATTAATTGATGGTACTGCCGCTTATGACATAGGTATGGTAGCCCTATTGGATATAAAAGTGGGAACTCCATTAGTTCCCCAAAAATCCATTTTCTAGACTCTTGACTCATTATAGTTCCTCAATTACTACAATTGTCACTCTTTTGCCAAAGCCTTCGTGATTATTTAGATAGTTGATACAAAATTGCACAGACCAAACCCGTTATCTGTGCAAGTAATGTACTCGTAGGTAGTTTAAAATACATTGTAACAAGCATTTAGCGACAGTAAAGCTTCACAACACGAAATGTTGTCAACGCATTTCATAAATTTTAATGGCAACACTATTAATAGTAGCGGTTTATGGGCTTACATGAGCCGTGAAATACACGATGTCAGCTGTTGTCAAAGTTTAACAGCATCAATTTGCAGACAATGTTTAACTCCTTAAGGTCATCTAACCAGATGGACCGATTAAAGGAAAGGAGCATCTGCAAAGTACCTAAGTTATGCTCGGTCGTCAGAGACGCTATGAACAGGTACCGGTGGAGATAGATAACACAAACGAGGTGCAACATCCACTTTCAATGACGAACACGATCCACGACATTTTTTTATGTGGTAGGGGGCCATGGATCGCCTGATGGTAAGCGATTAGCGCCGCCCAAAGACATCTGCAACACCAGTAGTCACAAGTGCATGACATCATGAGGCAGCGACTGCAGAGACAGAGAGAAGATAATTAGATAAAGAGAGCAATGAGGAAGACCTAAATAGCTCTAAAGAAAAATAGATGTATGTTGGATTCCAGGTGACCAAAAAATCAGGGAGGGACCGCTATTTAGCTAAGGTAGGTATATAATTCAGGTAATTTATATTTACTAGTACTTAACAAAATTTACATTGAAAATCAAACAATGCAAAAACCTTTCCTTCCAAATAATAAAGAACCAAATCGTATTACTTAACAACCTATGTGATTTATTTGGTTTCAATTACATTTTCAGTTGAATGCCCTTACCAAAAGTTTGGGAACCTCCACACCAGGACATTAATTCCTGGACACACGATGACGTATGTGTCTAGCCGCTTCGATCATACTCCCCACGAAGCCTATGTCAACAGTTTTAATGGTGCATCTAAGCCTAAGCCTGTATCAGATGACGGCCTCTTTCTTTGTTTAAACTAATCTAAAAGGGTGGATAGAAGCCTTGAGCAGGCTTAGGAAAGTAACCTTTTCTGCAATCTATTATGTTGATTAAAGCCATCATTGGAATGGTTCCTACAAGAGATTACATTTTTTTATGTGGTAGGGGGCCATGGATCGCCTGATGGTAAGCGATTAGCGCCGCCCATAGACATCTGCAACACCAGTAGTCACAAGTGCATGACATCATGAGGCAGCGACTGCAGAGACAGAGAGAAGATAATTAGATAAAGAGAGCAATGAGGAAGACCTAAATAGCTCTAAAGAAAAATAGATGTATGTTGGATTCCAGGTGACCAAAAAATCAGGGAGGGACCGCTATTTAGCTAAGGTAGGTATATAATTCAGGTAATTTATATTTACTAGTACTTAACAAAATTTACATTGAAAATCAAACAATGCAAAAACCTTTCCTTCCAAATAATAAAGAACCAAATCGTATTACTTAACACCTATGTGATTTATTTGGTTTCAATTACATTTCAGTTGAATGCCCTTACCAAAAGTTTGGGAACCTCCACACCAGGACATTAATTCCTGGACACACGATGACGTATGTGTCTAGCCGCTTCGATCATACTCCCCCACGGAAGCCTATGTCAACAGTTTTAATGGTGCATCTAAGCCTAAGCCTGTATCAGATGACGGCCTCTTTCTTTGTTTAAACTAATCTAAAAGGGTGGATAGAAGCCTTGAGCAGGCTAGGAAAGTAACCTTTTCTGCAATCTATTATGTGATTAAAGCCATCATGGAATGGTTCCTACAAGAGATATTTTTTTTTTATCATTACACTAGCGGCCGCCCGCGACTTCGTCCGCGGGAAAAGTAACTTTACCCCCCTTTTAACCCCCTTACAACCCCCTTTTCGCAATAAAAAGTAGCTTATGTCCTTTCTCAGGGTCTACATCATCTGTATACCAAATTTCATTTAAATCCGTTCAGTAGTTTTGAAGAGTAACAGACAGACAGACAGACAGACAGACAGAGTTACTTTCGCATTTATAATATTAAAATTAAAATAGTATGGATATGGATTAAGTCAATGATTGAGAGCCTGGGATCCTGCTCGGAGTTTAACAACTACAGAGGTGAGATTATTAACACTTAAGTCTAATGAGGGTAGCGAGTATTCGTTGGTTGGTGGCACAGGACTGATCTGTGTGGAGAACATTATCCAGCGGACAGCTATTGGCTGAAATGATTATAATGGTGACTGGTGATTAATACTTATGCCATGAATCGGAGCCTTTTAGGGTTTCTCGTTACGTTTGTTACCGGTAAAATTTGCTGTATGTCAAATTTTAACCAGCTTAAGTGAATTTCCTGATGTAATTCGAGACCAGTAGCACTACCATGAGTTTGAAATACTATCCTCGCTATCGAAAACTATCGCTTTGTCTCTTTCATTGTAATGCATTTGAAAGAGACAGAGCAATAGTTTACGTTATGTCAGTTTTTGATGTCAACTCATGGTAGCGCTACTGTTATCGCAATAGTAATAGAAGTTTTGAACTAAATAAAAAGTCTGCCCTTACTAGAGACAACAAACGAGCCACCAGTTCATCTAAAGGATATTATAGTGATCACCGCTGCCGATGAAGATTTGCGAGATCAGATAGATCGCTGTTGCGTGCGTGAAGAAACTCTTCTCTTGAAGGTCTAAATTGCAATATTAAAGAAATCACTTTAGTGACATTCGTGAAATAAACTGTACCACTAGTACCTACAAGTAAATTTAAATTGTTTCTTTGTGACCAAAATGAACAAATAGAACATTCCAGAAAACAAACAACAAAAGCGAAACTACTTCACCGAAATTCTCGCAACAATTTGGCCACAGTCACAGATATTTTCACCCCTCATTACCGGTACACACATTTTTCTCTTTACGACTTACTCGAAGCCACTCTCAATTTTCTACGCTAAAAAGTAACAAATGAGATTGACAAAGTTGCATCCCTCAACGACGTCCATTCAACATTCACCCCTATAGGCACTGTAACACAGTAGACATTTATGTGTATTTTTTTGTTGGATAGGTCCTTAGGGAAGGGGTTTGTACTTGAGACAGTAGGCACTCGGTCTGAGTTGCGGTCTAGGAATTAATGTGCCGTGACTAAAACGTAGCACGCACCTTGGTTTTTTCCTTTGTTTAAAGGCATACGTTATGTCTGCGGCAGTGAAGAGACGAGACTGCTCGCGTAGCATTGTGCAAGTGCATCTATAAACATTGCGCTTAGTACTCTAGTTAGCATTAGACAAATTATTCGCCACCATAATTTAAGTTCTCCTCTCGTCTCAAGCGTTTTATTCCCTGTTGCATTCAAAGTAGTCGCTTTGGAGCCGGGGACCGGAAAATCCTTTATAGCTATTTAGCCCAATTGATAATTGATTTGATTGATGAAGGGGAACCCTTGTTATCACTAGGGTTTTTTGGGTTACCTCATAATATTGGTAATTCTAATAACCGCCCAATACCTAAGTGTTACCCTGTTTGCAGCCCGAGACACGCTAGGACAATGACCCAAGATTCGATGAGTCTGGTAAATGCAATGAAGCGACTGCCGCATCCTATCGGACTATCTGGAAGTTATTGGGGAAGTATGTTAAGAATGTCGACTATCGTCTGACCATCGTAAGTAACCCATAGACAGATAAACAATAGCAATTGAGTCATGGTTACACGTTCAAAATGATTACGCCAACAATTTTTAAATACGAGTATATACGTTTTCCCTTACTGTCGAATGAACGGTAGAAATAATACACTAATAGTTAAAAAATCTAGAGGTGCAATCTCGGATCTTTTTATTCATAGTCACCCTAGTTATTAAGAGGTAATTAATTGTCTTCAATATCGATACAATTTTAAAATAAAATATCGATAGGCATTAATAATACAGATTTAAAAAGGACAGTTCAGTTTCTCTACAGATTCCCTTCCAGTTTTTTTATTAATATCCTAATAAAGAGTTGCCACATCTATAGTTCACTTGCAAGTAGTTGAGTGCAGAGCTCGCCAATACTTGAATTATGGGCGAGCTAAATCGAGCCTGAACTCACGGGCGAACTATACGTAGCTACCATAGAGAGAATATGCTAAATCTCTCACGAGAAAAATTCGAAAGACGTAAAAAAACACTTTTTCACAGATGTTTCCCAGTAGTACATCAGGGAGTTTTAGTGGTTGGTAGAGAGTGGTTTAGTGCGTTGGCATTCGTTTACGATCTGGGGGGTCGTGGAGCCGTGGAGGACGTGGATCTCAGGGGAGACAATAGACTTGTGTACTCTTAAATGGTTCCAGCTAGCTCGGTAGAAATACATTGCATGCTTGAACTACCTACTACTTTTAAACATCACAGTCAACTGGTCATATAACGACGTTAAACACTTTAGTAGTTGAAAGAGATAGGGACATAACAATTTAATAAAGAAAAGAGTACCTAACCTTCCAAAATTAAGGCGTCCCAGTTACTTATCTCCTCTATTGAGCGTTCAGGAATAAAGACATCCAACCCATCCATCACACTAATGATATAGAGCAAATTATGGATAAGACGAAAAGCTTCCGAAATAAGATAAATGGGAATATTTGCCTCAGAAAGAATTCAGATCAGGTGACGACTTAATGACGAGCAATATATCATCGCGTTGCATGAATAATGGAAGCGAACCAAGGAATCCGTCGTAAGCATTCGCTTGTTAAATGGTATTCATTCTTTAACTTACGGCTAATGCAAGCCAATCACACTTCCAGTAGACATGGACGGAGAACTTTAGAAAACCACCAGGGTTTTTCTTTTTACAGCAATACCAGACTATGTTTTCATTCTTCTAAACTTTCTCTTCACGCTACAGTTACTAGTAAGTAACGTTGAGTTGTTACTGATATTATTTGATCAAGCAAACACGGTCTCTTACAACGCCATTTCACACATATTGTAGGATGCCCATGGTCCAGACGGAGTGATGAATCGCGCAAGAATGCAGGAACTTGGTGCAATAAGACAAAAATTGGTTAAAAGTAATCGAAGATAAGTTTTTCTATAAATAAATTCAAAAAAGAATTGAAACTATAAAATCTTTATTTTAACTACCGATCTATAACTTCTTTCAAATGCCTCAACGCCTCGTCTAAGGCCACGTATACTTCCTGAGTGTCTGGTGCCCTGTGCACCTCCAAGGACGCCGAAGGGCTCCGCATTTGGGACTTGTGGAGGATGCTTTGGGTAAGAGGGCAAAATACATCAGGGTTCATAGATTCTGTCCTGGGTTTCCCTGTCAGATAGCTCATGGGAACTCCTATGAGGAGAACAGCGACGACTCCCGTGAACGGGCAGTAAGTAAAGGAGATCTTGAATAGTGACTGCAGCGGCTTGGTGTGAAGGTTTCTGAAAAAGAAAATAGTATTTTAAAGATGACTATGATTTTGGCTGTGAAGGCAAAATGAGGAATCCTTTTGGTTGAACGATAGATTAAAAACTGACTTCGCTTATGTGTAAGAGAATGGTAGCCCCACAATGTGGACGCCGTTAGATCTCTAAACATCAGTTGTCACGACTTTCTTGTCGCATTGGTGTATATCCCATTTCAACATTACCTATTACAATGTTATGTCTGCTACTGTTCCTAGTAGTTGCGTACCTATCTCTTCTTTTTTTGTGGTCAATAAATGCATAAGTACTTTATTTTTCTTCAAAAGTTATTAAATATTGAGCAGAAGATTGAAGACATAAAAGTGAAATAGTTACAATGTAGTAATATTTCCTTAAAGTAATATTCCCTTAAAGAACCAACTACTTTTATTCGAAGACATGAAATATCGCTTCATGTATAAAATATCAGTCAGAGATTTGCACTGGATTTATTGAAACGACTATTTGCTCCAATAAACGAAAAAGACTGAACGAAAAGCTATATCAAAAATACTTGTGTGAGATCATTCACAGTTATAATAATACATTGTACGTGAATCGAGTGGTATATTCTTTAAGCGTACTGAACATTTCTTACACACAGTTTTGGCAAATTTCTTCTTATAAAGTATTCTTTAGTGTCTATAAAACTATGAACCTTCCGAAGGTCCGAAGTTTATGATCCTGCCGTAAAGATATCGTGCGGTTATAGAATAACCTCGGCCAGTTACAGACTTCAAGAACAAAAGTCATAAAAGTGGAAGAATCGAGTAATAGTAATATGGGAAAAGTTTTAATAAGGGGGGAAAATAAAAGTAAGCTTCGACCCGATATCACCAAAGTTACAGCAAAGATTAAAACTTCGCCTAGAGGAAACCGAGTGTGAACTGTGAACTCATTTGTGGTCATAAAGTGTGGGGTACACGCGGGATTACAAGATTGGATACGGGTTTGTTTACCCCAGAATATTGAACGGAGCGTAAATTTGTAGTTTGTATGGACGTTTCTTTATACCTTAAGTTACGTACATAATATAGCAAATAATATTTAACTTTTCTCATTTTATGAGATAATTATTTGATAAGTTTTTACCACTTAGTGCGCCGCTTTGTGTGCTGACATCTGCATATTTTTCATTTGTTAACTTTTTATCTTATCTCTAATTTATGTGGAATAGGTGATCGGTAGATGCATGATATGCAACGTGTAAGAGAACGATGTTTGAATTAGGATGACGTGTGAGAGGGAGAGAGAAGACGAATGGCCGCGGACGACGGAAGATGGAAAGACAATAAGAAGATTATTATTTAATACAAGCTATACTCAAAACCTAGTTTCCTTGCCCCACCATCCTACATTTATAAACATTAGACAGTAAAAACGTAAAGTCTAAGCTCTCTACTTTTTTAAATGAGTTGTGATACAGAACAAAAATTTATTTACTGTAAGGTCTAACTTTTTTGTGTAGGGGCAGACAAGCAGTCGGATCATTTACCGCCGCGCCTTCAGTGGACACCAGTGGATGAGCTGACAGTATTTTAAAAAATGTTTTTGAAAGTTTGTAAGTCGTGTCATATAAGTTCAGAAATATTTCAGTCCATAATTCATTCCACAGATGTGTGTGTGATTCTGATTGGGATGAAACTGCTATCATGTAGAATGACGCCTACAAAATCGATGACCAATTTAAGAGTTTAAGATAACAGCTGTTACTCGTATCTAGAACCTTCAAACTCATTTTCAAAGGGAGGTAATGATCCTAACTGTTTAAAATGATAAACGATACTTCATTTCAGAATTGGGTCGCTTGGACCACTGCCAGTTTGGAGTTCGGGTGTCCATAGAAAACTTACATCTGCAGTGACGTTTAAGAGGCTTGATTTTATAAATGTGGAGTGATATCACTGCAGATACTTTTGACATTATTGTGGCTATTTCTTATTGTAAGCAAGATTAGGTTACTTGTTATTTGCATGGTGGGTATCTAATTAGCTAGGATAGAATATTTTAAATATCTCGTTAAACGGATAGGCATAATTTTACCTTTTTTACTTATCAGATCTTGTCTCCAACTAGAACTAGATATTCCCTGTACCACAAAATAATTACACACAGAAGTTAGACTCAGACTGATTTTGAATTTAGAAGAGTTCGTTGACATAATTATGCTAGGGTTGTTGCTCGGCATGAGTACATATAAGCGCGCGGCCTCTACCACAGACCTCGACAGTTCGACAATCTTATGTCTCATAGGCTAGGATTAATGTGGTTGAAAAGGCGTATTTCCCCGTTAGTGCGCATGCGTGAGTACATGACACGTTTTTAGCTCTTAGTGGGCAGCCTACTTTCTGTGTGTAATTATTTTGTGCCTGTACTGTGAGTCGAGCTACTACTAGCAGGTGATTGGGAGTGTCTCGCTCGTGAACTCGAGTTACCTTATAAAATTGTTGTCTTAAACGTGTAGGTACATGGAAGCTTTAATAAATACCTAAAATACTCATATAATATACATAGGTAACTAAATCTGTGCGACTCATCCTCGACCTGATCGTCAATTTTATCAGGTGCGATTGTGGTCAAGCGTTGGCCTATAGTATTTTTTTTTATGTGATAGGTAGCAGACGAGCAGGCGGATCACCTGATGGTAAGCAATTGCCGCCGCTCATGGACACTTGCAACACCAGTGGAGTTACAAATGCGCTGCCAACCTTTTATCCCCTTCCCCCCGGGTGGGCCTCCGGTATGTTTACTCACTCGGCGAAACACAGCACAGGGGCTGCTTCACGCCGGTTTTCTGTGAGGCAGTGGTATCACTCCGGTCGAGCCGCCCATTCATGCCGAAGCGTGGCTCTCCCACAGTTCTATATTCCTGTTTTCCTCTGAATGTTGTTTTGACACTTTAGATAGCGCAACAATAGTAAAATGTAGCATAAAGCTATTACAGCAGATATGAGATAAACGATCATACTTCATTAAAGAAGTGGGTCAATTGGACCACTGCCAGCTCAAAGTTCGGGTATCCATAGAAAATCCCAATCTGCAGTTTCGTTCAACAAGGCCTGATGATTTAGTTAAAAGGCATATTAACCAACGCTAATGGCACCATACTGCAGCAGCTGCAGTGATCTGAGTTTTACCAGACGGGTTTATTTATCGATCTAGGGTAGGGGTCAATTAATTTCGTTCAGGATCCGTTTTCAGGAGTAATGACCATCGCAATGCGTACAAAGAACGACGTCCACGAAAGGATGCCAGTGGCAAGGTTGGCAACGCACGTGTGAGTACACTGATGTTACGGGTGCTTATGGAAGCCAGCAATCGGTTACCTACCAATCAGGTGATCCGTCTGCTCGTTTGCCATCTATCACAAAAAAAACATAAGTGAGACGACTTACGTTGCTAAAAGAACGTTGGTGATATTCGACGGTACATGAGTAAAATTCGTTTTGCCACAACCAGATATTGCCAGGGGTTTGCCTTGGAAGGTCAACGCGCCTGTGGCTAACGCGTTTTCAGCGCCAATCAGGAGCCAGCCGCAGAGCATCAGGCTGAGAAGACAGCCACTTAGAGCACCCTGGAAAAAAAATCTGACTTTAGTAAGATCTCGGAGAAAGTAGGTTATGTACTGTCTGACCTACTAGATTTGAAAAAAAAAATTTTTGAAGTTATTTCAAAAATATGCAATGTTGTAACAGCGACATCTCTTACAGTCGCAAAAAACCACCAAAGGTAGCAAAAACACAAGCAAGCAAAAACTATTTAAAAGCATTGCATCTGGAAGGAAACTGTATTAGTATCTAAAAGATGGCGCTGTAAAGTATAAAATAAAGTTAACAGACATATCACAGATGGCGCTGTAAAGTATAAAATAAAGTTCAACAGACATTCACAGATGGCGCTCTAAAGTAAATTTATTACTGACTCAATCTGTGAGAGTTTTTGCAAAATAAAATGTCTTTGTAAAATAATAATTATAGCTGAGAGAAAAAAATATTGAGCCAAATAACATTTAGATCGTCAAGTGGACATAACAGTGTTCTTTCTTACTATAAAGTACGATGCATCTTATAAATAAAATTATTCACTTTTATATTTGATGTCTTTGTAGTATGTCATTGTAGTCAATCAATATTCAATGTGCGAATCAGCTAGAATTTCCTGATCGACCTTACTTTTATGTCAAACATTGTGGTCACTTTCATCTTTTTTACAGATTGTAGTGTAATGTACTAAATCTCATGTGTGGTTTTCAGTACCTACTTACTTATCCATACTAATATTATAAATGCGAAAGTAACTCTGTCTGTCTGTCTGCTACTACTTTCACGCCAAAACTACTCAACGGATTTAAATGAAATTTGGTATACAGATAATCTAGACCCTGAGAAAGGACATAGGCTACTTTTTATTGCGAAAAGGGGGTTGTAAGGGGTTGAAAGGGGGGTAAAAAGTTACTTTTCCACGCGGACGGAGTCGCGGGCGGCCGCTAGTAACCAATATTAAAAAAACTTACTGAACAATTAGCCCTTGGGAATACAATCCCCAAAGTGAAAAGCCCTAGAAGTGTTCCAGCAGTCACACCAGTGACTCCTGAAGCGACATGTTGCAGTCGATCCAATTCTTTGGCGAACCAAACCACTCCTCCACAGTACAAACCAACTAGTACACAGAGCATCTGAAAAATAATTAAACAATTCAACACTTTTTGTATATTTAGGATGAGGAGATTTATGAGGTATTGGTAATAATTATGATAATTAAGTTAAATAAATAAATAAATTCACACAACATCTCTTACATTGACCTGACTCTGACTCTGAAAGAATGTTGCAAATTAGGTGAAAAATCAAATTAGTTGTAAGTATAAATTTTGTTCACTTAAAAAACCAGAAAGCATTTCCATATTTTTTTTAACATTTGATAAGTTTAAGTTTACACAAAGATTCTTGTAACTTTTGCGGTCTCAGATAGTGCATTCTCGTTAAAAATGCAGAAAACTGTTTTTTTATTTTATTTATTCATATTATTTTTATAGTAACTAGAAGTTTCTTTAAAATATTTTCTTCAATTTCTGTTGATAAAAAAGTAATATTTTGTTTTTTGTCTTACTTACTTTCATAATTTTACAGCATGTCAATTCACTGGTATTTTGTGGCATCCATGGCCTTATGCACTCTTCAAACAAAACACCACCAATTGAGTTAATAAGTGATGCTATACATCTGAAAGGTACCTAAATATTTTTTATCTGATTCTAATGAGTAATTAATGTAATATTTCAATTATTATGTGAAACATGCATACCCTGTAGTTGCACTAAAAATGGAAATTATAAAAATTCCACTTATTCCAGGAAACATTGCGGACAAGTTGTTAAGGAATTGCGGTACCAACTGAAAATTATACAAGACATTAGAAAACAGTGGATTATGTATAGGTATTATAATTGCTTTTGTCTCATCCATTTAAATATCTAAATATTCAATTCGACAAAAAGAGTCAAAATAATTTAAAAAAAATGCAAGTTTTACCTGTTCATGTTTTTTAATCTGTCCAGTCAGCATTGGGTCACAGCCAACAAACCAAGCATACAGAACTAGTCCAAGAAAACAAGAGAGCAATTTCATCAATATCACTCCTACGCATGATATTGTAAGGCACAGCCTAGCCTGACTGATTGTAGGTACAGCCAGAAGTTTCTGTAGAGAACCTTGGCTTAACGCCACCTTCCACAGCCAATTTGAGCTTAAAGCTAAAGTTACAACGAAGAATGACGTGTGGTGTTCCATTTCTGGGTCTGGGCTAGAAACAATTAATTATATGAAAAAGTTGAAAAAATTACGTCCACAGTTACAGTATAGACTATAGACAAAAATGATCCAAAATTGGTAAAAATATAAAACAATGTGACAAATATTACTCACTCATAAATCACAAGCCGCCCGCCAAGATTTGCTATTTCCCACATCTTTTTGAAGCCCATTGGCAGTAACGCCAAGCCACTTGGTAGAGCAGTGCCAGCCATTGCCAGAAAGAAGGTAACAATACCAAGGCTGACGATGGCTCGTAATCCTCCAACAGCAACAAAAGTCGCACAAGCAACGCATATCACTGCTGTAATATGACCAGCCAGAGGGTTTGTAACTGAAAAAATATGATAAATTGGATATGAAAAATAAAACATCGCTAAATGCTACTAATATTTTGGTTTAGGCTTATTATAGTACCTAAGTACGAGTAGTAACTGTAAGGTGGCACTGTGGTGGACTTTATATTGACTATCAGGACTAAATAAGTTCAAATTGATGTGATCAGTTAGCAGCACCATCAATGTGGTAGTACTAATATGTGGCGGCACTTTGTATTGACTAATAGAGAAAATTAAGTTTAAATAGCTGGCTCCAGTTGGCAGCAGCTATCTTAAATAAGCTTTCAAAGAATCAATGCCCTTTCTAGACAGACTCGCGCGAAAGAGTCGCCTGGCAGGCCCACAGGGTCTAAGACCGCCCTAACTGCAACGTGTTGGGAGGCTTCTCCTGAAGTACCGCACTGCGCGATTAGAGAAGCAGTCCGGGTAAAGGGTAAACCCCCCAAACCGCACTACGTGCGAAGAATTTTGTTACAGAATAATTTTCAAATAATCCAAACAATCAATAAGCTAACCAGAAGCAAATTATTCCCTAAGAAAGTAAACATTGTAATGTACAAATTTTGAAAATTGTCTAATTCCTAAGTTAAAGTAAGTAGCCTTAGTAAATTTACTTACCTAGTCTAAATCCCATCAACGGAACATAAGGCACAATGGGCAGTAACATCAGCTTGCTGATGACAAATAATACTGCTGCTATCGTACGAGTATGTGTGGAAAATCTTATTTCCAAATACTCGAAACTTGATGAGAGCTGCAACTTGTGAAACACTGAAATATAAATTTAATAAAAAGGCCTTAACTGGTTTTTCTCCTCTTTTAAAATAAATGTAAGTCCTTTCAAGTAAACACAATTATTTACTGAGTGGTTGTTTTAATTAGCGTTAAAGGGCTAGAAATGGGGCATTAACAGACAGTCATCATATAGACCTAATGAATCCAAATTACTCGTAAGTAGCTAAGTACATCGATTTTCCAAATAAGCAGAAAATTTGTAGCACATAGTAGTTGAAAATCAACTAATGATAAGAATGATGAATGATGCAAAAGTTATAAAATATGTTCCGGCAAGATTGCTCTAAATGAACAACAAGTTTTAATCACAAGACGTTTGTCAAGAGTAAGTATAAGATTTATATCAGGGGTAAACCTTTGTATGATTAGAGACTCGCTATTATTATGAGAGTAGTTTATTATATTCTCGCCGCAAATACCACCACGTTAACTTTCTATTAAGTTAATGTGTTTAGATCAGGTAAGGAACTTTGCAGAACTCATTGTTTTTAGACAGTTGGCAGACGGTGATATTATAATTAAACATTGTACTGCCTGAAGTTTCTGCGTTTAAGATCAAAAGAAATCAATTTGCCTAATTTTACTTAGTGTAGATACAACTACCTACTTCACATTTAGCTATTTGACTAGTCTGTTTTGTAACATTGATGGTAAGCAATAGTTGAATACATGCCATTAAATTTAATTTGTACATAGTTAGCCAAGAATGTTTTTGTATGAACTATCACCCTTTTGAGACCACCTCATAAATAAACGGCTCCCACATAAAATATGTAATCAAGTGCTCATACAATTCATTGGATGTCACAGACTGCAATACAATCTTAAATATATTTATCTACCGATAATTGAATTTGTTCAAGTCAAGAGTGCCTAAGTACGTATAAATATTAGAGACTATTTCAGTACTGACCTGGTAAATATATTACTGCTGTCAAAAATGTCACAATTATCAAAGAAAGCGCAGATGCCCAATACTGAGTACCTCTTAAATATATTTCTACTGGAACTCCTAATAGTGTAATACTTGTCAAGTGACTGTAAATAGAAAAATAAGATGTCAATTAATGAACTTTCAATCTATGTTTAAACTGTTCTGATGTAGAAATATTTTATTTAAGACAAATAACAATAATAATTATAAAAAGATGCAAAATATAGTTTTAAATGATACACAAATAATAGATACTAACCTTGCAATTAAAGCTAACGATATTGATATAACGGACATATTTTTACCACCAAACAGAAAACCATTCACTGAGTTATACTTTCTATTTACCACATTAAAATACAATATTATGCCTATGATCACACCCAAATTTATTCCAAATAAACAATATTCTGCTACATTAAAGTACAAAGGTGATGCAGGTTTTGTTACATTTTGAAACATTTTTACTAGCTTAGTCTATTCTAATAGTTAAATCAATTTATAACAACAAAAACGTGCTACAACTGACGTGTGTGGCTTGTAAGTAAGTTGCTATCAAGTCTTCTCTAACAACAATAAGGAGATAGATAAAAGTGGATTTTCCTTCAATCTTTGCGCAAATAAACCGCAAGTGTCGCGTTCACTTTGCTACAGTAAATGACATGTATGAAGACGTTACTTAGTGATAGCAACTAGAATATGCTTTGAAATACAGAAGTACTGAACAGAGCTATTAATAAAGGTAAACTATGGGACTGATAATTTATACGTTGTTAATTCGGCCAAGAGAAAGAAAATTACTATCATCTTGCATCTAGCTAGAGCCATCAATATCTTCAAGCCCGGGGTCCGGTGTTCCTACAAAGTAAGGTAAAATTGACAGAAATAAGTAGGTAGAGAATAAAGTAAAAAGCATAAGTATTGATAAAAATACATCCAACTTTGTGTATTTTTAATTCTAGCTAATATTTCTAGGATATTTACTTAAATCTTATCCCGCACCTTAAATCAAGTATAATCAGATGCTTGATATGACTCAAACTCACGTTACTTTTTATCTTAGAGAAAAAAGAAAACAATAAATATTATAATCAAAAGCATACGGTATTTAAATTCTGCGAGTGCATAATCCTTATGTAAATACTGTATGTATCTCTACGTTGAGGTAAATATACAAATAAACGCCACCGACACGCACCGGGTCTTGATTAGACAGCGTAAACGTGTCGCACGGACACGTTTATTTAGTCCAATAAAATTAAAATTAGTTTTGAGTAAATCATAAGTAAAGTAAAAATTATGATTACATAATCGCCGTGATAAAAACATTATTTTTCTTACATAATAATTTTCTTTTTCAATATCATTTATCCAAAATTTTATTATACAATTTTACACTGTGCATTTTTATAAAAATATCAATCAGCGACATCTATCCCTGTTAACACGGAACTACGTACTTGCTATAGCATCATGCATTGCATGATGAGTTCAGATTTCGCTTTGAGAACCAGTTGAAATTCTTAATATTTAATGCCGCCCCTAGGTGTCGCTGTTTACACATATCATCAAAGAGAGCTACGAATAGAGCTACGGTTCTCTCGTAGCGGTAATGGCCACAATCCTAGATATTTGTTGTAATTTATTTAGTAGTAGTAGTAGAGATTTCTTTTTATTATTTGATGTTGTATGTGTTCATTGACGTATTGTGGTCAAAAATAATCTCATCCGGTAAATGTCCATGGTAAGAACACTTTACCCTACATACCTATTATCAAAAATACACTCGGCGTTAAAAAAAATCGCACATCTGCGTAGTTTTCATACTAACGCGCTCATGTCACGGCTTCGTATATTAAAAAAGTAAAACATTTGATTGCAATATTTTTTACGAAACATGGTTTTTATATGCTCGTTTGTTAATCATGCTTCTTAATTAGTCGTGAAAACTTCCTAATTTTCCCTAAAACATAAAAAAGTAAATCAATGTTCTTGTCCCATACAATGTTCTATGGAGCTGAAAAACTGATTTACTTTTTAATTTTTTTGGACGAATCAAGTAAATTCCATGGATGATGAAAATGTTGGATTAAAAGACGAGCATAAATATTGGTATGTTACCTTAAAAATATTGTAATAAAATGTTTTACTTTTTAATATACGAAGCTGTGATATGAGCGCGATAGTATGAAAACTACGCTGATGTGCGATTTTTTTGACGCCGAGATTATTACCAAACTACAACGTCACCGTACAAATGCACACATACCTATACTCATATTTACGTTTCATAGTTTCAAGGGGGGTGGGAGGGATATTGTTATGGATGGCAGGCCGCTCTTGCCCACATTAGAATATTACTCTCACACCTGCCCGACCCCGGTAAATATAGTTTTTGCTGTTTTATGCTCAAACCTTGCGGTTTACTATGCTTACTCTTTTAGCTACTTTGTAAACGTGGAGGTTAGGAAAAGAGTTAAGTTGTGTGACGTGTATTTAGGTAGAGAACTCGAGCTGTTCTAAGACCCAAAAGCCTTTTAGAAAACAATTGATTATCTATTGTTTTTGCTGTCTGGGCCTTACGACCAAGTCAAAGCTTATAGGTAAACCCTATAATGCCTTGCTCTATTTGTAAAGAGAGAACACGAAACATGCGCGATGTAATCGACTCAGTCCCAGCGCCATCTATTGGTACTGGTATAAGTAAAGTAACGAAACAAAGTGAGGGCAGGCAATTAGTCTTAACTAAATGAGTCAAATAATGTACCTGGGATTTACTTTTTAAATCAACTAGAAGATTGTACAAGAGGTCTTAATTACCTAATATCTAGGTACCTTCATATTTTTGCCGACCTCGAGGAACAGTACATCAGAATGATGAATCAAAGGTTAACATACTACAAAAGTAGTAGCCAGAGTAAAACGAAAACACTGTCATTTTATCCCTTCCCCCAAACAGGTAACAAGGAAAATTTAATTGATACCTGCCGAACTTCACTAGCCCGATAACACGTAATAGCCCAATAAATTCCCACCAAGAACACATTCGCATACACAAATCATGTAATACCCTCACAATATCGCAAATATTTCTTGTCCAGAACATTGGGTGACATGGGACCTCCCGAACAGCGGAAGTTCCCGACTAGAAGGGGGGCATAGGTAACGGCAAAACGAGACAGCAACAGACACAAAAGAAGAAAATAACAGGGACAGGAATAGAGAAAAATTAAATTATATTTCCCAATGGTGTCAGCCAGTTATTAAGTGGCCAGACGCCATTTTGAATTATTATATATTTTTTTATTTCTTTTCCCAGGTTTCCCTTTTGTACGAGGAATTCCTTTTATGAAATAGTTGTGGGAGTGGATCGCAAATGGATTTGGATGTGTTGTTGTTGGTGTAAATCATTTGGCGTTTTTAAGGATATGGAAAAGAGCGGTGTCATGTTTACTTGGTATCAGATGTACTGTGAGGGCCAGTATTTTGAAGCCTCGTTTCGCAAATTCTGACCTTCTTTTAAATACAAAAGTATTTTATAAAACTGTTGTCTTTCAGGTATACGCTAGCAGTGGAATCTAACCCTTGATATAGGAATTTAGTGTAGTGTTTTTAATCATGGCTAGTTTAATTAGGATTACTTTTTTTTTTTTTAAATGGCCTTGGACTCGCGCCTTTGAAACGCGATGATTCCGCCAATGTCAAGTTATTAGAGAGGCACAATTAAGATTACAGTAGGTAATTGTTAATTCTGTCAACGTCAAGAAATCGATAATTGTACCTACGTACCTACTTATTTGCAATAATGAAATGTTATAATTTTATACTAGTATATAGTAAGTAAGTACTTTTTGAATCCATAGTCTTTTCAAAATCTAAAATTGTCATCTATAGACAGAGAAGAACACCTGACGAAAGTGATAAGTCAGTAACGTTGAAATAATATTCAATAATTTTTGTGCCTGTCAACCTCATATTGATATTTGGATCTTACAGCCGCTTACCATCAGGCGGAGTGAGGTCATCTTGATTGTCCTCACTAAAATAAAAAAAAAAACTAAAATAAAAGGTGATTATTTTTTTTGATTTTTCTAAAATATTAATAAAGCTAGTAACTTATTGGTTACTGCAACAGTAACCAACAAGTTACACGGAAGGGTCAAATAAAATGTAACCATACTCTTAACGGCACAATCATGCGGATGCCCCTTTCGCCCCCTTTTATAATTTTGTCGCCTCGAGCATTTCGGGCGAAAAAATGCAAAGACTTTAAAAGGTTTTCCGGGCTGCGTTTAGTGATGCGACACCGAATAACTTTAACAATTTACTCGAATGCAACTCGAGAGGTTAAATGACCACTCGAGTTGTATTCGGATGTTTTGCTTTATTTAAAACGACTCGTTTAGCGCATTGGTTTGAGCGCCGGTTGAGACGCAAGTGTCTCAGGTTTATTAAATAAAACTTTCGTATTTCCAGATTTCTGTAATATAATGGAAAACATTACTAAACTTTGGGATGAGGACGAATGTAAGTATGTGATGTTGCAGTTTATTTATTATTTATTCAATTACTGGGCTATCCGAAAGACAAAAATATTTTTATGAATCGCAGGTCTTTTTAGGTCAGCAAAGACAGAAATATAGGTATTGATAGAGATACGTTGGAGGTGATTCTACGAGTAAATTGTATAGGTAGGTAGGTACTCTTTCTTCTACCAATATTTTTATTTAACATTCTCAGATAAAAGAGCGAACTAAAAATTTAACATACACTCATTAGATTTCCATTCAAGTCGCCAAAAAAATTTTTTTGCTGAATTTTTTTTTCAGGTATCACTCGTGTAACTAGAGTAACCTATCTACCAACAACTTAGAGTAAAGTAGAGTAGTAGTAGTTACCTATCAATACTAGGTTTACGATGTTTTGAGGTTTTTTACTTTCACTCGGGTCATTTTTCCGATCGAATGCACTAGGGTGAAAACCACTTACGAGGCGCATCACTAGCGGTTGCACAATTTTTACTTCGCCTTCGCCTTTGTTTGAGATGAATGTGTTCGGCCCCTATCTCATTTGCAGCGGTAGGGTCCGGCTTAGCTTTGAATGTTTCAAATGTTGTAATGGTTTAAAGTTAAGCCAGGTTTTTTTGTTTTTTTACATGTTAGCGGAAAAATAATCGGCGGACCAATGAAACGGTACACCTGATGAGGAAAGTGATCACCGAAGGCCATGGATATCTGCAACTTGATGCATCACAGGTGCGTAGATGCACCTACTTGAACTAGAAAGAAATAAATGGAACCTCTTCAGCACATAAAAACTTGAAAACTTGTAAACAACTGTATGTAAACTGTGTTTTTGTGAAATAAGAAGTTTATTTATTTATTTGAAACACCTAATATTATGTTTGTGGATTCAAGGCTTATAATCTGTTTTGAAAACTTACTCAAACAACAATAACTCGATAGACGACAACAAACATCTCTAGAAGAGGCGGCAGACGAGCAAATGGGTCAACTGGTGGTAACCTTATCCCACTCCCACAATTGGGTCTCCGGAAAGAATAAACAAATATTTGGCTGCAAGTATCTCACCTGAGAGTAAGTGATGATGTAACCAAGGGTGGAACATATCTGTCTAGTAATAGCCTATGCATCCTTCTTTTGAAAAAAAAAATCTAATCATAGTGTTCGGGGAACACTTCAGCCGGTAGAGGATTCCATTCCTTAGTTTTCTTCGTAGAAATATTAATTTTGCAGTAAGAGCATTAAGGCTTAAGTCTTTATTCCTTGTACAAAATTGCTTTACATTTTAATAACCTTATTCATTCCCTTACTAAACTAAAGCTGCGTCTTGACCGGAGATAAACTAAAAGGGGCCAATTTTCAGCACCCTAGTTTTTCCTTCTGCCAAAGGGCTGTCCCTATGGTAGTTTAATCAAACGTTAAGGGTTGAAGCTTAAAATAATCTCGGGAGGAGTTACAGTGCCCCAGGCGTATGATAAACCGGCGATAACCGGATATGGGAGCGAATGAATTGGCCGCTTCAAGCTACGTTTTTTGCGTGCTTCTGTACTTTTGGGGCGGGTATTTGGGGAGCATGCGAAAATGTCTCTTTCTTCAAAAAAGTTTGGTTTTTAGGGTTCCGTAGCCAAAATGGCAAAAACGGAACCCTTATAGTTTCGTCATGTCCGTCTGTCCGTCTGTCCGTCTGTCACAGCCGATTTACTCGGAAACTATAAGTACTACAGTGATGAAATTTGATGGGAATATGTGTTGTATGAACCGCTACAAAAATATGACACTAAATAGTAAAAAAAAGAATTGGGGGTGGGGCCCCCCATACATGTAACTGAGGGATGAAATTTTTTTTTTCGATGTACATACCCGTGTGGGGTATCAATGGAAAGGTCTTTTAAAATGATATAAAGTTTTCTAAAAACATTTTTCTTAAAGTGAACGGTTTTTGAGATATCAGCTCTCAAAGTCGTAAAAAGTATGTCCCCCCCCCCTCTATTTTTATAACTACGGGGTATAAAATTCAAAAAAAAATAGAGGTGATGCATGCTAATTAACTCTTTCAACGATTTTTGGTTTGATCAAAGTATCTCTTATAGTTTTTGAGATAGGTTGATTTAACTGTAATTTTGGTTAAGTTATTGTGCTTACACTGAAAACGATGGCTGAACCTTATAAGATAGATGCTGCTACGGAACCCTTTGTGCGCGAGCCCGACTCGCACTTGGCCGGTTTTTTAACGTTAGTTAAGTAAATCTAACTGCTCCTACAAACTATAATACTTAGACTCTGCATAAGCTGGCAGACTTAATTAATATAGTAAAAGGTAGCGCAGCGCAATTGGCAGTAGGCGAAACCTATCTCTAGAAACACAATCGTGGTGTAGAAAAATGCTGCAGTGGAGTTCATGTTATCAGGAAAGAATTATGTAACGCACTGTAGTGCCTACGGGGAGGGGCCTGGCAAGCGGCACTTTTTAGGGCGGCAGTCTCTAGACATGAGGACAAAGTTAGTAAGGAAAATAAGTTAATGCTTAATGGACCTGTGGCTTTTTTTCGCTTTTGTATTTTTCGAACATAGCTCGGGTTTGTGATCATCAATCCGCATTAGGCAAGCGTGGTGATTAAGCCTAATCCCATCATAGTAGCGATAACTTGATTATGATGATGGAGGCCTTTGCCCTGCAGTGGGACATTATATAGGCTGATACTTTCCTTTTTTTACTTTTCTGTATTTATATTCTGGGCTGCGGCGAACTGAGCCATCGTTATGACATTTCGTGTTTTTCTGCTCTAAGCAGGATACTTTGCTTCTACTATAGGCTTTATTTTTATTGCTTTTTTTTCAATCAAAAAAAAACTTTTCGCATACGACTCATATCGCACGCTACTAAAATACCCCCTTTTGCTCATTTAACAGGGACACGTTATCGTCCGGCTTTCTTCTTTGGTTTAACGTTATGCTATTTCCTTCTGCGAGGGTGTCATTAACATAAATTTTACGCCTTCTTAGATAACTTTGGACTGCTGCCCGCCCCTTTATTAGGTCCTCTCCTTCGCCTAAATTTACGGGGTATTATTACGTATGGTACGAGCGAGTCTTGTATTTCATGGTGTAATAGTTGTCGTATGTTGTCGTAAGAGTTTTTATGCGGATAGGAGAAGTAGATGATGTTATTGCTTTCTTGTCTTATTTATTATTGAAGTACCTAATGAAACGAATCTTTTGTTTAGGTTTTCACGTGATAGCGCGATTTGTATCTTATTTCAAGTTTAATGATAGTTTTCAAGTAAGTAAGTACTTTATTATGTACCTACTTTAGCTTTGGGACCTTTGGTACCTTGTCCCAAGCGCACTATTAGCGGTATACGGCGTATCCTGTTAGGGCCCAGCTATGAATCTTCATTCATACTTACAACAAAAGAAAACACATTAAATAAAAAAAAAAAAGTCTTATTATTCCACGTTCTCATGCAACATCAATCAAGGTCGGCAGCCAATTTGCGACTCCTCTGGTGTTGCGGGTGTCCATGGGCGGCGGTAATCGCTTACCATCAGGTGATCCGTCTGTTCGTCTGCCCCCTATCTCATAAAAAAAAACATACCTAGCAGTTAACAGATGCTCCCTTGTTACAAAACGTGGCTCAAAGTTTTGTTTTAAAAGTGATGTCACTTTCATTTGCGACTGTTACTCGCTTAGAGCAGTTGGTTGAATGCTCTAAGGTTACTCGTATAAAAGTAACAGCATCATTTTGACACTGACTAAAATTGATATCCGTTTAGGGGATAAAAATTTCAAGTAAGCTGTAACTGAGAGTAAAAAATATATTTTGATGGTATTTTCACATCGAAGTACCAGTCCACATTTTACATCCCGCGTAAATTAGGAACCTAATAGTACATTTCTCTCACCTCCAGAGCCGCGCGAATAGAAAAATGGGGCCACACGACACCGGAATATATTACGAAATCGCATTCTAGTTTGTATGTGAGGTGCGCACACGATGGATGTGTTGGTTTTGCGACGCCTCCAAAGGGATGGGACGGTTGTAACGTCATGTGATATTTTACGTGGAATGAGGATCGGATATTAAGACCAACATCAAACAGATAACATCTATTGCCAGATGCCGGTCACACTATTTGGGGGACCCAGGTAGTCTTCAGGAATCCTTCAGCAAAATTAAGGCCCTGTCAGGTTACCTCCCACCAGATTAAAAAGTCAGTATATATTTTTTTAACATATATAGAACTAGACTGCCAAGCGGATAAAGCCGGACTTAGGCTTTTTGGTTACGTGTCCGGCCTTTCAGGCTATTCTCAGGCTTTTAAAATTCAAAATATTTTTTGTATGAGTTGGCTTTCGGTGGTAAAATTCTTTAAGGCAAGTGTAAATAGCCAACTTCTGGGCAAGCGCATATCATTCTAGACCTCATCGTCGATTTCCATCAGGTGCTACTGCAGTCAAGCAAAAAACTTTATCCTATATCTAAACTATTTAGTATTCACTAATTCCCCAACGTGTCCCATCCCTTTGGCCTCCGCTGCCGAACTCTGATAAATAGGCCTCCCTAATATTTTGTTCTGAAAATCGCTAAATAAATTGAATTGGGCCCTGCCCGGGTTCGCGGCTCAGTGTTAAATTTCTATACGAGTATGAATAATGTGTGAGTGGACGTATTCGGATGTAAATAATGAAATATAGTTTATGGTAATTTTGGACGGAAAAATGCCTCGGCTGAGTTGTGGAGAGTTTGGGCAAGGTTTTAGGTTGTAATCTGAATAACGCTTGAGGAATAAGTATGGGTATAGTTCTTGCCAATCACGAGGACTAAAGGTTTTTACTAAGGTTTAACTGTGGGAGAGCCACGCTTCGGCAAATATGGGTCGGGCCTCGACCGGATTGATACCACTGCCTCACAGGAAAACCGGCGTGAAGCCAGCCCCTGTGCATGTGTTTCGCTGAGTGAAGTGAGGGTACCGGAGGCCCAACCCGGGAGGAATAGGAAGGGATAAAGAGGTGGGCAGTCGACACTTGTAACTCCCACTGGTGTTGCCAAGTGTCTATGAGCGGCGGCAATTGCTTACCATCAGGTGATCCACCTGCTTCGGTCTGCTATTATGGCTGAAATGATGATGATAAAGACTCACTTTACTTTTTGCAGAATGTTGTAAATTTATTTTTGCCCAGAGAGAAGTATCATCAGATTGAAATGCTAAAGAACGTTCCCTGCTAACCATCAGTAGACGAACGACGCATAAGTAATTTATCGAGGAGTTTAACTAGTTACAATTTGTAAAGTACGTAAGTAAATAAAAATGAATATGTAACATAATCTCCACTACACAACAATTCTTCAACTTGGTTTTACCACACAGTTTCCGCTCCCAGTCAAAGTCCAACAACTTATGAAATGCTCATGTATCTGAAAACTTACATCAGAGAAAATATTCCATACACTAGAATCGCCTAGAGACAATAGTTACGTAGAAACGGGGCGTTGCCGCGCCACCTTTTAGTGTCAAAAGTGTGAGAAGAATATGGGTAAACAAATCCTCCAATTTCCATCACATTTATTCGAGGCTCCGTTGTGACGTCATTCCCCACCCCCCACTACTGATAGAGCGGGGCATGTAATTTCTTTTGTAGATAGTGTGAATCGACACACCCTATTGACTGGGTTGGGATTCTTGAGTTAATCGATATTTTTCATTTTTAGAAGATCACTAAGTCACCCAACCACTAAGTAGGTAAAAACTTATGAGAATCAGAATCAACGAAAGTAGCGCAAATTCGATTTTTTTCCAGTCAGAGTTGGAATAAAAAATAAACCCACGACTTTTGGAGTGTGAGGCAGTTTTCCGGCCAAATACGTTATTATATAAAATAAAAACAATCTGAAACTTTAATACCAGATTAGTATGTTTTTAATACGAAAACGTTTGAATGACGGTTAAGAACCAGGGTTTGTGGATTCGGTTTCCCTTGATTTGCGAGTTTTGAAAGTTGTCTCAACTTTTTTATAAGACTCCGCCGTTTTTTTTTTTCATATTCTAAGTCGGATGAAACACATGCAATGGCAATGAGTTTCATATTTTTTTGTTACGGAAAAAATAGAATAGAACAATTCCTACGACCGATTCAAAAATACCTACCCCGCGGCGTAGTGTTTTGATAGAGAATTCCCGTCAACACGAGGGACGCGTGAGCCAATTTCCCAATAATATCATTAAAGCATCAACTCCTGAAATGTAGGGAAGGCGGGTGATACATTACAGATAGGTGACGTCACGGGAAAATTGAAATTCATGCGGTTTTGATGTATCGTTAGGCTCTGATGTGGATTGCCGTATTGCGCCTTATTGGATCATTACGTCATAAACCGAACGTACCAATACGATTTCTGTCGGTATAATCTCGATATCTTTAAGGCAAATTGAACTAGTATCTTCTAGGTAAATGCATAATATCTAAGACACATTATCGCTTTAAGTATGTGGCGGGTCAATACATTTCCTCGCGATATTATGGTTGAGTGAAATGAGAGCTGGCACATACGAGTAAGTCATACTTGTGAACAGGTACCACTTTTGGGGAGTGGTTTATCTCATATTTAGCATTATATTTTCATTATTGAATGCATTGGACTTACATTGCTTTTATATTTGTTAGGTGACAGACGAGCTGGCGGGTAATCTAATAGTAAGCGATTGCTCCCACCTATGGACAAACACCCATAAGGTTATTAGTGCGCTGCTAACCAACTCCCCTTCTCTCGGATTGGGCCATCACCCCTACTTACTCAGTGAAACACAATGCCGGCGCTGCTTTACACCGGTTTGTTTATAGAAACATGCTCTCTATAAAAAGACGTAGACTATGTACCTACTGTTCGACAGCAGAGTGAAGGCCTCCATCATAGAAATCAAGTCATCGCTATTATGATGGGATGAGGCTAAGTGACCATGCTTGCCTAATAAGTACGGATTGATGATCACAAACCCGAGCTATGTTTGAAACGTCCTTTTTGCTCGATCTTAGAACCTTACCCAGAGATCACGGATCCGTACGATCGGTACTGACATTCTAGACCTGTAGGTTCTGAATTCCCTGTTGGTTCCCTCTATTACTTTTTTGTAAAAAAAATGCAAAGTTGATACCTCTACAAACGCCAACACCTGTTCCCCACGCTAAACCGCCATGACACATACACAAAAACATACATCTTTCTAAAACCGTCCACATTTCACTTTGTTTGCGCGTCACATTCATTTTCGATTCCCGCCCGGACCCAATATCCTGTCGCAGCTATTTATTTAACATATCATATCAGCATTAGCTTGATATATAGGCTTTGATCCTTCGGACTGGGCAGGCCCTCTGATTTATGCCTGCACTGTCGTATGCGAAGAAATGAGAGGTAGTTTCAACATTTGTGTATTTGGAATTGTGTTCTTAGCCTTTCGTTGTTATTAAAATGTGTTTACAATTTTAGGTACAGACAGCCACAAGTCAGGTTATCACAATCTGTAAATTTTTCTCAAGTGTTATTCGACCTAATGTGTTAGACAGTAAAATGAGAGTCCATTGAAGAAATTTAACAGTTTTTTTATACCTTGACGTGTGGCTTCAATTGATCAAATATATTTCATTTATATTTCGAATCAGCGATAGATAGATTATAATATAACCTACCGCTGCCCATATAGGTGTATATAAATATATACTTATACCATAGGACCTTAGATCCTAAGGCTCATGATCTGCCATTAGTCTTCGGCTCGAGTACATAAACAGATAATAGAGAAACGTTAGTAACTTTTGCCATCCATCCTTGTGGAGCATAAATAAAATAACGTTATATTAGATTACGGTCCAAAAACTTATTTGAATATCAAGTAGCTGACCAATTCCATTCTTCCTATCACGCCTACGGACGCCTATCTCATCACCACAGATTAATCCAATTCGTCTGAAAAGACTGCGCAAACATCGCAAAAAGGGTTTCCATCCTACGAAATTTCATACCTACCCTACTTACATATGAAAACTATCAACACCGTATATCTAGGGATGTATGTATGAAATACGTAGGGTACAACTGGGATAGGTGCATCCGCGTTAAAAGTGCCCCGATTTTAAATATGACAGTGTTAAACATGTTGTGACTCTACTAGGATTTCTACACCAATGTCTAGGACTGACAATTGAACTTGGCATCCATTTATTACGTCTAATATTACCATTTTTTTGTGTCAAGCGGTTGGCCCATCTCATGGCAACGGAACCCTTTCATGTGCGTGACCGACACGCTCTTGGCCGGTTTTATTTGTCATTGATGACTTTTTAGGTGGAAAAAACTAGACCAACTAAATCTCAAATGTAAACAAATTCAATGTTCTCCAGATTCACAGAAAACCGGCCGTGAATGCAAGCTGCCCTGTGCTGTAGTTCAGCCGAGTGAGTGAGGATAACTGGAAGGCAATCATCGGGGGGGAAGGGGATAAAAAAGGTGAGCAAGCGCAGCTTGGGACTCCATTGGTGTTGCAGTGTTCATGGGGCCGGCGGCAATTGCTTACCATCAGGTAATCCGCCGTGCTCGCACTGCTTACCACCTATCACATAAAAAAAAAGAAAACCTAGCAAATAAGAATCTATTAAGATATTTAGATTTTTCCACGGGAGGATGAAAAATGATACAGAAAACTGTGTCATCTATCCCTGTTTCACCCTATATCTTCGCGACGAATTTTCTAATCGCGTCCGCATGGGATGGGAAAACATCATATTTCACTAGGCCGGGCGTAGGGTGGGGGGAGGGGGTCGGAGATGAGTTTTTTACGCATTATTGCTACACACGGATCCAGAATCGAACCCCTGCCGCACTAATAAATTATAATTTCGATTATTCCTGACGGGACGTCGGCAAAAAAGTAAATATAAATTTGTTTTTGTGCGTAATTTTGAATTAGAATCTAATTAGTAGTGATGTCAAGATATGGATATTAGCTTAGCAAAACCTATTTACTTACTCATTAAAATAGGTCACAAGTGGTCTTTGCAGAATTTACATGAAGGATTTAGGTAAAGTTCAAAATTTTCAAGTCAAAAGTTGGCGGTTCACTTTTGACTCCACTACTGGTATTGCTAGGTTATTGATCCGTCTTCGCCTGCCACCTTTGACATAAAATGTGTGTTTTAAAATAGTGATGAACGTTGATTGATGATGGTGATGAAAATATTTTTTTACCAAAAGTTTATGTCATTGAAAAATGTTTCGTTGACATAGGTATTATACAATAATGAGTCGCCACGCCTCCGCCGCGCCGAGTGTATTTTTAATACTTTTAAACTATCGAACCTTAAATGTACTACAGTGGTTTCAAGTGCCGGGTGAACCGTTAAGATCACGGGGTCGATTCCCACATCAACTAAAATGAGACAAAAATGTTGATGAAACTGATATTTGTGTTGGGTTTGGGTGTTTGGGATAGGTACGTACAGCATCAAGGTAAACCAAACTGTCAAATTTCTTCAATCAACACTCATCTTACAGTCATACACATTAGGTTGAATATCAATTTAGGAAATTTGACAGGTTGTGGTAACCTGATGTGTGGGTGACTGCACTGTAATTTTTACTGATTTGCATTACAAGGGAAACCTTACTTTATTAGTTGGACAATGTACCTATGTGAAATAAAATTGTGTTGATTTATTTATTCAGATAAAATCTTCCACGCCATCTGTATCTTAGATAGGAAAGTCTTTCAAGGTTTGTTTCCAGAACGTTCTCTAGAACGTAGTGTACTCTAGAAAACGTTAACAAACAAATTGAAAATAGACCGGGAGATAGCGCGTTTCTAATACCCAACTTCATTTCAGTAGCACGAGCCTCTGATCGAACGAAAACATTGTTGTGTGCCCTCGGGACAAGGAGCGAGAGTCGTCAAGAAGTGGCTTTGGTGGCAGGTGAGTAGCTAGATCACCAAGCGGTGGCAAACGCCAGTGGACAAACTGTCAAACAACTTTCAAAATAGAGAATTTAAATATTAAACTTTATTCCAGTAGCACGAGTCTCCGATCGAGCAAAAATAATGTTTTCTGTCCTCGGGATATAGAAGCAAGATTCGTCAAGAAATGATATGTGGTAGTCGGGTTATGATCATGATATGGTTAAAACATTAATCAATTAAGCATACTAGTAATGATACTAATGAGCCTCAGCGTGATAAGATTAAACAAACACTTGAGTATTTGTTTATCATAGCACGTTGAGGCTCGGTTAACTTTGTATTGCACTGCTGTCTCTTCTAGGTTTACTTAATTTGCGTTTACTTATTATTGGTTGATAAATAGAAACACTGCCACTTTGTATTGTCTATTATTATTTTTTCAATTAATATTTTATCAAAATAAATCGTTATTATCACGTGCTACATCTGTACAATGCACCTAATACTTTTAATACAAGCATACTTAGGGAAATACATAGTCGGTTGACCAATCAGTTAGTCAGTCAATCGGTTTTAGGTCGTACAAGCCCATTTTACTATGATATAGGTAACGCAGCAGAATTACAATCTATTTACCAGAAGCCTACCAGGGTCTACAATACGTTATGACTAAATCATAGTTTCCCTCTCTTTTATAAGTGCTTTAGTCACTTTTAAATCGATGCGACAGGTATTTTTTTTTAGTGTGATAGGTAGCAGACGAAACAGGCGGATCACCTGATGGTAAGCAATTGCCGCCGCCCATGGACACATGCAACACCAGTGGGTTAACAAGTGCGCTGCTAACCTTTTACCCCTTCCCCCCCGATGGGCCTCCAGTCCCCTCACTCACTCGGCGAAACACAGCCCAGGAGCTGCTTCACGCCGGTTTTTCTGTTTTTTTCTGTTTTCGGTATCACTCCGGTCGAGCCGGCCCATTCATGCCGAAGCATGGCTCTCCCACAATTAGGTATATCTTGTTTGTTTACGAGAGGCTTCGTTGTTAGACAATCTTTTGGTAAGTCAATTCCGTCGCACATGGGTGTCTATCATGAACAGTAAGAACAGTGAGTAGAGTGCCGTCGCGACCTCCAAATTCTTCTTCTCACCAAATGAATCCTCCCCAGAGAATTGGCAAAATACAGCGCAGGTTTTGCATCACGCCTGCATCCTAATGCCGTGATATCAATCCGATTGAGCCGACTTTTTATTCTCATGAATGAGAAACGTAACTTTCCCACACTTTAACTTTTGTGCTTTAACGCTCTCGATGTCGCATTGTCGCAGGCGTACAAACTTATCTCTTCTAGCCAGCCCCACGTCTATGTTAAGCACCTGACATGCAGAGGCGAGGTTATTTTTATTAATAACCGCTTACACTTCGCTCTCGAGCGCTTAAACCGGCTCAGCGCTGAGCGTAAACGCTCACGTGTCCGCGAAAAACAGCTGCAGCGATTACTGAGTCTGGAGCCATCTTGCTCCTTATTGGTATTAAAGTCGGTATATGAAGAAGTAAAGCTAAAGGCTTCTTCTTTTTATAGGAAATGAGGCTAACGAGCCAGCTTTTGGGAAGATTTAGATTTGCATGAGAAGCTGAGTGAGAGAATGTACCGCAAGCCCAATCTGATGGAGAAGGGGGGTTTTTAAAGTTTAGCAGCACACTTATGGCTCCACTGGTGTCCATGGCGCTGACTACACTATAATGTACGCAATCTAAAATTTAAAATAAAATCTAAAAGAAGCGAGTAAGCTCTCACAACGAACAGGGTTGTTATGGAAAAACTAACGCGTTGTGTTGATCTGTTTCAATTAGTGGTTTAAAACTGCACAATTAACACTTATACTAATTGAATTATTCACAGTTCTAAGACCAAAATAAACCTTGTCATAAAATGAACAAAAACATTTTTCTTCACAAGGAGTTGAAATAACGATACCCTGTCCAACTAAAATTAATACTTGAGTGAGACATGTGAGACATGTAAAGCAATATAAATTTAATATTTTGTTAAATTAAATAATGCTTTTATAAAGACACCGGGTTTTCATTTATTTCAAATTTGCATTAGAGAGATTTGATCCCCTAAGATCTAGTCTACCTGTTACTGGGATCAAGTCTCCCAGAATAGGGGACACTTGATCCTTTTGGAAAGTTCTGGGAAAATGCAAAAAATATATATGAAGCACTAATAAATATAATAATCAAATAATGAGGAACAGTAGGTAGTTAACAAAATTGCCTACCTATGTACGTTTTGTTTTTATAGAACTAACAATGGGGATCAAGTGTCCCCAGTTTCCCCAAGAGTTTGTGAAAAAAATTAAATTTTAGTCAATATTCTTGCTCCTAGAACCTTCAAATCGCAAAGTGTGTACGTTTGTATGAATAATACGCTATGGCCGGTTAAATGTGCCGCAGAGTGTATTATTATAGGTAGGTAAATAGAAAATCTAATAGGGCTAGCACAAACTTTTCGAAAAGTCGGTAGTCTCTTCGTATCGTACGTATACATAATAAGGAATTTTAATTTGGAACTTGTGTTTTTTTCATACAAAATTGCTCATAAATACTCAAACGATACTTTGAAACGTTCGTGCTAGCCCTTCTAGTTTGAATGGGCTTCACGAGTTTCCTAGAGAAAGCGATGTCCGACTCCCACGTGGGTGGACTGAGTTTGACAAACAATAATTGTAATCGAAAATCTAAATCGTGTGGTCACCTTATTAGAGTAGGACGCCAATCAAGTTATAGACATCTCACGAGGCTCGAATGCAAGTAATGAGTAAGCCATCTAGTTCTTATATACAATATCTTTGGTTATTAAATAGTGATGAACGTTGAGTGAGGATGGGGGTGATGCATACGTAATTTTTATACCAAAAGTTTATGGTGGAGTATAAACTCTTTCGATTGACATTAGGTAATGAGGTAGGTAATACAAAAAGTGAGATCCACGCCTACCGCCAGCGCCAGGATGTGTATTTTTATCAAAATCTCGGTGAACTATCGAACCTTATAGGTACTTACCAATGGTTTCAAGTGCCTGGGTGAACCGTTAAGATCACGGGCTCGGATTCCCAGCAGCACTAAAATGAGACCAAAAATGTTGATGAAACATAATATTGGGTTTGGCTGTTGGAGGGTTTGGGGACCAGGGTACAGTGTACAAGCCACACAGCAAGGTAAAACGAAACTGTCCAAATTCTTCAATTGACACTTATCTTACTGTCATACATCATCTATTAGGTGAATATCAATTGAGGGAAATTTGACAGGTTGTGGGGTAAACCTGTATGTGTGGCATGACTGCACTGTAATTTTTACCTGGTGATTTGCATAGTCTACAAAGGAAAAACCGTACTTTATAAGCTGGGGCACATGAACCTATGTGAAATAAAATTGTGTTGATTTATTTATTCAGATAAAATCTTCCACGCCATCTGTATCTTAGATAGGAAAGTCTTTCAAGGTTTGTTTCCAGAACGTTCTCTAGAACGTAGTGTACTCTAGAAAACGTTAACAAACAAATTGAAAATAGACCGGGAGATAGCGCGTTTCTAATACCCAACTTCATTTCAGTAGCACGAGCCTCTGATCGAACGAAAACATTGTTGTGTGCCCTCGGGACGCGGAGCGAGAGTCGTCAAGAAGTGGCTTTGGTGGCAGGTGAGTAGCTAGATCACCAAGCGGTGGAAACGCCAGTGGACTAATTGTCAAACAACTTTCAAAATAGAGAATTTAAATATTAAACTTTATTCCAGTAGCACGAGTCTCCGATTGAGCAAAAATAATGTTTTCTGTCCTCGGATATAGAAGCGAGATTCGTCAAGAAATGATATGTGGTAGTCGGGTTATGATCATGACATGGTTAAAACATTAATCAATTAAGCATACTAGTAATGATACTAATGAGCCTCAACGTGATAAGATTAAACAAACACTTGAGTATTTGTTTATCATAGCACGTTGAGGCTCGGTTAACTTGGTATTGCACTGCTGTCTCTTCTAGGTTTACTTAATTTGCGTTTACTTATTATTGGTTGATAAATAGAAACACTGCCACTGTGTATTGTCTATTATTATTTTTTCAATTAATATTTTATCAAAATAAATCGTTATTATCACGTGCTACATCTGTACAATGCACCTAATACTTTTAATACAAACATACTTAAGGAAATACTTAGTCGGTTGACCAATCAGTTAGTCAGTCAATCGGTTTTAGTCGTAAAGCCCATTTTACTATGATATAGGTAACGCAGCAGAATTACAATTTATGTACCAGAAGCCTACCAGGGTCTACAATACGTTATGACTAAATCTTTCATAAGCGCTTTATGTCACTTTTATTTCGATGCGACAGGTATATTCTCATTTGTTACGAGAGGCTTCGTTGTTAGACATCTTTTGGTAACTCGTTTCCGCCGCACATGGGTGTCTATCATGAACGGTAAGTTCAGTGCCTGCACAACCTCAAAATGTATCTTCCCACCAAATTAGGCCTCCGCCACACTCCAAAGAGAGTCGGCAAAATACAGCGCAGGCGCTACATCTCACCGGAATCCTATGTCTCGTGAGACCCACTTCCGATTCAGCCGGCTTTTTCCATCCTCATGAATTAGAAGTACCTCCCCTTAATTTAAGCTCTCACACTTGTAAAAAAGAAGACTTATTAAATTGGTTCTGCCCTCAGGTCGAACCACACTTCTGCCGTAACTATAACGCGTGAACTTGTCTCTTCTAGCCACCCCACGTCTATGTTAAGCACCTGACATGCAGAGGCGAGGTGTATTTTTATTAATAAACCGCTTACACTTCGCTCTCGAGCGCTTTAACCGCTCAGCGCTGAGCGTAAACGCTCACGTGTCGCGAAAAACAGCTGCAGCGATTACTGAGACTGGAGCCAATATTGCTCCTTATTTGGTATTAAAGCCGGTATATGAAGAAGTAAAGCTAAAGGTTTCTTCTTTTTATAGGAAAATGAGGCTAACGAGCCAGCTTTTAGGAAGATATAGATTTTGCATAAAGCCGAGTGAGAAAAGGTACCGCAGGCCCAATCCGATGGGGCTCCACGGGTGTCCATGGGCGGTGACTACACTATAATGTACGCAAATCTAAAATTAAATCTAAAAGAAGCGACTTAAGCTTCTCACACGAACAGGGTTTGTTATGGAAAAACTAACGCGTTGTATTGATCTGTTTCATTAGTGGTTTAAAACTGCACATTAACACTTATACTAATTGACTTTCATTACAGTTCTAAGACCAACATAAACCTTGTCATAAAATGAACAAAAACATTTTTCTTTCACAAGGAGTTGAAATAACGAATCCCTCGGTCCAACTAAAATTAATTACAGCCGGGTCAAAATAATTACAGTAATATATTCGTATTACAGATGAAACGTACAAATTACGACGCTTCGTCACCTATGGTCAGCACTAATTCTGTAGTTAACAAGCGGTATGCAAAGTGGGTGTCCAAACAGACGCCGTACGTATTAGTCTATGTCGAATGGTTGGAGAGTGTGGAGTAGGCTAATGTTTGCCTTTTTGAAATGGCAAAATTTGACACGTGAATCTTAATAACAGAGCGCCAAAATGGCCAAAGTACCTTTGGTGGCTGTCGAAGTTTTGGCTGAAATGTGATATTGACAAATTTTTGCCTAGTTATCATGAAACATTTTAAAAAATGCTGCCAACAAGCTTGGATTGGTATAGAATGCTTCAGGTGTCACAGATGTCTATATAGGCGTCGATGGTCACTTACCATCAAGAATGCGATCTGCTCGTATGCTCGATGTAACTACAGAACAATATTGTGATACTTAATGCACAATAATATATGATTCTGAAAGTGTAAACTACTACTACACGTACAAATGGACAAAGTAGGGGTGCGGAAATAGGAGTCCACTTTAGGTTCATTACATTAGCTACATAACAAGTGTAATCTACTAATGTAATTCAGGTATACTTCATTCATCATCATGACATAGTTATCGTCAACAATCTGTTATTCTTCACTGAAACTGATAGAATAGTAACGATTTAAAAAATAATTATGTCACATATGTATGTGCAACACAATAATAATGCTAGTGATTCCTGTTCCCTGACTTATAAAACATCATGTTCTTCTACTATGATTAATGATGCTTATCAAAAACAAAATCTATCCCCAAAAGTTTATTCATTTTATGAAAAATAATAAAATTAAAAGAAAAAAACTTCACAACACGTTTTCTATAAATTAGTGAAACAAAATCACTTCATTAAATAAAAAGCACACTCCACACCTCATTACCCCAAGTATAGGGGGAGTGTCCACTGTCCAGCACGACGTTGATGTATCATGTCGGATCAGCGCTGCCCGCGCGTCTGTCCCGCGCCTAATCTCCATACATTACTGCTGGATATTGTTCAAATAAATGGTACTTGGGTTCTGGGCTTAAGTTTCGGTGGGGGGATTGTCAGAGAATAGTAATGTTTTTATAAGGTAAAGGTTTATGCGCTTCTGTCAAATTGTGGACTCTATTTTTGGATTGAATGTGATGAATTGTGCAGTGGCTTTATAATGTTTGAGTGAAGATAGCTTGGAGATAGATACTCATTGCGTAGTACGCTTAAAGCTAAGGTATAAGTAGGCTTGAAGTTATATACACGGCACAAATCAAAGTATACAAAACTGACTAATCTCGACAAAGAGGTAAGTATTGCCATGCTAGCCTTTAGAATCCATAGCTATCAAGTTATAACCTTTGGAGCTCGACCGGAGTGATACCACGGTTCATAGAAGACTGGCGTGAAGCAGCACCTGCGCTGTGTTTCCTTGAGGGAGTGAGGGTACCGGAGGCCCAATGTGGCATAATTTTGTTTCGGAATATTATTTTCAAACAGTGCCAATAGATGGCGCTAGGCGTCAATTAAATCAACAACGTGTTTTGTTTTTTCGATTTACCTATAGCAGTGTCGTTGTCCATAGAATTAACCTCTTTATAAATAGTATAGAAGATAGATTACAACGGAATCTCAACTAAGTACACCTCGTAAAAGGCGTATATTTAAACTACCTAAACACTAGATATAAAGGCGATTTTCGCAACCCCATTAGCATTTAGGGGCGATGTGGTACACAGTACAATTGATTCGAATGTGTCCGCCATCGAGCCCGGTTGCATTGGGATCAAATATTCATTAAATAGACTCCAGGACCGTTCGCCTTCATATTCAGCAGACGTCGTTGTTAATAGTTCGCTCGGCCGGTCTTATCTTCGACACTCAGTCTAGTAGCGCGACTGACCATGCTTGATACTCGATAAAAAGTTACAGTTGACCAAACTAGACCATCAGCAGATCAAACGCCACAAGTGGAACTGGATCGGCCACATACTCCGAAGGGAACCAGACCACATACCGAGACAAGCCCTAGACATTTTTCATACAAAATAGATAAAAACTTTTTGGCCCAATTCTCTCTTAGGCTCCTAATTCTTAAAACTAAAACACTTTTAATTAAAAATTCTCTTTTAAATAAAACTAAAATATTTATTCACAGGAAACACGGTACATATTATGGTGTTACGTAAATAAAAAAAAATTGAGTGCGAACATGTTTTGCCATCTTTAGTAGCATGCAAATATACGTTTTAAAATTCATCAAATCAATCATTTTTTTTTATCAAACCTATACGAGGTATCTATGGATAAGGTTATAAAATGATATTGGGGTAAAATTAAAAAAAAGCTTTTAAAGAAGTACCTATTACGGAATGATTTTCTTACCCCAGTACCTACATAAAAGGTTAAGTTCTAAACTTAACGGAGACTAAAATGTCAGTTACGGTTTAAGAATTATGCTATCACTTTCATAAACGTGGCAAATAAAAGAGACAAGCGTCAGTTTTAAACCGATGCCAAGATTATATCTAACTTTAGACAACATTTTGTAATAAAAGGGTAAAGGGTTTTATGTAGGTATTTTTCCTCCAGGGCCGACTTATTAACATGATATTATTGTACTGGTACATAAAATTATCTTTTCAATTTAAATAATTCAGTTACACTAATGGACTCAGAAGTTTCTTCCAACAATTTGCATTATTTTCATTTTCTCCTCACTAAAACTCCTTTGCTCATTCTTAATTCATATTTTCTGGCGCTCAAACAATGTCCGTCCAGGTAAATTACTCCTTTTCTTACCTAGATAGGTATATACCGAGACCAGCAAGAGGGGGCGGAAAGGGGTTCTTCGTTTGTTAACCACTGACGATAGGATTGCGTGGATAAGACGCATTCATTATCAAAGTCGATTTTTTAATCTTCGTCTATGCTATTTTTAGAGATGTTAATCGCATAGTAAACTTCAAGGTTTATAGGCAAAAAGAAAAGACAGAACAACTGTGCTGTGCAATCGACTCCAGCTTGATTGTGAAAAATGCTTGGCAGTAGAGCTGGCCATGATTGTTGTAGGTATCTATGAGAGTTTCTTACACGGTTTGTTACACAGCGGCAGTGGTAGGTATATACCGTTATCCGGAAAATTTGGATCGCTTAGAACACCACTAGCCGTATACATCCCGCATCCGTAGCCGTATCTAAGTGGCGACTGAAACTACAACTATCAATCCTCTGAGATAAATTAGCGCGCTCTGATATAGTTAATTAATTATTGCGATTGAACTGTATTAAAGGCAAAGCATACGAATCACCTGTTGATAAGCAATTGCCACCACCCTTGTAACACTAAAAGAGTCGCAAGTGCTCTACCAACCTTTTGTACCCCTTTCGAGGGAAAGGGCTTAATTGGAGGCAATTAAGCCTCCCATACCCTCACTCACTCGACGACACACAGCGCCAGCGCTACTTCACGCCGGTCTTCTATGAGGCTGTGGTATGACTCTGGACGAGCCGGCCCATAATGAATGATTCATATAAACAAATTATATAGCGTGTCTCTCCCATGGTCAAAAGAATAACCACCGCTCTTCATCACTCATCCTAAATTTTGACCAAAGATTATACATTAATACAGAATGTCCACTTTACTCTAGCCTTGGGTGGGTGGCAGTCCAAGCTCGGGGCAGCGTCGAGTGGCGCAAATTAATCTCCATACGTCTAACATGCTCGCCCCCGCTCGTTACACTACGTCCAACTTGTTATTATTATAAAAATGTCTTTATAATAACGTTGTAACAAAGATATCACGAGGGGCGGAAGAAGTGACGCACTTTTGACCTCGATCACATTATTTTTTTGCCTTTATTAATGACTCTGCTCTGGTGGTTTGCCAATGTCAAGTAAACATATTTGATGAATGTTACTACCGTATCATTTCTAATAGGTACTGATATAGTGTTTTAACATCCATGTGACTATTTATACTTGGACAATTGGAACTTATAATAGTCTAAAAAACCTGCGATTTCGTTAAAAGTTGTTTTGATAGAATCCGTGTGAGAATAAAATGATTAATTGGCGTTCTACTGAGTGATTGTGTTGTTACTGATTTTGATAGTTACCCACTTTATCAAATTTCATCTCAATAATTGTAGGTTTTACAATAAAAAAGAAACTATCCAACAAGTGAGGGAATACATATTGTCAAGCTAACTGTAGAATTAGTGGAATTAAAATCTATGGGAAATCTTCAAAAGATGCATTTTAATCCAATTTTATCATTAGAATAAACCTGTTATTGGACAAAAGAAGAAAAACAATAACGGAGACCGAAACGAAAATTAAATATAAAGTATTCATAATTTTCCTTTTCAATTCGGGGAACAATGCAACATCAAATGCAGTTGTATCGCTCTATCATACTAGGATTTATGATACAAAAAGTAAAATAAGTAAAAATGTATTATAAAAACACTAAATTCAATATTTCTTTGCATATTATTGGCTGTAAAAAGTAAAAGATTTAAGCATTGCCTGATATTTTTCATAGCCCCTACGTAACTCCTGATGATATTTAAAAATTACCTGTAAAGTACATAAAAAAATTTGATAGCATAATAAAACTGTATCTTCAAAGACCTATTCGACCCGAATTACGCGCCTAATCCAATATTTGTTCAAGAGAAGAAAAAAAAATCTTCCCAATTAACGTGCGACCCGGTTCTAAGAGAAAAACGAAATTGCTACGTAAAAACTCGTAACTCAATTACTGCGATGAACCGCTGTCGCAATAAGGCATTCGTTAGCCAGGAGACTGGAGTTGGAGCATGCGCCGTGACCTTAGGTCGATAATGAGCAGGACCTCTCGCTCTCGAGCCAACATCACACATAGAACGTTTAACGTTACATATTTACATACGTCCCGAGCGCAGTGTTGCCATTTGGGGATGGGTTTTAGTACATTTTTTATGTGATAGTCTGCTACAGACGAGCAAACGGATCATGTAAGGGTGAGCGATTACAGATGCCCAAAACACTGTCGCTGTCACCTTTAAACTCCCCAAATTGGGCTTCCGCTACCCTCACTCATCAAACATAACACAGGTGCTGTTGTACGCTCATTTTCTGTGAGACCCAGGTATCATTTCAGTCGAACTCAGCTGATTTTTATCGGATCGTGGCGTTAATTTTGTAAATTATACACTTAATATAATAAGTAACTTTATGTAATGTTCTAATTTGATAAAATTATTATAAATCAGAAGTTAACAATATTATTTCATTGTATTTTAAAACTGGCATAGGTATTATGTTCTACCACCGCATCTATCTATTAAATTAATGTGTTTTGGTTTTCTGGTAAAAATTGATACTTTTAGTGATAAGAACGCCGAAATAGTACAATTAAGTAATTATGTAATTTCTAGTTTTTTTTTTTTAATAATTTATATGCAAGTTGTGTATTTTATGCAATAAAACATATCCACGTAATAGTGATTGCTCTCGATTTAAACACTTTCAGTACAAGAAAGTTTGCTCTGGCTAAAGACTGTTGAGACTCTGATGACTTAAAGTATGTAACGAAAGTTACTAAAAACGTACAAAGCATGTTATCTGGCAACGCTCCCCACATATGCAGATAGGTCCTTTTACTTCGTAGTTCAGCGTTCACACACGCGCAGAGATTCTCGTGTAGAGATCTCGCGCATAGAACAACTACGTGTAGACTGGTTTCACCCGCCATTAGTACATTTTCGCTACACAGTATATTTTAGGGACTATTCACATTGCGATCTTTTATTCTTTGCATCGATACTTTATCGCTGTTTTTAGTAAAGTGTCTTTTTTCTTTTTACTAAAAATGGGCTTGCCCTTGGCTTCTTACTGAACTCTAGAGTTGAAAAGAAGCCTGCGATAGGATTTGCGTCTGTATCGATGATGTGTCGAGACTGAATAACGTTTGGATTGCCGCAGTAAGATACAATGGTCTTTAGATGTTATAGATTTATGTTAACTTTTGATTAGGTTAAAACATTTTTTAATCCACGTGTTAAAAATAGTGATCTGTAGTTTTTTTTTAATATCTGTACAAAATTAACTTAAATCTTCCACAAACCTTTGACATTTGTAAAAATAATCAATTCAGTCTAGTCTAGTCTGAACTTATTTTACATACGAGTACATTTGGATAAAATTGGCATTAGGTACAAAATGATTAGTCTAAAATCTGTGCAGTAAACAGTTACTAACGTGTGTTGCTTAAAATGTTTGCTGCCTGTGAGGAGGGGGCTTAGGCATAGTTAAAATTAGAACGTGCAATTTCTTTTTTGCATCCTAGTACGCAGTATGCCTTCTACACATTGCCTAACATTTGGCATAGAGATCTCGGAATTTGTTTAACGCAAGTAATGGCGTTTTTACATTGGCATTAGTTTGTCGAAAGATATTTATGCGAGTTGACTGTTCAGTTGAATAAGGGGTTAAGTTACTGGAGGGTATTGTTGTAACTTCTCATGGTCCTTGGTGCTTTTTATGCGGGAAACTCTTTGATGTATGCATGGCTAAGCAGATTTATGGATTCAGGGCCAGTGTGATGGAATATTTAAGTTCGATAGTATAAATGTTGAGTAATACAGCTTTGTGTACGTTTATACATAAACTTTATTTATCGTAAAGAATCAGCTACGATTTTGGAGGGCTATTCAAGTTTCAGGCAGTCCCTCCTAAGTTGAAATATGAAGGTACAATGGTAACTTAGTTATTAACTGATTTTATTAAGATCATTACTAGCAATAAGGGTTGAGATTTTGAAGAAAGATAACGAAATCAAAAACAAATTAGAGTAGTGGAATAAACTAACAAAAGATTTGGACAGGCATGATGCCGCATTTGGTAGAGACATTGTCTTAAACGCCAAAGGTCGTGGGTTCGATCGCTACCCTCCTGACAAACATAACGTTATGTATGAACTATGATGGTAAAAAAGTATCTATTATATTGTTTGTACCTTTGTACTCTGTTTTCCTTTAACACAAGCCGTATCACAAAACGTAGTCTTGATTGAATCTCGATTTAATACTGATACTTGCATTTGTCTCTATTATGAAAGTGACAGTATCATTTTTAAACTATGGCTAACTTAGCTAAAGCTGAGACTAATCTCAGCTTTGTCATTGCTTAAGCTACTTAGTACGGATTCAAGTCAATGTATTTTCTTTCTAAATGCTGTAGTATTAACCCAAACCGTATATATCCACAGAAAGTTAAATTGGAATATGAGACTGAACTTTACGTCCCGGAGGAAAGAAGACATAAATCTTATTTTGACTTGACTAATTGTCTAAGCCTTTTATCCAATACATAATGGATGTGAAATTAAATTGTTTGAAAACTCGATCCAGTAATTGTAGCATAAAATATTGTGACACCGTAAAATGTTATAAATGTTAAATGTATATTACAACTTTGTAAATTAATCAATTAGATATTATTTACTAAATGTATATACCTTATCCTCATTTTAATGTACCCATTCATACTGTTATTCCTAGTTACGTCTAAAAATGTACACTTGGTAACCCGGGGCGTACCCGTTATAAGAATATTGGTCCATTTCATATGTTAGTTAATTTGTTGGTTAACTGGTATTGGCAATTTACCGTCGATATTTAAAATCATTTCGACAAGTGAACCAATTTGAGAAATTATCCCAACCTTGGTTTTCCCACGATGTTTTTCCGTAAAAGCCCGTTTTGGGAACATAAGTTCTACACAGTAACAATAGATGGCGCTAGGCATCATTACATCGCGCATGTATTTCATTTTTCGGTTTAGCTATGAAGTAAGCCTTGTTGTTGCCTATAGGTTTTGCCTCTTCATAAATAGTTTCGATGTGAGAATTCTTAGGATACATATTTTCCTTTAATAAACGTACCTGTACCTAGTTATTAACAGGTCGATGACCTCTGCCAAAGTCAAAGATTCGTTGCTAGCTCACTTAAATTAAAACTTACGCGAGCCAGTGCAATCGATATCCACTATCTACCTAACTTTCTACTCGCCATAACTCTACGTGAGACCCCTCGCAATATAATTAAAATCACGACTGTCCCGCGGTCCACTGGAAGAAAGACCCCCCCTCCACCCACCTCTGGGCAACTTGGGGGGTGGGGGGAGGCAACTCACATTAATATTCCCCACTTTTATCTCTATATGCAAACTGGCAGCTAGAACTTCTCATTGTAGCCAGTTTGATTCGTACAGAAGTTTCTTTGATTGTTATATTTCAATGGCGGGTGGTTCAACTTTTTGTCGGAATGTTCTAGATTACTTAAGAATTGTGCCGGTTTTTTATGCAGAAAGAACAAGTCTTTTGTTAGCGACTTGTGAAGCTTGGTATGAGTTGGGAAAAACTGTGAAATAACAGAAAATGAGAAATGAATACTTGGAACTGTGGCTCGGGTTTACTATTTCTACTTAAGTTAATGTATATAAGAGTTTAAAATAAGAACCTTAGATCCTGTTACGCAAAGAGTTCTTATTTTTTAAATAGATAGAGATTGAATAAATCAGTTTTTCATCCGATTGATTCGATCTGAAAACGTAGATATTATTTTTTATTCGTAAATTAATGGGTCGGCAAAATGAAGAAGAGCAAATAACAAACATGTAGATTGGTAACCTCACAAAAGTAACATAGCATCTCCACTATTCGTAAATCCATCTGCTTGTTTGCTTCATATTATATCACTTGAAAAAAAAAAATCAAAAATCCAAAAGCACGAGCCTAAGCTCAAAGGTAAATCTATACTATTTATACAGAGATAACTTCTATAGACAACGACAAGGCTTATAGATAAACCGAAAACACGAAACGATTGCGCGATGTAATTGGACACAGCGCCATCTATTGGTTCATTTCTGAATTACGGTCCCGAAGCGAAGTGAGGGCGGGCCACTAGTTATCAAATAAAAACAGTTACCGTCAGTTTTAGTTCAAGAACTAGACAGGTATTAAGTTATTCAACTATTCAAAGTTCAGGGTGACTTGACTAAATTCAAACATGGTTATTAACAACTTTAGTTATTCGTGAGTCTTCGCTGAAATATCAAAACTATTCATGACTAAATATAGACTAATAGATAATCAAATACTCAAGCAAAGTAATAAATATGAATACTGCAAACAATGAAAATAGAATCCAAATTGGCTTTTAATGTAAGTAGCACATAAGCATTGTCAAAGAAACTCTCATAGATAAAGTTGATAAAGGACCTCTTTACTTTTAATGACATCAAAAACGTGTATTCTTCTATAAACACACTTTTTTCAATTATCTATAATCTGTATCTAAATTGTATCATTATTATTACCAATTAACATTCTGCCAGCGTCTCAACAAACACTCCGGCGCGTTAGACCGTTAAAATCTAAAATTAAATCTAGAACAACGCCCATTTTCGCCCATCACTGATTGCTCTCCGCAAATGAGATTGCCAGAGCTCCACTTTTTATAATTAAATCTCTAAACGAATTTCATTTTCACGGCATTACGGTTTTTCAAGTCGGAAAATCCTATTGGTCATCGCACTTAGAGGAAGAGCGGCACGTTCTAATTACAAACAATCAAGCTTTCTGATTGGATGCTCCCATCCCCCCTTCTGTTTGTTCTCGCCGGGTGGGCGTGGCCTCGCTCTCGCTCTTTTAATTAGTGTAAGGAGTAAATTGCTCGGAGCGAGATCACTAGTTTGGCTTCAACGCCATCTCTTATTGGATGCTGGAACTAACGGGAAGGGGAGACGGGGGAATAGTTACGCAGTTAATATAAGGAAAACACGTACGTATGCCTTTGTGAGGGAAATGGTTCGGTGGACGTTTTCATAGTTGATAGTTGTGGGGCGAGACGATTATGCGGCGTGAGGGTAAAAGATACAGTTGAAATCGTTTATGAATATATTAATGGTATAGGATACGTGTAACAAAATGTATGCAAACATAATTCATTAGCCTTGTTTTATTATTAATTGAAATGACTACATTTTCAATGAATTTATTTTTATTTCAACTATTTAAGTACATAGGTATTCCTTGCGAGTGGTTTTAAGTTAATACTTGACATGCCAAAGTTTAAGCTTTTGTGTCATTGAGGAATGAATGTTAATGTGTTATATCTGTATCCTATCATAAGTTGTTAATGTGTTTCTCTTATGTATCAACCAATGTTTACTTACTTAAGCGATATAAAAAAGGAAAAAGTGAAATTTTACGCTGCTGCTTGCACTGTTTGTTTATTATAAAATATCAACTTAAGTTAATTTATCTTGAAAGTGTTAAAAATTTGTACCTATACTACCAGAGATCATAATAATATATATTTTATTTCATTAATAGATACTTATAATTTTAGTTACAGCATCACTACACTACAGGGCTATGGTAGCTTAGTAGATAAGGGACCTTCCATACAGGTGGTGGTTTAAATCCAAGCATACACCTCTAGGTTTTCCAATATACCCATGTATGTATACCTGCCATTAGCTAGACGGTGAGAGAAAACATCGTCAGGAAACCTGTACCTTCTTATGTTTCGGATAATTTATGAAACGTGTGACCATGATGTTAAAAGGTTGCGAAGTTCAGACGGCCGTTCTTTTAGTGGCGACTGCCAGAGTCCCCAAATCTTGATTCATCATGTCCAAAAACTACTTTGGGCACAACCGGTAATTACGCGCAAATGAGAGAGAATTGCATCAATAATTGTATGTTTTCTAGTAAAATAAAAATTAAGAGATCCTACAAAAAATATCCTGAAGGTAATCTACCTGCAGCTGTCTTTAAAAAAAAACCAGAAACCATTTCCAAAGCGACAAAAATTAGCTGAGAACTCCGATCAGGGCAATAAGAAACAATGAGATTTAAAGCACCTCCGTATCATCGACGCCCGTTCGCTTTTTTATTGCACCCACTCGCCCCCACCTCCCCAAGACGCAGCATTTCCAAGCCATTTAATATTAATGTGCATTTTCGTGGAGAGATTCGTATAAAGCCCCAGTCTGCGATACAGCGGGGGAGGTGGGGCACGAACGGACAATGGGTTTAAATTTTAATTGTGATGGTACGCCGGTGCAGTTTTACGATTAGACTGAATGTTTAGAGAGAAAAATGCTGGAGTTAAGTGGAATTCTTAAGAGGTTGTTTGTTTTGTATTTTTTGCAGTTGTTCTCATTAAAATTAATGGGCAGACGCGATATCTTATATTCTTTCATTACCTTAAATTGAATCTGTAGGTATTGGTATTTTTTGGAGGTTCTGATTTTGAAGGGTAGAAAACATTTATAATTTCTTTTATAACCGAACTGCATGTATTCATCTACTTAGACGATTTCTCACAAAACATTATCATTAAAAGGCTTATCGGCCTCGTGGAAATGATGATGATAAAATCAACATAAAAGGTTACAAGCTTTGGACTAAAGGTCACGTAATTTTCCATATTGACCGACCGACCTTTCATCCTCTCCAAAATCACGCAAACATTAAACGTTGGATCGTCAAATAAATCGTAGCCAATTGCCACCATCCTCCCCTCTATGCAGACTTGCAGAGACGCTAGCCGGCCTTACCCTGGATTTATTACTCGTAGTTAAAACTAGTTCCGAAGGCCAACAGTAGTTCGAAACAACCATTTCCAATAGATAAAGCTCGAGACAGATTCCAAATACATTAGCTGACGCCTTGAAGGGGTGTGAACTATTAAAAATTCCAAAGATTTTGTGTTCCGTAGGGGAACTAAATCTGCCTAGACTTTGATTGGCGTCGAAGTTTGATGTATTGCCAGGATTTTTGGCTGTGTAGCAGTACCTAAATTTTAGTGATAAATAGTATCTATTGTATCTACTTATGCATACAGTCGCTTTAGAACCTGAGGTACGCTTGGACCAGGATGCAAGATTTTATACTGTACTATTGCAACTGTGTGTTACCTACGTAACAAAAAATTAAATCTTTACTTTCGTAATCTTTAGACGATCTCAATTTCAATGTTAGATGATAAATTATTAGTACATTACAGTTCTAAATCGCTTTGATAGCTGTCTTCTTTCATAGGTGGTTATCTTTTTTCTTCTGTTGGTAATCCTTGACGTGAACATTTTAAGTACATTTCCCCTAGATATACTTACTTTCTAAATCGAGCCCTCACTTTTTCTTCTTTTTTTTCCTTCTTCCTTTATTCATTTTCTTCTTTCTTTCTATGTGAAAAAAATCAACCTAACATTAAAAGTGTCGAACGACATTACGCGAACGCTACATTCGGGGGTATTCGGATGGAAGGGGTGTGAACTATTAAAAATTCCGAAGAGCGACGTATAGTGGTGTACTGGTGTATCCGAGGTTCTGCGTGAGTGGAGTGCATGACACGTTTATTAGAAATTTTCGACAGTCAACGAGAGGCTCGCGTTCTTCTTATATTCTTTATGTAACGGAAAACGTGTATTTGGGAGAAAATATGGTGCCTCTTTGCTTGAATAACGTCACAAGTCCAACCAAAGTTCTGTAGACTTGTCACGTTATTCGACTAAAAAGGCTTTAGTTCATGTTGTATCGTTTTTTGAGTATTTTTATGTGATAGGTGGCAGACGAGCAGACGGATCACCTGATGGTAAGCGATTGCCGCCGCCCATAGTTACCTGCAACACCAGTAGAGTCACAAGTGCGTTGCCAATTTCTAACCCCCATTCTCTGGGGGAGAGATTGGCAGCGCACTTGTGTTTCTGGGGGTCCAGCGTGACATTGGGACCTCTGATCACTCGCTCAACGAAACACGCGCTGCTTCACGCCGGTCTTCTGTGAGGCCATAGTATCACTCTGGTAGAGCCGGCCCATTGATGCCGAAGCGTGGTTTTCCAACGGTTTAAGATTCCCACTCCCACGGAATTAGATTACCAATAGAGCAAAGTAAAAAATATTTCAAATTAGTAAGAGAGCGCTTCGGAACATTTTTAGGGTAGTGTGGGGTGACAATGCCCCTGCGAATCGTAATTCCTATTTTACAAATGGCTCACGATTTATAGGACACCTCTGTGATTATTCGCGCCAGCTCCATAAATTACACCTGCGGTTCCGTACTAGGATTTTGTTTTTGGATTTATTACTTACTTTATTTTTTGTAATCCGGCCATATCGGAATGTAGATCATAAGGGGATCGGGGATTATCGGGGATGATAAATTAGGCGAAGATTCCGAATCGAACTGTAGGTATTCTCAAGGAGTAGGCATTCATTATAGAGAGTTAAAGTTAGGAATTTAGAATTAACGTTTGGTAATTAATAATAACAATGAAACTCATTTTTAAGTGGTAATACTAGTACACAGTTTTACTCACAAAGTGCCCGAATCTATCTCAGAGGGTTGACATGCTAGGCGACGACACTAGGGATGTGTTACGTCTAGTGATGTCCTAGGCGATCGATTTTGTCCGGTTAACATTAGGGAATAAATAATTTCAGGTTTCAGGAAATAAATCCCTAAATGGTTTGACAGAGTTATGAAAGCCAGACACTTGGAAGATAATAATGTAACTACTGCAATGTAATGTTAGTAAGCTAAAACTCCCAAATGGCGGGAGATGGGGGTTTAAAGTTTGTAAAGACACATAAACATAATTAATAGGACTATGGTATACCCAACAAATAAAACTGCGTAGTTAATGCCTAACTGCGCACTCAGAGTCGGTGATACTAAGTTTGGTACTTAAGAAAAATATATATTGAACACTTTTCCATACCATAAGACTACTGATACTTAGTAATTTAACATTAGCTTAAATGACGTCTTTGACAGCGGCCGCAAGTGCGGAAACAGGAGTCCACTTTACATTACCTACTTTACAAGCATCGCCACGTGCGCAGTCTAGTATCTAAATACAACAATAAGCTCTCCGACTATCAAGCTAATCGGCTTCGAAAGCCGTTGCCAAAAACAAACGCCTATCAATAAACATTCGATTGACAGATAACATCAGTTTCCCGATCCAGGGCGCGCCAGTCACGGCTAGTGATGTGCAGTATGGGAAAGCCGATTGATATCGATAAAGCAATTTAAACTTTCGCGTTGCTAAAATGCAACTAAGTACTTTATAGATAAACCAACTTTACATTAAAGCACTTACTGTTTTGACGTGACATTTATCTACCTCCGTTGCATGCAACGACTGTGATTGCGAACAAGCGTACTAGATGTACTTTTACCGTTGTTAGACAAGTCTAAATTTTAATAGACTAAAAAAAAGAGAATAGTCTCTAGGTCAATAATATCATAAAATACCCAAAGAACCTGACATGAAACATGTTTCATGTTTTAGGAAACGATTGAAAGTATTATTTGTTTCCACAAATAACATTAAGTACTTGTATTCATCTTACCAGATAGTACCTATTAGTAAAGTATTCTATTCCTGAGAAACTGACTGAGTTCCTTTGCGTCATATCGGTGACTCAAATAATCTAACAAACACATAATATTATAGCCCAATATATTGCAATTTTGACCGGAATATCAAAGGAAAATGACTGACGCGGAAGATGATCAGATGGATCACCTGATGGCAAGCGATTGCCGCCGCCCATAGACACCTGTAACCCCAGTAGAGTCACAAGTGCGCTGTCTAACTTTAACCCCCGTGACCGGAATATATCGATATCGATATAATCTAAATTTCCATTCACTTCTTCTCTAGTTACGGTACACCGCGCTTCTAATTTATCGACGAACGTGTTAATTGCAGTAATGTATAGCAAACATAACGTGACGAAGTCTTATCGCGACATCGGTTTGTTTTGTTAAAAGGCGCTTATGGTAATTAGGGGAATTCTGCTCCAATGGCTATGGAATGCCGATGGGATACCATGAGTTACTGGGCTTTTTAGTAGCGTTTAACAGGTAATTAATTAACAATTTTACTTAGATGATCCTTATACAGGGTGTATCTGTAAACATTAACATTATTTTAACTACGACGTGTTATACCAACCATACTCAACAAATATTAAGAATAAGTATTTGTTCTATGACTTTTCAAAATCCATCGAAATTTTTTTGCGACTTACCTACCGTACCTATAAAATGTTCAAGCCACGTTACTGACTTCGTATGATAAGTTGAAAATTTTATCGTACCTACCATTTAACTGCGCCAACTGGACCGTAATCGCCCAGGATCGTGAAACGTGGAGGAGGGGTAGGGAGGCCTTTGCCCAGCAGTGGGACACGACGGGCTTTTAATAATAATAATAATACCATTTAACTACTTTAAAAAAGCAAAAAATAATTCAATAGTATTTGACATACTTGACATTTGCATTAATACTTAGAATGGGCCGGCACGACCGGGTTTCTTCTCGAACGGCCTCACAGAAGGCCGGCGTGAAGCAGCGCCTGTTCTGTGTTTCACCTAGTGAGTTAGGTTAACAGAGGCCCAATCAGGCTCAAAATATTGTCAGCGCACTTTTGACTCCACTGGTGTTTCGTATGGGTGGCGGCAATCGCTTATAAACCCATAAAATAAACATTAGGGGCAAAAGAAGCGCCCTTTAAGCATCAATTAAATAATTATACAGACCTTATCTATACAGTAAACAATTGAAAATTTTACGGATGTTAGCTACGGCTATCAAACTATCCATCTGATAGAACTAAGCGGCTATTATACGGCAATTAGGTATACGGCAATTAGCCTTGTAATCAGATGCACCCTTATGTTAATTGTTAACTATCTGTTGTAAAGCGGCGTAATCTATTTCATTGGGCGTATTTTACTAGCTAGTGGTGATTACTTCATAAATGATGTTCGCTTTTAACATGGGTGGTATGTTATTATGGTACCTTCTGTTGTAGGTATATTTTCTAACTACGACTATAGGTAGACTTATCATGATTCTCAATAGACTTTTTACACTAACTAACTACTAACACTGACTTATTTATCTGATTTGTTATCGTTTGTAAATCTTTAAACAAATGGTAAATAATACCTAAAGTAAGGACATTTTTTAATCATCATCATCATCATCAGCCGTGTTTCAGTCCACTGCGGACAAGTAGCGCTCTCAAATGCCTCTGCTCGCGCACTTTGATCAATCTTCGGCTACTCGCATCCATCTCCAGCCACCCTTGCGCAATCATCAACTCCATCGGCCGAGGTCGTCCACACTACGTTTTACCGAAACGCGGTCTCCACTCCGTTTGTCAGATTCTAATACCTCATTGACATTTTTATACCTCATCTATACTATTTATGAAGTGCAAAGTTCTGTAGAGGCGAAACACCAGCGCGATGCAATCGAAGTCCAGCCGTCGTCTTTGGTATAGAATAGAACTAATGTCCCGGAACGAAGGGAGGTTGGGCGACTAGTGAGTAGATAAAGCTAAGTATTGTTTTTTAGCCCAATCATTAACAATTTCATCTATCACAATCGGAACTAAGACTTCATTTGTAGGTATCAAAAATGACTTTAATATAAGGAGATTGCAAATGTCTAAATTTCTTTAGCAATCACTTTTCAGACGAAAAAACGTTGTGCTCAAAACAATAATACACCATACTGCTATACAAATTCCTTTGCCAGAAACTTACGCAGCCATTAAGGTTCACTTGGGTTTACTTCAAGCAATTGTCGATGCCAATGATATAAAATTGCCGTCCTAATATCTTCGAAACGGTTCAATTCCTCCAAAATAAAGGATTAATCGCCGACAGGAAAGCTCATCGCATAAATATCTCATTAGACAAAGATTTATAGCTCAAACAGTCACGAAGGAAGAAAAAACTTTGGAAAACGTTTGATAATTACTTGACAACATGCGATTGTCTATTCGAGGCCTGCCGGTTAATTTGGTTTTTTATTTTCTGTAATATATCATTTTGTAAATGACACCTCGGGGAGGAACGATCACGAACGCAATCTTAATTTATTGTGTAAGGGAACAAATTTGGTAACTTTTAGACTAAATTATGAACATATTCATATATCTTTATCTTATGAAAATGAAAGTGAAAACATCTTTAGATTGAATATAAACAGAACACTTTTGAGACGTCGACCAAAGTTTAATTCAATCGTTTTTCAATATAGAATTTATACAACATAATAAATCATAATTATGTTTTTTTATATTATGTTGTATAAATTCTTACGAATATACACTGATATATCGACGACTTTTTAAAAATAATTAACATGATTCTTTCTCTCTTTCTCTCTCTTTTTCACTTTATTATGACTGTCAAGGCGCATATGTAAAATGTGTTCCTTGTGTTACATCTGTATCATGTGCAATCATCATCATCATTTCAGTCAATAGACGTCCACTGTTAAACATAGGCCGCCCCTGTAAAATGCAAATATATAAATAAAATGAGCATCATTAATTTTATACTGCCAATTAAAATAATATGCAAAACTAACGCTTCTATTGCACATAAATCAACCATCAGAAGATGACAAGATAAGTTGTTAGAAATAAAAATAAAGTTTAAAACAAATTAATTTGCATTAATAAGACACTATCTGAATCGGATCAGTTATAATCGATGATTATATGTTATTGAAAAGAGACAAAAAGCACCCACGTGTAGCCAAACATAATGCAATAGACTTGGTCAGAACAGTTCACTGAGATTAAGAGAGTGAGCTCGTTGATTCTATGAAAATATATTAAGGGCCTGTTTCAAAATGTTACGGTTAGGTAAATTATTTTGAGGATAAAAATTGCAATTTAGAGCCTCTAGATCAAACTCATGGACGTGAAGTGACATATAATGCATTTTGACAGACGTAAATCGCAACAACAGTGTTTATAGTAGTTATAAGTAGCCTAATTTTATTATACCTTATGTTAAAATTATCCGAACATTGCAATACAGGCCCTAATAAAGATCAATAGATTTGTGTTCCGTGTTATTCATGGTTCAAGAAGCCTTAGTGCACACTTGTACTAAAAACAGTTGGTAGTTAGTGTTTGCATGATTGCACAATTTTGCACATAATGCAGATTGTGAACCATAATATATCAAAAGGACGTCAATAAGTGAACTAATAAAATAATGAGTGAAGGATCTAGTTTCTCAATTTTTCATTCATAATATAATCGCCACTAGTGTGGTACGCAACAAAATTAGAAAAATATACAAACTGTAAATATTGTCATTGGAACAGCTTGGTTATCTTAATTAATGCGCGTTAGTCACGCAATCTGCCCACGAAGATCCGAAAAGATAGGAATTCCTACTCGAAACAAGCAAAAAATGTTAAGGATCGGTCGGAAGTTGAATTATTGAATCACGGCTACTTAATAGATTGAGTTAAAAGGACTCTAAATTCTTTTACATATAAAATTGTAAAAGAAGAAATTTTTGTATAAACTTTATTAGCTTCGTACCAGTTAGCAGAGCTAGGTGCTATGTCAAATGACAAAATACCTGTCAGATTGAATTTGATTGGAATGTATTAGCCAATTAAAATTTTGCAGATTAAAATTTACATAAAATGTTATGTAAATCTTATTTAGCGTTTAACAGCTTACCAAAAATGGCATAACAGAATGCATAAATATTTCTTAGTATCATTAATTTACAAACATTTCAAAAGATAAATATGATTTTAATGAAGTTGATGAAGTGAAGACACAATTTATGCATAGATAAACATTGTAAGTTAACAAGTAAGTTTTTAATTTGGGATCCAAAATCGTTATTTAGTATCAGGTAGACAGAACTGATACCCGTGTAGAAATTTCAAAATTTTTACGACATTTTTATTAACTCGCAAAATTTTATTATCACTGGATCAAACTCGTATCTTCTAATTCAGAAATATTGCAGATACAGACTTCACGGCTTATAATACCAGCTGTCTTGACGCGTGATGAAAAAAAGCTATTAAAATGCTTGCCTCGATCGAAGATAAGCAAATATGTACAGGAAAGGTGACATTCGGTGGGCATAAAACTCGAAAAGTATCGCTAAGCGGTCAATAATTTATCGAAGGCTTGACCTCGCTTCATTTACATTAAACAAATTGTTAATTTTTCGATAACTATCATCCGGAACAGATGGTTCGCTTCGAGGAAGCGCACGCGTCGGCGATTTTAGACTTTATTACGGAGAGTTAAGATCGTGACTTTTTTGGTTGGATGTGGGAATTTTTTGAGTTCCTTGGGTAATTGTGATGGGCATGGCATGTGCCGCGGTTATGGGACAGGTTGACCATATGTGGCGCAATCTGCCGGGCGTTTATGTCGATTTTTTAAATTATAATTTGACAGGTTAAACGCTTGTGTGGCGATTAGCTTAATTAAATTTGTTTAGGGATCTTGGAAGAAGCAAAAACTTGATGAAAGTAGTTAACGTTAATGGGTATTACGTTAACGACATAGCTTGAAAAGGTTTGATAAGGGTAAAGATGCTAATTGAAATCTTGATTATACAATCTTCAATTGTAATGAGATTTGGATTTGCACAAAACTAGTTATAGCGTCTAATGTAGTAAGAGTAGGTAGACTGCATATTGCTTTTCAGACTAAAACGTACAAAATATGTGCAAAGCAATTTCGAAATGTTGCTAAAGGGAATTAAATTCATCCTTTTAAAAGATGTGAGAGCTTTCCACCTTCCAACGCGATTACTATTAAAATGCACTTCACTTTAGAAACTCAACAACATTTAGTATGTAAATATTCTTAATACGAAAATTACTGAAGCGTAAACAACAACTAACCCGTCCCATGTGTCCCTCAGTAAAGTGGGACATTTATTCGCTCGAGCCATTACCGCGCGCCACTGAAAGTGCCATTAACATAAAAGAAGAAGAGAAACTACTTTCAAACTCAATATCAGAATCTTTTGTGTAGCAAATCTACTCGAAGCCCTCGGCCGGCCACCCGTTAACACATTGATTATACATCAGGGAAAAATAAAATGGGAAACAGAACCGCGGAAAAAGCCAAACGTGACGCAAAGATTTCAATCAGACAAAACGTTTTGCGTTTTTATGACGGCGCGCTTGCGACTATCCGAACTGAAACAAATTATTTCTCATTTGATTTATAGCGGCTGAGTCTTCCAACGATATTATGTTTTGGTCATCCATTCGATTCCTATTTGAATGCTGAGCGCCGAATGGGGTGGTATGGGAAGGGGTGGCACTCGTACTATATTAATCTCGAATCCATTTGTTGTAATCTGCATGCGATAGTCGACGTTTTAGTAGGGAGTTAAAGTCCAATTTTGTTTTATTGCGGGAAGAGTTAGGACGATTCAGAGATCGCTAGCCGATAGAGGTGAGAGATGAAACAGTAGCATGGTATTCATTTCGCAGATGTATAGCTCTGTCTCGTTCGCACGCCCTGCGGGATACTGCGTCCCTAGTATGTATCAGATTTGGGTTTTATCGTTTTATTGCTTATTCTTTTTAGATTTTCAGCGGCGGAGGCATATCATTTTGTTTTTAATGCGAGGCATAAATAACCCGCAACGAGTCACTGACTCTAAGTAATGGCGCGTTTAGGGAAAACGTGGAAACGAACACTATTAGGATGGATAGTTTATATGTGCCATAAATCTAGATTAAAGTTGCATTATTTTCAACTAAAGGTAGATCCTTGCGTAACGAAAAAAGAAGTAAATCCATTTTTTTAAAACGTATGGTTTAAATATGTTAATGAGTCATAGGTATCTCTAAATAAAATAATGTATTTTTTAATTTAGAGATACGACTTTACAATACTGACAAGGATAATTAATTAAAAATATAACTACTGTACCAACATACTTTGGATAGGTGAACCAAATTTATTACGAAGATTTTGGAAATACTTCACCAAGTTCGTAGAGAAAGGTATTTAAATTTTACCCCTAAATACTAAATTAAACCAATCTCCACCACGGCTATTAGTCACAAGAGGAAAACTTCGACCATAGATAATTTCACCGTAATAGGACCTACTTCTCTCAAAGAGATTGCTCCTCAATTCTTCAAAAGTGATTTTAAACAGGGGGTGATTTGCCTGAGTAAGTATTTTGCGGCGAAATATTTTGTCCTCGGTTTGCCGCAGCTGGCGTGAGTCCAGTCGCCTGATGACAGCTTATGAATATTTTTGGCAAAATTCAACGCTTTTCCATTGGCGGGACGATCTCTATTTAACTTTTTGGAACAAATTGCGCATCTACACTTCCTTTATTTGAAAAATGCTTGGCAATTCGTGAGGCTCGTACTTATATTTACATCTTCACTTAAGATGAGAACGATAGAACAACAATTTATTCAAATAGGCAGTAACCTTTCTCACCTTTCGTTGACTGTACAAAGGCTAGTTCTAACTATTCCATAATAGATGTCGCTATGTGTCACGGGCGCGCGTCACTGGCCGGGCGCGGTTTCCGCCGCTCGCCGCATGGGGCGCCACGATTGCCCATTGTTCGCAGCATCGGCCCTCGATAACGCATAAATTCAACGGTTCTTCCAATCTTTTGTTTTATCTCAGTAACGTATGGACACTGCGAAGTGAGTCCGTATGATGTCTCGATACTCGTTTTGCCTTTATTAATGAAATATGTCGCTTGCTACACAGCCGCTGTTTATTTTATTATTTTAGTTACCATTTGTTATCACGACTTTATCTGCCGTAGAACAGGGATGCGCTCGAAAAATAAATTATGGACGTATTGTTCGGGTCAGATTTTCTTGAGAGGAACAATAGGAACGAATAATTCTTAGTTCGGTCAATAAATTTTGTATTAACACGGTGGGTATAAAGTTTGAAGTCGCCGAGTCTCCGGGCCGTAATTTCGTCTTTAATTTTAAAGGGTGTCGTTAATCCCTTGATATTAGAGCTACAGCAAACATCTCGCGATCGTTTCCTTCAATGCTTTCAACTCTGAAGAGGGGAAGAACTAATGAACCGAAGATAACTTTTCTCCTATTTATAAGGAAGCTTCGTTTGAGTTTCGGAATTTCGTCGTAGGTTTTAAAATAGCTATCATCAGTTCATTCCTAAAAGTAATCACATATGTTATTGATTTGTCCTTTCAAATTAAAATTATAGTAAGTAATTTAAAAAAAAACTTGAATAAAAAATTTATTCACAACTTTAAAAAATGTTGCCCCTTTTTAGCTTTAATTTAAGGTGCCTAGGAGAAGATTATTTCTTAGGAAGAAAAAGCTTGTAATTACCAGACGACGAATAAATAGTACAAAGATGACGATTATGACTTACCAAATCCTGGATAATGGTTTCATTGTACCTCATGCTCCGAAAACACGCCTTTGGACGCTGGCAATATGACCAATCAAAGTGAAATGTAGATCGTTATAAAATCAGAAGCACTATTCACTTTTACTAATGACTTGAGAAATTCGGACTTAAGCACAACTTTTAAGAAAAAAAAAGTGAAAAATAAATAACCCTAAAATACAAATGCAGTTAAAAATGTAAGCAATGAATCAGGCAGCTAATAAAAGACATCACAATCAGCAATCTAACATCACATGCAACCCCAAGGATCAAAGCCAACTTAAAATTCCTCACAACCCGAAATTCCCTCACAATTGTAATTAATACAACTCTCAACCCGGAAATATCTCAGTACTCCATCAAACCGGCAGACGTTCACAAAGGCAATCAAATCGTTGCCAATCGTACTGTGTACATTCTGACTGGGCGAATTCCCGGGATTCCACGAACAAGTAGCGGAATTAGGCCCCTTGGCTTTTAACCCTTCTTGTCATTTGCGAAGAACAAATTAATCATCATCATTTACATGCAGCACCAGTAGTCAGATTTGTTTCTCCGATTATGTCGCCCTCGCTTGTTAACGAGGGGAGCGGAACAGATTTCGTAGACTTGTTTTAGTACGTTCAAATGTTAATTACAGTTGGCTTGGTTCGTTATGATTCGTACTGAACATTGCTTGATGGCTTATTGTTTGACATTTTAACATCAACATTTTTGTCAATTAAGTATATTATATTTTGCCTGTTTTAAATTTGGTATTTTTTTCTTTTTATCTTTATTCTAAATGGACGCTTTAGCTTTACGTTTATAAAAGAAATATCAGCTAAACATACATTTTTATTTGAATTTCAAACTATTTTTTATTCTTCTTTGTAGTAAGTTTAAACTAATCAGTAATAGGTATGTGAACAGATCAAATAACTTAAAATTACCAATCATCGTTTTCATCATTTCAGCGTTTGTTTTAAGTAACAATATTTGTAGTTAAGATACAAAACTATAGTAATTTTATAACCAAACTAGTATCAAATCATCACTATATGAGAAAAACCATCAGAATTTAGCATTCACCTCACACATCTCCACGGCACTCTGTCCGTGTCAAATACGCCCACCCCGGAACGGGCAGCGTCAATTATTGCATCCATTTTAAGTACAATGTAATTAAAGATGCAAAAAATATTATTTAATTTTTACACAAAACTAGCATCAAAACTTCACTATATGAGAAAAACCATCAGAATTTAGCATTCACCTCACACATCTCCACGGCACTCTGTCCGTGTCAAATACGCCCACCCCGGAATGGGCAGCGTCAATTATTGCGTTCATTTAGATTTGGCACAGCGGGCATTTCGGGCCGGGCAGCGGCCGAAGGGTTGACAGGGGCGCGTGACGAATCGCGCGCTCTCACAGAAAATTAGGCGGATTATAATGAATTTATTTTGCATGTTTACTCGACGGATTTGATAGATAATCTGGGTGTTGCAAATTGGGAGTTGTTGGAAGATTTTTAATAATAATTCAATTAGTACTTACTTACTTTAAGGTAACTAGCTACTGGTACTAAGTAACTAACAGTGATGATAAAATTTATCTTTAAGCACCAAATAATTAGACTGTAGATCGGCAATAGTTGACATGACATTGATAACGAAGCCTTATTTTATACGGATTCACAATTATAATATAAGTACTGATTCTTGCGTAAAAATGTAGTAGTAAGTACTTTTCAATAAAAATATAAATTGGAAAGGTAAAGCATGATATAAGAGGCTGTGGGCCATCAGTTTATTACATGACTTTGTTGACACATCATGATGGACACTGAAAAAATTCTTTAAATTCATCTTATTAAGAATTTTTTTGTGATCTACCTGTTATGTAATGAAGATTTTTTAAATACAGTTCAAAAGACACAATCTTAAAAGAGCCAAATATATCAAAAGCCACTCCAGCAAATTTTAACCCTAAAACGGCCACACATTAAAACAATTAAAAAACCTAAAGTCCGGTTGCGCCTGATGTTGAAAATTTTTTTTATGTGATAGGTGGCAGACGGATCCCGATCAGACGGATCACGATTGTACGATCACCATCGTGATCCGTCAGGAAAGCAATTAATTCATTAATTAATTACTGAGGGAATACTTCATACATAACTATTCCCATACCCTAAGCTACAACCCTTTGTGTTAAGCGCCAAATCCGATATGGCGTAACACAATTTTCAAAAATTAGTTCAGATGTTAACGAATTCAAGATTAACATGCTTAATCCTTCCACGTGCAAGTGGACCTAAGTATATTGTTATTACTAGATTGGATTCACCACGCCCGGCAATCCGTAACCATCGATCGACGTCACCGTTCGAGCGACAGTCGCAATATTCTTAAAACATTCGGTTGGATGCGACAACCTCTCGGGAAGCAGGAATTTTGCATGTTCTATAGTTCGAGACACCTATCTACTTAAGGAAATAAGGGTTCACGCCTATGATGTGGATACATTGGATGGAATTGTGATGAATTTCAGAAGGAATATTGATACGGAAAAATATACATAGGGTCTTGCCACTTTTTTTTTCGTCGACGTGTGCTATTAAACTTTGCTTACAGTTGCACTGAATAACTGTTTGTCATCCTTATTTATTTATTTTATTTGGAAAACAAATAGTTACCTCAATAAGGTAACCTGTTATAATGATTCTATAATCAGTAGGAATTTCGGAAAGAAAGTTTAGATGTGAGCGCGCCTTCCATATCTAAGTCTACCATTCTAATCAAAGCATGCACCTCTGGATTTTTTCAAATTAACGCGCGATTTCTACCATTAGCTCGACGATGAGGAAAAGCGCGAGGAATTATACGTTCCGGATAATATCTAAAACTTGTAACTATGATTCATTTGGTCTGGCTCCGCTACAGTATAATAAACATACTCTTAAAATACCCTGGCCCAGGCCAGGCCCTGAAGCTACATTTTTGGACGTAACTGAGAATGAAACACTGAGATGACACAGCTCCGAAAACAAAACACGGAAGTGACTCCGATGTGTTCAAATGTTCCAACAGTCCAAACAGCAAAATCTCCGTCAACATCGTAAACGCAAAACCGTATTAACCGACCACAGTAAAGAGGAAACTAATACCAATAAAACATCAGCGAAATCAGTCAAACTACTCGGGACAAAGAAAGGGATTCCTCTCCGATCGATCCATCCACTATCAACATTATCGGGTGACGGGGCCCATATAACGCCGCTTTACATACGATACGGGCGGAATTAGAAAATTGGATTTGTTCAAGAAGTCTTGTATTTTTGTAGATGAGATTGCTTGAGTTTTGTTTGGCAAATATCAATGTTTTATATTGCACACCTAGTAACAAGTAACATGAATCGAAATAATCCACAATCTAAATAAATAATTGCTTCTATACTAATCTATAAGTTATAGGAATTAGTTCTACATATAAATTACATAACAAATTCGTATTGTCGAAAGTGGAATGTTACAATTATATGTAATTACAGTATTACATGTAGTGTCATTATGATTATGAGAATAACTTGAGTCTCAAAAATTACAACTTTCTCCTGTACTTAACTACAAGAAATATATTTTGTTGTATCTACTAGTCTACTATCTATCCCATCGCCCATCGGGGGGGAAGGGGATAAAGGTTAGCAGCGCACTTGTGACTCCACTGGTGTTGCATGTGTCCATGGGCGGAGGCAATTGCTTACCATCAGGTGATCCGCCTGCTCGTCTGCTACCTATCACATAAAAAAAAATATATTTGGATTGGGTCTGGGTGTTTGTGGCTCCGTCGTTGTTTTAAGATTTCCATAGCACAAGGGAAAGCTTTAGTTTGGGACCAGGACAATCATTGTGATTTTGTCTCAATTTATTTATTTATTTACTAGTATAATTGTATACTAAATTAGGTACCTACGTAAAATTAATGTAACATTTCAATATGTAACATACAATATACAATGTAACATACAATTTAAAAGCAGCACAATAAAACAACCAAATAACCCTAAGGAATTAATTTAAAATGTACTCGCGTAAAAAGACAACGAACTTCACCGACTAATAAGAAAGTGTAACCTGTTACAAACTCTTTGTATTTTCTCAACATTAAGCCGTGTCACGAAAATCACCGTTCTTATCTTACCCGCGAATGTCATTAAGCACATTCGTGTTAACATTAACAATGGTAATAAAAGTTGTAATGACGTAAAAAATGAACAAAATACCGGCCAAGCGGGAGTCAGGTTGACAGCAGGAGGGTTAAGGAGATAGGGCTATGATTCATAAAACCAATGTTACCTTTTTTAATTAGGTACTGTTACACCCACAGACTATTTTTTTTTTAAGTTCATAGTAAGTAATGTCAATCATCAGTCCACGAAAATCTTTATCAAATTCATCCCTACAGCGGTATACCTGGCCTTCGACCGTTTGGCCGTCCCATGTAGGCTTTTTTTGCCGCACGATCTTCTCCCATTCTCTCGCGGTATCGGTACCGAGCCAGCGAAGAAGTAGGTAATAACTGGCAGAAGGTGGCACACTTTGTAAGTAGTTAAGTTATACTAATGTAATAAATAAGTTTCTACAACTATAATAATATGTTTAAGCTCAGTCTGAGCCAAATTTTATGTGCACGTGTTTAAAAACTCATAAAGTTACTTGGACATCGTTCTTAATTGTCTTATTCAATTTTGTTTTTACACTAAATAATATTTATCTGTCTGTTTAACAACAAAAAAAACAAGCGCCAATATCTCACATTTGGTATTTATTAATATAAAAGACAAAAAATATGGGGCATTTTAAACAAAAATATTGCAAGCAAACTTTTACTTTTTAATTTTTACCCTGAAATGAACACGTTGATATGAAAAATAGGCTTTGGACCGTTAGATGTGGAACTGAATTAATAACAATTGTACTACTTACTTCTTACCTATACATAACGCTGCTATTATACATTGTGTTACTCACGAGTAATTTCTCTTACTTAACAACTACAACAAGCGAGCGAGAGTAGGTATGTATTGAAATCGTATAATGACGGAAAACGCTAAATATAATATTTGAATAAATAACTAACTTACAACCACCAGGAACCCTAAAACATACCTTGCTACACAATCACGGGCCGCATTATCCCATTCATTACCAAGAAGCGTTGTCTTTCCGGCCGAATCGTACCGACAAAAGTTAAAATGGCGGAACAGAGTTCCCATGAAGTCATAGATGATATCCAAGATAGTACCGTAACAATTAAACGTTAACAAAACGTAGGAAGAACCGGTAGCAAGCGTGCTACTAATATTAAAAAGGTCGTTATGGAACTAAGTTAGAGTTAAGGTGAAGGGTAAGCCACACTAGCGACATCAATATTTTTAAACTGTTAAGTAAATATTGCACTTAAAAAAATCATCGAAGGGTTCAGGTGGGACTCGAACCCAGAACCTTCCACAGTCTAGGCGGATTTATACTTAAACAAAGCAAAAAATTGCTTATTGCTAATTTATTGTGCAAAGAATTGCTATACACACCAAAAATAAAATAAAATTTAATTGTTAGTTTATACAGCAGTTTTTTATTTTATTTTTGCAGACCGTAAGAATATTAGTAAACTTTCGTACTATTTATTCAATAATCATTTAATACTTTTTGTTTATTTTTTGTACTAAAAATTTTACTACCGCGTAAAGTGGTTGCTTTTGGCGTTTAGTCAGATTTTGGAATTATAAAAACAAAACAAAAGGTAGCATACTTTTAATTAAAAAATAAAAAACATGAATGATTGGCAAGTTCTTATCAGTCCGCAGTTATCGGAAAGAATACGATTCAGTAGGGAAAAAAATAAATCTACTGGCGTCGCTAGTGTGCCTTACTCTTCGCCTTAACAAAGGTTTACACGTTCACTGTAAAATAAAACCGATGTTTATCGTTGTGGTAATAAGTTGGGCGTGCTGTCATCGCACGTGTTCCACTTTTAACGAATACAACGGTTTTTTTTTGGAAATAAAGCTGAGTGGGCATTGCGGGGTCCTCTTAGGCGGAACTCACACGAAGCGCCCTTTAACTTTTAACTGTGGTAGAGCCACGCTTTGGCATGAATAGGCCGGCTCTACTGGAGTGATACCACGACCTCACAGAAGACCGGCGTGAAGCAGCGCCTGCGCTGCGTTTCGCCGAGTGAGGGTACCGGAGGCTCAATTATAGGGAAAGGTGGCAGCGCACTTGTGACTCTACTGGTGTTGCAGGTGTCTATGAGCGTCGGTAATCGCTTACCATCAGGTGATCCGTCTGCTCGTCTGCCATCTATGGCCTAGCTGAAATGGAACTGGCTAGGCCACACTGTGAGAATGCACCCGGAGAGATGGACTCAGGTTGTCACGAAATGGCAGCCTGTAGATGGTCGCTGTCAAAGAAGTAGGACCAGAAAGAGATGGCGTGACGACCTGGACCAACACTCCGATTACTGGCAAATGCTGGCAAAGAATAAGATGCAGTGGAGGCTATTAGACAATTCGTGTAACAAAAAAAATTGTGACGTGATGCGCCGGGGGTCATCCCACGTTTCTAAGTAGAAACGTAATCAGAATGACACATCTTTGTGCATACGTGTCCACCTTCTCAATGGTATATGCGTCTCTTATCGCGCATTTAAGACAAGTTATAACTCATCTAATAAAGGGTCGACTACTGCACGCGTAATTTTGGGTTTTGGGCACGAGTTAAAAAAAGTAAAAAAATTAGGACACGTTTTGTCCTTAATTGTTTGTTGTTCTTGGTAATAGGTGTAGTAACTACTTGCGTTTTGTTTATTCATGTGATAGTAGAAGAAGACATATAGGTACACAATGGGTATATTTTCTATTAATTATTTAATATTTTATTATAATTTTTTTATACCTTTTAAAAGGTTTTTGGGTCTTAGGACGTTATGGGAGTCTAGTAAAATTAATTACAATAAAGCGACTGCTGCTTGACAATTGGGTATTGGACTAATCTCGATATAGTAAAAAATATTGATACTCTATCAAAATATTGGTAAATAAGAACCAATGGCCAACATTTTCAGTTAAAAATATAACGTCTAGCTGGTTTTGTGAGCATTCAAAGTTTCGTGGGCAAGTCCATTTGTAAGTATAAAATTAAAAAAAAAATTGTATCATTGAACTACCCGTACATTTTCCACCAAATTTTATTATAAAACCATTTACTTAAACGAAACATTTGATATAGCTACCAAACAAAATTAATACGCGCATATATTTAAAAAATCCAGTGGTACACGCTCGGGTCCGAACCACGACCGTATGTGGAAGACGCGGTCTTATTTACTGAGCCTCCATTGCTCTAGGTATCGGCCTTTTACGAAGATGTAGGCTTGTTATCTAATGATTTCAAAGCAGTGAATTAAATTATGTGTAACCTTATATTAATGTCTAGTTCTCATTTGAAAATTCAAAACATTCTAACTTTTGAATTCAAACTAAACGTTTCAAACGTCCATCGCAACCACTTGTCCAAACCCAAAGTTACCACTTGTTACACCTTAAACAGATTAAACCCATCGGACAGAGTCGCGCGAGAGAATTAGTCAGCTCTTTGTGCAATCAAGCGAGCCCTTCACCCTTACCCCTAATGAATATGAATACGGCTGAATACGCCGGGATACCCGTACCCGCGGCCGACGCAACTCATTACAAGTGGCCGTTGTTACACCGTATACCCAAAACTGGAATTCAAGACCAAAAAATCTACTACAATGTTGCTACTGCAATAAAATGATCGTACCATAGCATACCCCTTGTAAAAACACTCGCTGATGTAATTTATTTATTGGTAATTGTAATTCTATAATTTTAAAAAAATAATTTTATTTACTTTTTTTCACGTAAATACATACCCTTTTATGTAATTTTAGTTTTCAAAGATGGTATTGCGCTTGTAACACTACGGGTGTTTATGACATTTGGTATCTACCCACAACATTTTAACAATGTATGGAAACTTGACAGTTTAGTCTGCATATCAAGAAAAATAATGCCAAAAAGGTTGGCGAAACCTGAAAACGTCACTTGAAAATGGCATAAATGACATTAACAGATTTGACAGTGACGTATCTGTCGTAGATTTTTTGGTCTTGAATTCCACTTTGGAGTATACTGTAGCGTGGTCTTCAACAAAAGTCAGCAAAAGTAGATGATCTAAAACAAAAACTCTCCTATACTCACTATTGAGCGGAGTTCGCGTTAGAACTGTATGGTGTCAAATTCATACAGTTTTGACGCGAACTCCGTATAGCCACAAAGTGATTTTTATTATCTAATTTTGGTATTGACTGCAAAGATGATTTAAATCTTTGATTGACTGTACCTACATACTTACTGTCTAGTGTCACAGAATACTTCTAGTGTGTAGCGTACATCATGACTTAGGGCATACAGAAAAGCGTACCGTACCAGGTGGCATATCCAAAACAGAACCGATGAATTAATGATTAAAAAAAGTATTTTGACACAAATACATAGTATATACATACACACAGAAGATAAATCAACAGTAAACACAATCAAAAGTGTGCTAAAAATGTATGAAAAGATACGAATGGCGCGTGTGCCAGATGGTTATAAAAATACGGTCGTAAGTTCTGATTTGTCGAGGTACTTTTCTAGCAGCAAGCGTTTACCATCAGGTGATCCATCATCTCGTCTGCTACCTAATTTAACGTAAAAAATTACATGAAAAAATTTCTAAGAAGGTAAAAAAAAACACTGTGTATAAAAATACATAATTTAGTAACATAGTGTGTATCATCTACTTCTTTTTTCTTCAAATCCGTTCATTTCAGTGTAATTGTTGCCATCTAATAGTTATGAATACGCAAAGCACGATGCCCAAAAATGGCCATAGCACGCCCAGAAAAAAGATTTTGGTTAAAAATTATGTTTTTAATTATTTTTATTGGTCAACATATTCGTTTTACCCCTAAAGTCCAAAATAATTTATCACACTAAATAAGTTTTGAATTGACCCCACTAACACAGGAATCATTCTTTTCCTGGAAGTGCAGAGCCGAGTTGCCATTTTAGAGCCAAACGTCAATTAAATCGATTCTTATCGATTATTCAAATTCAAAACATTTATTGCATATCACATTACAAAACGAGGTGGAACAGATATTACAAAAGTTAGAGTACGCACCACCACTCAAGGGGGCGGATTTTTAAGGATCTAAATAAAAGTACCTAAGGACGCGTCCTTAGGTATATTAGGCGTTATTTTCTTTATTTATTCAAAATAGAACAATTAATAGCAGCTCATAATTTCCCAAAATGTCAACATGCCAAACGTCAATAGCAGCCTAACTGCTGTGTTTTTTTTCAGTGAGTGAGGGTACCGGAGACTCAGCGGGGGTTTACCATACTTGAGAAAGAGAGAAGAGGTTACCGTCTTTCGCGCTTTTTTATCCAGTGTCGTGACAGATTCCTTGCTTCACGCTTACGGGCCAGTATGGCGATGCCAACGGATAGGATACCCTGAGGATACTTCATCCGTTGTCTACCGTTGGCTACCATTTTGTTTACCACCAGGCCGAATGGAGTCAATAAAAATAAAAAATAATAATAAATAAATATCCCAGGACACCAATTAGGTACACAAAAAACAATATGAATGTATTTTTTTTAATAATTTGAAACAATCGATATTGATTACTGTTTCATTTATTCAATAGGTATCGATTGTTATATTTGCAGTGGCAACTCCACTTACAATACGTCAAACGTCATTTTACGTAAATTCACGTTAGCTCTCGAGTTTTGAACTTTTGAAATTGTGTATAATATTTTTATTAAGTAAAACAACACAACTTGTTCTCTTATTAGTCTGTGGTAAAACAACGAATTTGCATAAAAATGGACTCCGCTGATCGATCTAATCCTGAAGACCTTGGCTTGAACATGGATTTCCGCTCCCGCTTCCTCCGCAACCACTCGCCCGCCATTATCGCTGAGGTGCAAAATCTCATTCAAGATTGATTAATCAGTGGTAAATAATTATCGTAATATCTTTTGATTGTTTAACAATGTACAGTGGACCAATATGATTGTATTATATGGGCTTTTTCATTGCAACAGGTATTAACAAGCGACGACATTAAAGTATTAAGGTATTAACAAGAATTATTCTTGCTGGACAGCAGCTTGGAGTGAAATAAGACAGCCTACTTCTGCAGATCAACAAAGTGCACCAATTGTTGGTCATACACATGTATGCATCTCCTGTGGACGGTAGCTTTTACGAAGAAGATCACACACATTGACAAATACCACACCTCGTGTGGATGGTATTAGACACGATATTACTCGTCAAATTGCACCTCGTGAGGTAAGTTTTTGACTTTATTAAGGTTGCATTTATTTGTGTTGATAAATCTGATCGGTGTTGATCTTGATCAACAGTAATAATACAGGTTGTGCAGCAATACAACAATACTGTTGCAATTGTATTGTAGGCCGTCGAACTGTGGGATGCTGTGCCCACGTCTTGTCGGTGATCTGGTATTTGGGATGGGCTCGCCATGAAAGATATATAGCAGTACCTGCGCAATTTCTGGATGACTTTATGACGATGAATAAAGAACGTTTTTTAAATGAATTTCCGACTTTTACTTATCTGATGATTACCTCACAACAATAATTACATTATATACTATATTTTACGCATAAAATTATTGGTGTGCGCTTTTCAGCCAAAACTATTCTGAACTTTGGGCATTCCCCTTTCCAGTTCTGTTTCATTGTCTACTGTCTGTTCATTTTTGATGGTGATATGAACAACCTAACAAGGTAACTTTGTGAATTAAGCCACAGGCAGGGATCTTTATCTTTTGGCTTTTCAAGATGCGATATACTTACAAGTATACATAGGATGACTTTAATAGTAGCAAAGTGGAATAGGACAATGGAGAAAGACTTTTTGGAATTTTCTTGCGTGAGGGTGCATTTCCACAGAAGCGGAGCTTCGTGGAATTAAGCGGAGACTTAAGATAAAAATTTACCAATCACATTGCTCATCAAAGATGAGATGTGTATTTTTACCCTAATCCTATTAGATTGATAAGATCTACAGAAAAAAATTAGGTGTAAAAACACATTCCGAAAATTGCAAGCTTCATGTAGCAATAAGCAGAGCATATTGCGAGGAGAGTAGTCGTCCATTAGGGCGAAAGGTCTTTAAGTTGAGGCTGTGTACAGGAAGTTGCCTAGCCGTGGCATGTCCCCAACAAGGTGGATTAACGACCTTATAAAGGTTGCGGGTAAGCATTGGGTATTAGCAGCGCAAGGCTGTAGAGAACTCTGGGGGAGGTCTTTCTCCACCTGCAAGCATCTAACGGCTCAAAAGTGACCTTGAAGTGAAGTAAGTCATGCGTTTCCTATAAATAAGCTGCCAAAGCTGCAGCGGAACTGGTAATTGCAGCCAGTAGCAGCAAATACCAAAATTTGGACTTTGGACCTTGTGGACTACGATAATAGTTTAGATCGATCGAAGTTTTCCAAAATGCAGCACCAATGAGGACTTACCTTTAAATTACCAAATTCGTCGTAACTCACAGCCATAGCACGTGTCCGTATATGAACATCAACTTTTTACCATCATTATTACGAATTACCTTCCCCTTTTGTTTAAACCAATCAAAAACCAATTCGCTATCACGCAGTCTCATACAATCGGCTTACATGCAAATGTGCCAATAGTTACCTATAGTAGAGACGTTCATGGACTCGATTTGAATCGATAAGTATCATGTGTTACGAATCTCGATGTGAAATACCGATATAGTGGGTGTTTATTTGTTGTTTTACATTCGAATGGCTAGAATAGATCACTTTCTCAAAAAAACATGTATCGATCATTTAATATGGAATTTAAAAGTCTTTAACAGTGCATTTCTTAAAAAACGTTTAACTTCTTATGACAAAATCATGGATAGATAAAGAAACTATTGCCTGCGCTATTTCTAAACCAGACCTGCTATCCTTAAAAAAAGCGTACTTGCGTACCTATTCCTTTTTACGGTTCGCGGCGCACTTTTGGTTCCTCTGGCTTCGAGAGTGTACAATCGCTTACTATCGGTGATCATCATCATCAGCTTGTTGCAGTCCACGGACGTAGGCCTCTCCCAATGCTCGCCACTTTGATCGATCTTCGGCTACTCGCGCCCTCTTGCGCCCTATCGGTGATAGGTACGTCTGCTCAACTGCTCATAAAAAATATCGACACAAATAATACATATCGATACATATCGCCCATCTTTACATTATACCTCAATGTATAGTTGTAATTCTGCATTGTGGATGTAGTGTAGGTACGGGTAGGGCGGCTTAATTATTGAATTAGCATTTAAATTATTTCGGTAACCGTTCATTTGTAACTAATACAAATAGCGGGTCGCATGAATAATGCCAGGCTGAGATGTTAGAAATGAGACAGATATGGCAGCGAATTTCATTGTAGGAAGACAGGGAAATTAAAATGTTAGATGCTCAGAAAATGTAAGAATAAGTACTATTATTAATTTCACAGATGATAAGGATTTTCAGATTAGAAAAATCAGGATAACGTTAGTTTAAGTAACGTAAAAAGAACGCCTAAATAGTTTTTTAAATTTTCGCGTTGCATTATAACTATAAAGTATTAAACCGGGAATTAACGCACCCTAACGAATTAACGGGCCCTAGCAGACGACGCCGTGCACCGCCAGTTCGCTTGTGACCACGGCTGCTGCAACGTAGCCGAAACGTCAAGCAGTAAGTACATACAATGTACTTAAAAATAAACGTCGCGTTAATTCCCGGTTTAATACTTTATAGTTAAAAGAACGCCTATTTCTATACCTACAAAAAAAAGTACCTACGAGTAAGTACGGTTTCACACGATCATTCATCGTTTTTTTAAATAATTGAAACTTAATTGCGTACTTGATAAAATAGTTTACAAATATACACCATTAGCAATGTTACATGATAGGTAATGAGAGGTCGGTAAATTGCACTACTTAATAGTTTTCTTTGCACTACCTAATAGTAGTACAATTTAGGGCCCTCACACATTACATTAGCCTGTATAAGCCCGCGGGATTTCGTCTATAGCGGCGGCAATCGCTTAGGTACATCAGGTAATCCGTCGGCTCGTCTGTCACCTAAAAAAAACACCTGTATTTTGATTAAGCAAAAAAGCATAAACAAAATACTACTCTAAAAGCGCTCGTCCTTAGTTTCCGAGATCGATGGTGCTGTGTCTGTGACGCATAACAATGTACGGTTGCGAATATTAAGCACTTGTAGGAAGTATTATTTTAACACAAGAATTATTAGTCATAAAAAAATCTATACTAAGCTATCATACAATTGTTTTAAATATCTAAAAGTAACTGTTTTTTTTTTCAAAAAATCGAAAATAAAAACATTTTAAGTACTCTTAAGTTAAATAATAAAAGTTATGTTATTAATTCTTAAAAGAACAGAAACCGTTTAACCATTTTCTTAATAATTTGCGAATAAGACTTATTTTCATGAATGCGTGAAAAAAATTTAGGTACCATTTTAAAAAAATAAGTACAAAGGAGTACCTTTTTAATCTGCTTTATAATTGTAATGTTTGTATTAATAACAATGAAACGCATTTTTAAGTAGTATTGTATACAATTTTACTGGGAGTACTTAATTAATTAACAATCACAGAGCGCGCGAATCTATTAGAGGATTGACAGTTCTAATGTTAGATGACACTAGATATGTGTTACGCCTAGTGATGTTCTAGGCGATCTATTTTGTGCGGCCAAAAGTAGGTATGTATGAGTGGTATATGTCTCATATTTGTGGGCAAACACCGTTGCATCGCATGCCCACGATTACCTCGATAAATAATACATTGACGCATCTATAAGTGAATTCTATATCAAACTCGGATACTGCCGTGATCGTATTTCTAGTAATGAATAGACGGCTTGTCAAGGCTCGTCACGAGGCATTAAAATCAGTGTTTCGGGGCACGATTCATTAATTCTTAGGTTTATTGGCTCATCGGTGCACGAAACTCACTAACGCACTTATTATGGAAGATAGGGTTGGTGAAACTAGTTTTGAATGAAAATAAAAGAAAAAAAAAATGTAAGTTAGGTCAATGATTTTTTTTTTATGAAATCACTTTGTCATTTTCTAAAGCATAGGTACTATAATTGATAAAATATCTACGACTTATATAAACAAGACGCCCTATTACAAACCGAGATCTAAAGTTAGTTTGGTTTAAACTTACACTGTCCCTTTTATTATTTATTTGATTGGTGTTAATGATGAGACATGTCACCTCGTGTTATGTGACTGCCGTCGCCCATACTTACACTAATACTTATCATAGTAACGACGACCTGATATTTTGATGTAGGCCTTTGCCAGTGCAGGCACTGAGACAGTATTATAGGCTAATACTTTACTCGACGCAGTAAAAGTTGGCAACCCTAAAATATTGATGCTATCGTTTGAGAACATTAAACAATATTAGTATTCATTTTCACAATATTAGAAACATTCCAAATCTTAGTTGACTGACATCATCAAGGTAATTATGATTTTATTACTTTAAGACGATAAACTTTTTATCGATTTTCCATATTTGATTACTAACCAAAGCTAATATAATACTAAAACCCAAAGTTCTCAGTTTTAGTATGGCTACTCCTTTTGTTGTGCTAATTGTGACAGATCAAAAAAAGTTTAATTTATTATAATAGTGGGTGCAGTATCAAATAAAATTTGTTCTGATATACATTTTTGCATAAATAAAATAGCATTAACACCAAGAGACCTTCGATATATCTACCTATATTTATAGCATACTAATATTTTGGCAAAACCAGTAATATGACATACATACTAATATTTTGGTAAAACCTATTATGACTAACAAATCTAAAGAGCTAAAATTTTTGTGAATAATACTTATCCAGCAGTACTTATTTCAAAGTTACAACTAAAAGATACAAAGGTTCACTTGCGCCTGATGTTGAAGATTAAGTCATCAATTCCGTGATAGTTATTACTACAGTAACAAATTTTACAACCCCGGTCTAAAGCGCTAATCTGATATGGCGAAATACAATTGAAAAATGTTGTTCCGTGTTAACGAATAATTCGAGATTAAAGTGTTTAATCCTGATATGAACAAATGGATCTTAGATAGTTTTTTAAATTGTTTACATAATTGATGTTTATAATGTTTGGAACTTGTGTTTAGGATACGTGTACATTTTTGTCGTAAGACCCAAAAGCCTTTTAAAAGTCATTAAAAAAAATGTTTTTCCATAGTGTCTGCTGTCTGGGCCTTAAGACGTTATGTCAAACTATTGTTAAGTGCACTAAATAAATATTATAATTATGCATTCTTTTCATACCCTTATTACAAACATATTTTAAAAACGTAATTAAAAGCGTTTTTATTTAAAAATCCAGTGAGGATATAATTATCCAAAGCACAGACTTAAATTAAATTATATCAAAGGTTCCCTCACCACTAATTAAATGTAGCGAGCGATTAAAATTCCTAATAAGGGCAACTTCAAACGTTCCCTCGCCAAAGCGAACACACGTTAAACTTTACAGAGTTGAAACCACGAGAGTGTCCTTAATTGAAACCAGGAATCCTTTGGCTGGATTTAAAAGCAATTTGGAAGAGCGAAAACTGCACGCATCGCTGTTTAATTTGAGAACACTTTTGTAGTTTTGAACATTATGAGCTCTGACGTAAGATACATCGGAATATTAGATTATTATGTCCTGACCGTCTAAAATTGCCCCAATTGGTTTAGTTTAATTACCGGGCCGTGACCTCGGGTGGGTTCGATTCCCAGGTCGAGAAAAAAGTAGGTATGTTTCAAAATAGTTATTTTTTGACTGTTCGATCATGGCAGACCTACATACCATTCATCATTTCAGCCAATAGACGTCCACTGCTGGACATATGCCTCCTCCAATGTTCTCCATACAGATCGTTTCTGTGCCACCTGCATCCAAGGGATTCCCGCGACCCTCACTAGATCGTCAGTCCACATGTGGGGGCCTGCCACGTAGAGATACGATTTGACACAAATGGCCTTAAACGGAGTGATATCATGGCCTCACAGAAACGAACATGGCCTATGTGCTCTTCAATCTGAGCTGCCGAGTACACTTATGCTCAGAGACATTGAAAAAGAAAACGTTTTTTTGTCTAAATTCAAATTATGAAAGCGGCTATCAGATGACACAAAAAGGATCCATGTGTTTGCGCAGTAGCGTGTAGGTATGTAGTTGTCAGTCACATGTTCATTGTTTAGCGGCCCGCCGGTAATGAAATAATTCGTGGGGATGCGCGCGCGCCGCGATCCTCGAGATAAGCCGAGATTCTGTCAGTGAGAGTTTGTATGGCGGGACCACTTGGATGTTTGATATTTCTGTGTATTTTAATTTAGGTGTGTTTAGTAGTCGACTACTACAGAAACAATATTTTATTTATTTATCGTAGGTACATGTACACATTACAATTTATTCCGTATTCATTATAAATAAGTACTAGCCCATAGGCAGAGATTACACAAATAAGTATTGCTCTATAAGTTAAAGTTTTTTCTTCAATGTTGGTACTTGTCGTCTGAATTGTGTTGCATCTTTCATGACATGTAATGTAAGTAGATAAGAAAAAACAAGAAACACACACAACATTACACTGCAATGTGAAAATGTATATATTTTTAAAGCCATCTCTGTCTTTCCTTCGTTTTAGGACTACATTTTGCTCTTACTTCTGAACTTTAACCCCTAATGGAGCGAAAGGGGGTTCAAAGTTTGTTCATGGGACTACGTGATTCCTTGGCCCAATTTACTCCAACTTTTGCATACACATTCTTTGACAGAATTGATGGATAAAATATAAGATTCAAACTTTAATAGAATACTTTACATCCCCTAATGGAATAAAAAATAATTTGGGGGTTCATTAGAAGTCGATATTTTAAATATTAAATGGGTTTGCACTTGACCTACTGTAATGCTCAACAATGTTACATGTTCTTTGGAAATAAAAACTATTTGTATTTGTACCTCATCTCATCTGATGGAGAGTGACAATGAGGTCTAAGATGTAGCGTGCTTTCCCAGAAGAAGCCTATTCACTCTCGACTTAAAGACACCCAAATTGTAGCTCTCTGGAAATACAAAAGCCGGCAAGTTGTTCCATTCCTTAGCATTTCGTATGAAATATTAATGAGCCGCCTTAAAAATCTATTAACCTATAAACGAACATTTATAATAAGTAATATTTTTGTTAAATTCTATTTAAATAATCATCTTTAAGTCAAGAGTCATAAAGTTCACGCAAACGAAGTTGCGGGCGGCGGCCACTAGTATGGAATATAAATTGCTTGGTTTGCTTGCTTGCTTTTTAAAAGGCTTCTGGGTCTTTTGACGTTTGGTACCGGCTGTGATCTCAGGGTCTTGGGTCAGATTACCAGGTCAAGCAAGAAGTATGTTTCGAATTTTTCGAACATAGCTCGGGTTTGTGACCAAGGGTGGTGATTAAGCCTATTCCCATGATACTAGTGATGACAGGATTTCTATTATGGAGGCCTTTGCCCTACAGTGGGGCAGTAGGTATAAGCTGTCACTATAACTAATTTCAGCAAATAGACATCCACTGCTAGACATGGCCTCCTCCAATGTTCTCCACATAGGTCAGTCCACCTCGTAGGGGCCTGTCACGTAGAGGTACGCTTTGGCACAAATGGCCTTAAACGGAGTAATATCATGGCCTCACAGAAACGAACATGGCCTGTGTGCTCTTCAATCTGAGCTGCCGAGTACATTTATGCTCAGAGACATTGAAAAAGAAAACGTTTTTTTGTCTAAATTCAAATTATGAAAGCGGCTTTCCGATGACACAAAAAAAAGGATCCATGTGTTTGCGCAGTAGCGTGTAGGTATGTAGTTGTCAGTCACATGTTCATTGTTTAGCGCGGCCGCCGGTAATGAAATAATTCGTGGGGATGCGCGCGCGCCGCGATCCTCGAGATAAGCCGAGATTCCGTCAGTGTGAGTTTGAATGGCGGGACCACTTGGATGTTTGATATTTATGTGTATTTTAATTTAGGTGTGTTTAGTAGTGGACTACTACAGAAACAATCTTTTATTTATTTATCGTAGGTACATATACACATTACAATTTATTCCGTACTAGCGGCCGCCCGCGACTTCGTACGTGTGGAGTTAATTATTGACACTTATTGTCATATTTTGGGCAATCCACTCAATATATTTTTATAAATTGTAACCTATGTGTTATTCTGATGTATAAGCTATATTGTGGTAAAGTTTTATTCAAATCCATTCGGTAGTTTTTACGTGAAAGAGTAACAAATATCCATACATCCATACTTACAAACTTTCGCCTTTATAATAGTAGTAGGATTCATTATAAATATGAAAAACACTTAAAAGTTATGTTTAAGTACTAGCCCATATGAAGAGATTACACAAAGAAGTATTGCTCTATAAGTTAAATTTTTTTCTTCAATGTTGGTACTTGTCGTCTGAATTGTGTTGCATCTTTCATGACATGTAAGTAGATAAGAAAAAACAAGAAACACACACAACATTACAGTGCAATGTGAAAATGTATATATTTTCACAACTAAAAGATATCCATCCATGGAAGGATAGGTGGCTAATACGTTTTTTTTTTAATTTATAGGCTAAATAACGCTTACATTTCAGTGTAAGTGAGTAGAATAAGGTTATGGTACTAAAGTATTTACATACTTTTGCAGCCAAGAACCTATCAATATAGAAATTTTCTCGAAGTAATGTAGAATATGATTCAAATCAATCTGAAACTTTGTATATAAAATTAATTATATACAGTACTGCTTACTAGCTCCGCTGGTATAACACACATCAGTATTTTAATGAATGAGCGGAGTGCTGCGTAGGCACCGCCCTTGCTTTAATAAAATTGTCATAAAGCCGAGATAAATATTAAAATAAAAAAGTGAAACATCATACCGGGTTACGGATAAAAATGAAGAAACTCGAGTAAAGTCAACGCACTGTATTGTTAGACTGGGAGGAAACTGTAACTCGTAAGTGTAAAAAAGGTATGGCTTGTTGGTTTGTTTGTTTTTAAATCTAAAAGGCTTTAAAGGGTTCAGTTTTATTTTGAGCCTATAGTGAATTATGCTTGAAAGCAATGCAAAGGCTTGCACATGGGGCCCCGTGTCCGATGCCTGGGTCGGAAATTTGAAAATAACTTTTTAATAGAATAGGGTCAATTTCTCAATAGATTATCTCACTGTCAAATATCATATCTAAGTAACATATTATTTCAATCACACTTTAATCAGGATAAAATTACAGAACAATCAAAACTAATTCATTGGTGCAAGCAAGCTACAGCGTGCCATGATTAAAGTACTCACTTCTGCAAAGTGCGAATGGCCTTATTCAGTGATCTAACTAAAAACTAAATGACTAGCCCAGTAATGGAGTAAAGGCAATAATCTTTGGAATCACAAATCAAGTTGTAAGCCGAACGCTTTCACGAACACCGTAGGCGGCTCGCCAGTCGCTTCCAGCCATTACTGACTACATACAGGACAAAAGACTGGCCAGCAATACATAGGCTGGATCAAAAGTATTGGGAAAATAATAATTCCACTATTTCTGGCAAATTAGAGTAGGTATTATTATAGTCAAAAAAATATTTGTTCTATTAATCGAATGTCATTTGATTATTTAAGAAACGTAGCAATTATTTACCTAACTGCAGAGAGTAATATTTTTGGGGTGTTTGTAGGTATGTCCATATTTTTGTGCACGTTCCTGAGACTGAAGACACAAAATAAATGTGTAATTATTTTGTGCTGAAGAGCTTGACCGATTTTGAAAAGTTAGATGTCATTTAATTCGTCGTGTTTGTGTGAACGAGTGACACTGGGTATAACAGAATGTATAGATATAAAAGACCTGAATTGTATCGTTTTGTAGATTTCTGCCGTGACGAGTTTTGAAGCAGTCGCGGATTTTCAGCCGTTACAGTCGTCCACGTGACAACTGAAATGAAATGAAATGTTGTTGGACATAGACCTCCCCAATAGGTATTCTCCATGCAGATCGGTCCTATATTTCCCGCATCCAAGGAATTTCCGCGACCCTGGCTAGATCGTCGGTCCACCTAGTGGGGAGCCTGACACGACTGCAACTTCCTATACGCGGCCTTGAGTGGGGAGACTCAAGGTTCTACCGACTGAATCCAATTGTTCTCCGATCCCCAGATCCGTGTGTCCCAACCGTTACAAATAGCTTGGAACTGTCAAAATAGCTAAAATATACGCCGTTTTATTAACACCGGGTACAACAATTGCCGGGCAGCGAAGTGTGGGATTCCTTGCTCCTCTAGTTTATTGGATATTGAGGTGCGTGGGCGCCGTGATGGCTGGTGGTCCAGGTTGAGGAGTAATTGATTTTTTAATTCTATCTGGTTTACGACTCGGATCTGATTACGAATTATTATTGGTTCTTCATTTGATTATGTCAAGCCTTCCGTTTAAAGTTTTAGTGACCTTTCTGACAGGGTGTATAAGTTAACGCGTATACGAACGTCTTGAGAGTAGTCGTGTTTACGTGAACCGAAAAATACTTAATTCGTTTCCATAACACGTCTTTCCATCTACAAAAAAAGCGCGTAAAAACGAACTCGCTTTTTTTTAAACGCGTAACGCTCCTACGACTGCTGAAACGTGTCTCTACAAAACAAACTTAATTTATAGTTACGTGCGTATATATATAATAAATGAATTAATTAAGATAACATCACATACAGTTAATTGTCCTGGTCCCAAACTAAGGTGCCTTGTGCTATGGAAACCAGAAACAACGAAGGTATCACAAACACCCAGACCCAACACAAATATCTATAACATAACGCTTATCTAAAACAACACTTATGCTTTTCAGTTTACTTACAAGACATGATGTTGTCTCTTTATAAATCTATGTTTTTCTCGTAGATTTATTATGATGACCCGGGTCTAGTCGTGTTGTCTAATGTATTTTTCTATGTTTTATTTTTGTACTATTTTCGTTGTTGCCCAAGTAGGTCATCAAACCAATATGTGTGATATTTATCATGTTTTTCTATAGAAATACGAACATTTGGCTGCTATTCAAAACATAACAGACATATGCTAATCTCCGACATCACGGGTGCTACTCGGAACGTCCAATAAAAACACTTCAATCAATTGGTACCAACGCACTAGATCGCTTAATTATTCCAATTATTATTGAGAGCGACCAATTACTGGTATCAGTGGATACCAATTATTGGCAGTGGCGACTGGAGCGTCTCCTTGGCTAGTCATTAAGTCTGCCAATAGATTATTGATTGGTGCCAATGATGTTTTAAAAATAGATGTGTGACCTTTGATTGGGATTTTTTTGACGCTGGGGAATGCCGATAACCCGAAGTGGGACAACATAGTCTTGTCCTCCTTATGCATACTCTCCTGTCGGGGACAGGCGGGTTATGTCAGGCTCTCCTACGGGAGGGACCGGAGGCATACCGATTAAACCCCAGCACTTCTGTTTAAACATGCAGTTTTTACAAGTAGGTGTGAGCAACCTGTGAGCAAGGTGTCCAGGTGCACATTGATTTATCTACTTGGTAGATATAATATTATTTATTGCACAGAAATAAAGTCCACGTATAACCAGATAAGATTGTAACAATATAAGTGCAATAAGGGGCCTTGTGGTGATTCCTTCCAGACAACCTTAGGGTAGAGGAATGAAAGGGCAGGTATGCTACAAAGACACAAAGTCGTAATCTAACTTACTTATCATGTATCACACGCAGACTGCGATCACACGCAGACTTGACATCACGAAAATAAGGTTTATCACTCGAAACCTGGGAAGCAATTCTCGTGCACTCGACATTGAAGTCGAAATAAAAATTTGTAAGGACGAATGTATGAATGAAATCCTTAAATTCCCCTACTGTAAATCGCTCGCAGAGTGAGAAATCCAAAAAAGGCAGTAAGGGATGGATGGATATCGTTGCAAACAAATCGCATCCAGTGAAATCTACATCATTGGCCAATACTGATTGTCAGTCCATACGGACTGGGGTCATTTGCATGAATCTCTGCCTGCTTTTAATAGTCTACCTAAGACTAATTGTACAGAGTAATGACCTTTTTCTATGCCTCCATGAACAAACGTAATTACTATTATTTGGTTGAACATAATTGATTTATTGATTTTTTAAATGTCCTTGACCTCTAGAACTATCGATTCTTTTATTGATTAATAACAACAGGCCTTTTGTTCTAAAAGTATTGTGTAATGTATTTTTTTTAGTTTTTGTGTTTCTATTTTGTTATACAGTATTTCATAACAGAAACAGATTAAGTACAAATTTTTCGGATTTGATTCCCACATCACACAATGTTTGTTAATGAAGCACATTGATTTTGATGGTTACTTCGTTTTACCTTTTGGTGGTTTTTGTAGAAGAAGAAAAATCTTGAAGGAAAATTGGCTTACTACATTTATAGGAAAGGAATATTTTTTTAATTGATTCCGTACTAGCACAAGCTCTTTACAGATAGTCAATTAGTGTAAGTATTTCCATTTGTCTTAAAAATATCAAATCGTTTTAATAAACTGTCGTGCTTTCAGATTTTTGTACTTCCTACAGTCTCATTCATTACCTTCCTCCCAACATACACAACACATGTTTTTGTAGCTTAAATGGCCGCCTTAAGTAATGAAATGGCTAGCTCATTATATTATTATTTTACGCCAAAGAAATTACTAATGTTATGAAAGAATGTCCGGTTTTAGGACGGTCCATCAATTTAGATTAGCACGGTAATAGCTTTGCATATGTTCGTGTAGCCAAGCCACCCTCGCCCGAAGAAAATCTAATGTAGGAGTTAAGCTATAAGAAAATTTCAAGCCTATTATGAGTTGCCGTGACGTACCTTTTAGTGTAAAGGGGCTGAATAGTTTTGATAGTTTGGCGTAAAAACATAATTCATTTGCTGCCGGCTTCTCGAAATTTCGGGTGACCATAGTGCTGGCAGCTACCTTGGCCAACGCATCGGGTTGGCCATTCAAAGGGGTAACGCCGCCAGCATTTTGGGCACGCTGAATTGCGGGGCAGACAACCCTCCTTTGTAATTCTTTGTTATAGTATGTTCCTTATATTTTACCTAATAATTATTGTAATTATTGTTTTAATCAATAAATAGCATAATTCATTTGCTCAACACTATATTTTAAGCCTTATAAGGCAAGGCTGAAAAGGTTTTTTACGGGAAACATCTTTTAAACCTCACCTTTGCTTAACATTTTTAGTACTTAACAGTTGTAAGTGATTTCTCCTTCATATCTGTAACATAAAAAGAATGAATGAATACCCTACTGCAATATGGTAGGGTAAATAGATGGAAAAGGCAAGAAAAATAGTGATTATATTTATAGCTAAAATGATTTAAATGTTTGATGAAGTTGTGCATAAATTTACAAAAACACCATAAAAATGTGGTTGCCTATTCAACAATGGATTTAAATCTTGCTGTGCGAGATGTTGTTTTTATACCTTCGGTTCAATTCGGTTTTCCCCTACAAGTTGTATGGAAATTAAAAATATACCACTAAGGGCCGATTTTTCCATTGTCTGATAAAATTTAACAGACCAGTAAAGAGTTACCCGGCGAATTAAAGTTGTCTTACATCTTACTATAATTGTATAACATAGAGTGACAGTTACTATAAATTGGATTACATTTTATCGGTCTGTTAACTGTTATCAGACGATTGAAATAGACCACAAATAATAAAAATAAATTTACAAAAAACCCCTAAAATAAGTATCAAGGTGGGTCAGCTCTACTATCTAATATGCACGATGAAGGCAATATAGAAGTTAATTTCTGTATGGTGGGCCATCGATAGCTGCTGTGGTTAATAAATTAGTGAGGTCCCGAGGCCCACCCCGCTAGTTACTCAGGTAGTAAAGTAAGTAGCTTGCTCATTACTCCAATACATTAACTGGCTTTGATTATATTGGAAACTAAATTATGAATGTTGATAAAACTAGAGGCACTATGTTTAATTGTATAGTATTAGCAAATACATGATCAAAATAATAATGTAGCTCGCGACAGTAAATTCCAGCTTTATTACCATCATAATTAATTAGGTTATCTATAAAAAGTTTTTAGGTTATCTATGAAGAGAACCCTATTGGTTTAGTCGTTTAAGTACTGGGCTGTGATCTGGAATCCCGGGTTCGATTTCCGTTTCGGGTCGAGCAAAAAGTATCATAGTAGCGACTAATAACTTGATTCGTACGATGGACGCCTTTGCTCTGCTTTGGGACATTGTAGATAACATATGCTGAAACTTTCCCTTACAATGAAGTAAGCGTTTTTAATGCTCATTTTAAACTTAAAAACATGAAGGGCTATATAAAATAAAACTTTAATGTATTTACAACTAAATAAAACCCAGTCAGAGAAACATTACCCGAAGCAATAGAAGTTGCATTTACTAGCGCTATTCGGGAAATCGTAAATGCCATGCCAGTTTTAAATGACAATACAATCTTGAAGTAACAAATATAGGTAATGGGCACTAACTTATGCAAAAAGGTTAATCTCACGAACTAATGTTTCGTATTACAAGTCTACAAGCAAAGCGATAAGAAAAATGGTTTGCGTGAGCGGGCATCATTACACTATTGTCATAAGGGTTAATAGTTCCAGAAGAATCATACAATATGATAATAAAATCGACCTTTTAAGTCTTTAAATTGCCATTATGTACGTACAGCTCGATTTTCATAACTACAAGCTAATCAATGTCGTATTAAGAATTGTTTCCGCTGTCGTTTATGAATAGCTAACCAGGATCGTTAAGGCTATTTTGTAATTGCTACCTACTTACGGAATCTTTCGAGCATTGCTGTGTTTACTTACTACTGGTAAATTTTTTTTGAGCTGTGTACTTTTTGACGTTTCACTTGAAAATCTCACCTGAAGTGACGATGAGATTTTAAAGATACGGTTTTCCCTAGAAGACCCTTCTCCAGATTCATCATCATCATCATTAGCAACCCACGCTCGTCCACTACTGGACATAGGTCTCCCCCAATGCACGCCACCGCTCCCGATTTTCGGCCACTCTCATCCAGCTCACTCCAGCCAGCCTTTGAATGTCTCCAGATTGCTAATGTCTTATCTATTTTAATATTGGTGGGATTTTCGCATATGATTTGCTAACTAAACCTTTGATTGAAAAATCTTACCTTATCCTAGTCCTAGTCTAAGAATACCCATGTTTTTAGACGCAACCGGCAATTAAGTATTTATTTTCATGCCCCATACAGTACACAAGTAACATAGCATTACTGTAAGGGTATGGCAAGAGATTTATGAAAGTACTAGTGGCCCGCCCTCACTTCGCTTCGGGACCGTAATTCAGAAATGAACCAATAGATGGCGCTGTGCTAAATTACATCGCGCAAGCGTTTCGTGTTTTCGGTTTACCTATAAGCCTTGTCGTTGTCTATTATAAATAGTATAGATATTATGTTACGTAAGTATGATAGGTACATTTTAAGACTCTACCTATTTATTATCTTTTTAACGCACAACGCACACGCTAAGATGAGAATTATAAATTCTACCAAGTAGTTTAGCCTGTAAACTCGCTTACTTCTCTTTCATTACTCGTACATAGAAACTTTCACGGTTTAACTCCAAATAAAGCGTGATGGCACCTATGCCGTTCCACGTACCATTTCGCCTCAGCTACGATCAAACTTGTGGTAAATCTCATCATTACCAAAACTCGTATCAAATGAAGAAAGTACCCAATTCGGTATTTTTATTGTTTATTGCAGTCAACTTTTAATTTGACTAAGTTCGGGATGCGTGATCGCGAGTCGTTAGTTTTTTCAACTTTTTTCTGCTGTATTTAGTAAAGACTTACTTTCCGTGTCTCCTACTTAATGTTCTGTAATGGATACGCTTCACAGTTACCCCTTTTGGGTACCAAATTAGGTTGGTAATAAAATATTATCTTTCTTCGCTGTCAGTAAAAATTTGAAGCTATAAACTCTTTATAGTTTCGCTTTGATTAGTTATTGTTTTTACTTCTCAAAACTTATTTTAATGATCAATTAATGTTTGCCCTTGACTATGAATCGCTTATGTAATAGCATTTTTTTAATGATCGGGGATCTTACAACACAAATATTTATTCTCTCCTGGACTGCTCACTACAAGTTTGGCTTGCTACTTTATTTTTTTTAAATTACATTATACCCAGTAGTATTTCTCAGGCTTCACGACTATAAAATCAAAAAACTTTCATTCAAACCCGATTCGTAGTTTCTGAGATAAGCGTGAACATACTGACATACAGACAGACACACAAACAACCGTTGACATTTTTTGTCACTAGTTCATGTTCTGTTCCTGTTAGTATGTTTCGAATTATTAGAACATAGCTCTGGGTTTGCGATCACCAATCCACTTTAGGCAAGTGAGGTGATAATCACTTAATCCCATCATAGTAGCGGTGACTTGATTTCTATGATGAATGCCTTTGTCCTGCAGTGGGACAGTAGGTATAGTTATAGGCATTTTTTAAAAGCTCCAAAGCTTTGGGTTAAGCCGAGAATGAAACGTTGATAGGATGGAGATTAGTGATTAAAAATATTAAGTCGATATAATTTAGTAACTATCTTTATTATTTACAACATTCAATAGCTTAAAGGAAATACAAAAACCAATTTTGCAACGTTCATCGCGTTAAGCAAATATATTTTGCAACCCATCAATTGAAATTCTCATTCTTTAGAATTCCGTGCTCTTGTTTAACAACCAAATAGTCGGAAATATTAAGAAGTGAGTTGCAATTTCATTGTGTGCCGAAGAATTATGACGTATGAGGAATCGGCATTTGCAAACCGTTTAACGGATATCGCGGAAATTGTGGACAATTTCGCATAATGGCCTTTCAGGGCTCTACATCGCTCCTGTATTGACTAAACGTGCTTTGTTTAAATCATTGTTCTTTTTACTCGATCTTTTTTTGAAAATCGCAGTCAATTTGGAGCGAGTAGCATTAAAATTTGATGGATCTTTTGTATTTAGTTGATGTTAATCGGCGTTCAAGGTTCACTTAGGGTCGTTGCGCCAAACTTGTTAGTTTATTCTTATGTTTAGTTATAAGCGTCAACTAGATTATTTGTCCTTTATTACTCGTAGATTTACTTAAACAGCATATTATATTATAAGGAGGTCGATTAATGGCACACCTAAAGGTATTAAATAGTTGGTTCGTTGTATTTAGTCCCAGTTGTACCTATGAACTATTACTATATTTCTTTTCCCCATCGAAATTTTAATTTTCAGCTTTTCACCCAGAAATAGCCTATTGCTGAACCTTTATTAAAATTTTGAAAGTTAAAAAGCTCCATTGCATAAGCAAGCCAAAAAAAGTAAGACATGAGAACATGTATGAAAACATTTGTGGCAGTAAGACAATAAACATAAGACGCAAAAAACATATGAAATTAAATTGTAAAGCCAGTAAAAAATACGTCAAAAACAACAGAAAATCTAATAAGACATGACCCCTAACTAAAGACGATAAACTCGAAGAAAGTAGGAACCAAACAAAACATAGTAAACGTTCAAAGAATAGTTACAGACACAAATTACCTATTCATGCCTAACAAGCCCTGCCCCTTGATAATAATAAAACCGTAGCCCATGCTCCGGTAGTTGCCGACAAAATGGTTGTGTAAATTCAGAATTGATTTTGCATTCAAATGATAATTCGACACAACCGGCAAATTTCTAGCTCACTCCGAGAAATTCACTTTTATTGTGATGCTTGATTGTGAGTAGTGAAGCACTTGAGGCGCTATAATGTTTAAGAGCTTCAAACTAATGAGTCTTCTGTCCTCGTCCTCCTTTAGTTATATTCCTCATTACTTAGGGTCGTGATTTCTCTTGTGAGAGCTCAATTTTTCGATGGTCCTCCATTGACTTTATCATTTGCAACCTGGAAGGCATCATGCAGCTTGGATGTCCAGCATCGAGCGTACTTGGTCCGAGCATGTCATTAGGATACGAGTCTTTTGCAGGGTTGGCAAATTTTACAACTAATAGTCAGTGTGGAAAACATTCTATCACTAATTTATAAAAAAATAGCAGCTTCTATATCTGCTGTACCATAGAGAAATGGAATTCGTTGCCGTTGTATGTGTTTCCTCTATCCTACAATTTGGATTCCTTGGAACGATGTGTGAAGAAGTATTGTATCCCGGGTCAGTATGGCAGTGGTAACGGGTGTTGTGTGCCATGCATTGTGTTTGTTAATATCAGACAATAAAGGAATTAATTTTACATACTTATGTAAGTATGTACTTAAATACATTATATTATACACCGACATTGAACTAACACAAGTATTCATCACACGAATGTTTGTCCAGTATGGGGATCGAACCCACGACCTTTGGCGTATGAGGCAGGGCCACTACCAAAGTACCAAATCCCCCACCCGGCCAGTCAAGTCACTAACTGTTTTAAAAACACTCATATAGGTTTGTTTACAAAATAAAATTTTAAACCGTTAATTTATTTAAGCTCGTTTAAGTGTGAACACATTTTGACTCAAGCTAAGACTACAAATGCATTGGTTATTATAATTGATAGCTTAGTAAATGGTAAGTGTTGATAATATGTCCGTTTACATAATTTTAATGGCTTAAAGGTTTTAAACAGACAGATGTTAATAATTATCGAGCGAAAAACAAGTTTTATGTTTTATACCTACTTTAATATGGTTTGATGGTTAAGGTTAATGATTACATAAAATGGTAAATATTGTAAATTCTTATCCTAAAATCCATTTATAATGTTGTATCAGCATAATCAATTAGCACTTACTGTACAATAATATATTTTGATTAATATTGTAAATAGTTTAGCCACATGTCAATCATATTTATTTACTTTTATTTTTAACTAGTGGCCCGCCCTCACTTTGTTTCGGAATTTAATTTTGCTAATCCAATCTGCCGATAGATGGCGCTGAGCATCTAGTAGATTGCGCATGTGTTTCGTCTGTTCGGGTTCCATATAAGCCTTGTGGTTGTCTATTAGAAGTTATCTCTTTATATATAAATAAAGACGCGGCCACTACCACAGACCTCGACAGTTTGACAATCTTATGTCATAGGCTAGGATTAATGTGGTCGAAAAGGCGTATTTCCCCGTTAGTGCGCATGCGTGAGTACGTGACACGTTTTTAGCTCTTAGTGGGCAGCCTCCTTTCTGTGTGTAATTATTTTGTGCCTTGGCCCTGCAGTGGAACAATAATAGGCTGATACTACTATACCTACTATAAGAATATTATAAATTTTTCTCAACTAAGTATTTTGTATTACTGCACCTGCATAGGAAATTGAAATGATATAGTGATTGCTACTTAAAATGCAACGCAGCCGTTGCAGGAAATCAAATTGAAACTGTATATGACGCTGAAACGTCGTTTGCAAGCGTCATACGAGCAGGGAATATATTCCATAAGGATGTATTTAGATTGTACCTGTCGAGCAAAAATAGTTGTATGAGTAAAGAATTCGTCGCAATATTGATATTGAGTTATAAGATCTATATACCTACGAGTAAATGTATATGACTTACTTGATAGCGGTTACTGTCTACTCGCTTGTTATTTTAAAGTAGGAGGGGCCAATTTTCTCTTAACCCACTTTAATTGACAAGAAAATTACTTGGAACTTTACTCAGAGATGGTGAACGTGGCCCTAATTATTTTGTGTTAAAAGTTTCAAGTAAAAAGTCAAACTAATCAAATGCTTCTCATCGTAAAACAAACGTTTAAATCTGTTACTAAGATAGCTTGCCATTACAAACAGCTGCTATTACAGCAGAAACACAGCCAATTCTTAATCATGGCAAATATGACAATACATGCACGTTGCTAGCTTATTTTGCATTCATGGGAATTCTTGAGCGTTGTTCAGTAGTACGGCATAAAGCCAACGTGGGGACCACGGTGCCATCCAATTTGCTATTCATACATCGACCCAATCGGCCAGGTAATTTCAAAGGTCGGTACTGATCTATGACGTAACTCATTCACATTGTGTGTGAATGGAGCGGGATATTTTTTTTAATTTATTTGGTCTAGAAAAGTCTGATCTAGAAATTAAGTTGACATTCACCTGGTAACCTTCAAGGAAAAAGGTACTTATTTTTTTCCATTGAGATTCCGTAGGAAAACCACGCTTCGGCATGAATGGGCCGGTTTGACTGGAGTAATATCCTCCTCCTCCTCACTAAAGGCCGCCGCGAAGCAGCGCCTGAGGGTACTGGGAGGCCCAATTGGGAAGAAAGGGGTTTAAGGTTAGCACCGCACTTGTGACTCAACTGGTGTTGCAGGTGTCTATGGGCGGCGGCAATCGCTTACCATCAGGTAATCCATCAGCTCGTCTGCCACCTATATCGTTAAAAAACATTTTGAATGTAAAAATTCTAATTAATATATTTTTGCCACTCCTACCAATTATTATTTATTTCACGAATTCTTAACTTATTTTCAGGCACGGAATCGAGGAAATCTCCTGTATACATAATAGGTACTAAATTTGGATTTCAAGATCTTCGCTATTGGGTATTTGACAATTTTTTTTATGTGTTTAATCAAACGACGCCTCAATTTAAGAAACATCGTTGAAAGAATCACTAGATTCTCATTTGTATTACCTGAGATATCACAACTTTAAGAGCACATATTTTGGACGAGCCCAAAAACGCTCTATACAAATGGCTATTGAATTGTGACGTCACAAATCAAACTTCTGTGTGCGCGTCTAGTAAATTTTGTTTGGCAGCTATATCAAATATTTCGTTTAAGTAAATGGTTTTAAAATAAAAGTTAGTGGAAAATGTACGGGTAGTTTAATGATAATTATAATAATGTTTTTAAAATTTTATACTTTAATTAAAAATGGACTTGCCCATGAAACTTTGAATGCTAACAAAACCAGCTAGACGTTATATTTGCAACTGAAAATGTTGGCCATTGGTTCTTATTTACCAATATTTTGATAGAGTATCAATATTTTTTACTATATCGAGATTAGTCAAATACCCAATTCGCTTGAAGAACTTTATCTACCTCTAATAATACATCTACTACTTATACCTACTAAGTATTAATACCTAAATTACATAGACAAATGCATTGTTAATTAATAAGCAATAGAGATTTCGTAAAAATAATTTAGTTTAGGTACATAAAGCAAAAAATAAGAAGTAACTTATCATAAACTTTTTTTTTCAACACGCCAACTGTTTCTACACACTAACCTAAAAATAAAAGTAATGCTCATAGAAAACTTGTATTGCAACTTTGTCAAAACAAGCACCCATAAAATGTTATAAAAAGAAAATAAAACAGTTATCAAACAACTATAATAATTACCGATAAAATCATTCGAAAGCGCACTACAGAGAAATAGCGCCGGGCGCGGACGCGTGGCAAAACTGGGTAACTTTTAAAACGTTATATGGCCAGCAATAAAACGTTCGTTCCTGTACGAGCACAATACTTGCAGAAATATTTTTGAATACGGAATTAGGTTTGCCAAAAGCGCGGGGAGCAGATAAGGCAAAAAAAAAACAAATTTGTAACGGGTAAAGTTTTTGGAGGCGGAATGTCTCCCTTGGGTGCTGAATCTTCGTCGGCGAGGATCGTAAAACCCGGGACGTGGGCAAGCGGGCAAATTTGTCCTGAGAGCGACCTATGACGTTTTGATGGAACGCTCCGCGACTGATTCCCGCACCCAAGATTCATATTCATAACGGATACTTCCTTCAACTGTGACACTTTCCACGAAAAATGAGCTTGCGCCGCCCAAGTGTTTACCCGATACAGAAACAAAAATCTCGTTAAAAGTAAAACTGTGACAACTCCGCGTACGTATGCTCGCCGAATGACGCTCTTCAAAAGAATGGCACCCGTGTCTAAGCTATCTTGTAGGAATTTTAAATTGGACGAATCGCTCAAATGTAAATGGTTTTCCTTTATACCCCATCCTCTCGGGCTGCCCACCCCCATCTATTGCGCGCCTAGAGGCGACTGGCATACCAACGAACGCACACATGCACCCGCGAGCCTACATACGTCACCATCGGAATGTGACCTCTTTGTTTGCATATATCATCGGCGCGCGAGTTCTGTTTTGCATACAGGCGCGAGGGGGCACATAGCTCAAGCTAGACTGGTATCGTTAAGCTGACGCTTACACACACGGCACCCACACAAACCCACATCTCATCTCAAACGTACTACTAGGAGTAATGCGAGTGTGAATACGTAAATACGCGTCGAAATAGCGAGTTCAAAAACGCGAAACGCAATATGTCTTCATAGTGGAGAGGTGGTTGGAAATCTTTTCTCGGCCTTCCTAACAAAAGAAGTGGTATCGGTAGGGAAATCTCGTTTTGATGTGTACTCAAATTGTGCAGGAGTCGTTGCTTGCGTGCGTAAATCTTTTACGCCCTAAATATTGAAAGAGGAAAGAAGTTAAGGCTTTGCGTTATTTAAATCAGTTCATTTGACAGTAACCATTAAACATTATTGACGTCGAAAAACTGCATAAGTAGTTTATTTATATAAATTATAAATACAAAGTCCCGATTCCTTTCACCTTAATTTTGTGTTATAATAATAAATACCATCACATTGTGGAAAGCAATAAATTTTGGGGTATTGGATGTTTAAAAATTAAAACACTTTTTATGATAATTTTTAGTGTTATTCGATCAGTAAATATACGTTGTTGATGATGATCTGTTTTCCACTATCTTATTTTGCTATCTCTATGCTTCAGTAGGTACGAGTAGGTACCTAGTTGGTAGATTCATGAGAAGTTATGGAAATGTTAAAGTGAATTTGGACCTTATTTTTAACGTAGACTCAGCAAATCTCATTACCATTGAGTGACAACTTTTGTCCATTCCGAGTGCACCTGCTTACATTACTCTTGCAGAGATACTATTGTTAGAAGTATTTTCTCATACGCACTGGAATTCAGGTTCTTTTTCTAGTATTAGCCAAATGGATGGTAATTTTCTTTGTTTTGGTCTTTCACTGTGACGGTAATCTAGACCTTGTACATTTATATCAGTCAGGGTTGATACAAAATAGATTACGTATTCTTAAAAATCGATTTAAGTAGAGTAGTATCAACATTTGTAATGTCCTCTGTCCTGTTTGTAGAAATATCTGGAAACGAATATGTAAACGAATATGAAACGTTCATTAAAATCTTAGTATGTAGGTATGTACATATTCAGAACATTCATTAGGTACTCCTTCAAACCAGAAAACTCTTTTCTGCAACTGAGTGATTAAGCAAGAACGAGCCCTCGTCGTTCTTGCTTAGTCACACATCTAAACAAAATTAATTTGGCAATAAAATTCACGCTCGACTTAGCTGAGGCCTTCCGTGCCCCCAGGTATAGTTGCATTAAGCTAAACAATTTTTTACCTATGAATTTATTATCTATCTACTATTATGGTTTAATTAAAATATAGCATTTAAATAGTCAATATTTACAAAAAAAAATTGTCAAGTGACACATAACCTTAGTAAATACGAGTACCTAAATATTCAAACATTATTAATTTCCTTTTAATAAACTTTCATCTCCGGTCTCTTTAATCTTCCGACCTTCGACTGTCGCGCTAATCGCAAATCGATACAATCCGATTAAAGAATCGGTATCTATGTAATCAATAAGATGAGGTAGGGATGTAGGGTAATAATAAATATCGAATATTTTAAATAAGATTTTATGAATTTGCGTGATTTTTATCCGTTTGATATTGTTTCGTTAAATAGCAATTAATATTATAAATTATAGCAAATTTGGCGACATGCCTTAGATAAGCGTATTTAAGGAATATACGATACCTAAAACCAACTGTAGTATAATATATTAGGAGATATTCCTTACGTTAAAAATCAAAAAATCCTATTTAAAAATATCTATAGAAAAAAAAATCATTTTAAAATTTTGTGGTACGGCACAGAAGAGCAGTAGAATAACTGATAATAAGCGATTGCCACCACCTATGGACACCCGCAACATGGAACAAGAGGCGCGCTTTGCCGTCTTTTTAAAAGGCGTATTATTTTATTGAAGGTTTAAGGTTTACCGCACATGTGGAGAGCACCTGGTTCATGGTATACTTATGTTTATAAAACATTTCTAGTTTAAGATTGATTCCTCAGGTTTTAATTGTTAGTTTATATTCATAACAGCTGTACTTTTTACTGACCTATTTTGTGAATCCGGATTATTTATTTTCTGTCGAAATGTCTAAACTTTAGGTACCAATAGCTAGATGTCGTTTGCATCGCACAAGTGTTTTCTCCTTTTATTTTATCAGTTCTGTATCGTTGTCAATATTATTTACCTCTTTATTAATAGTAAGGATATTCATGACTTTCAACTATAATTGGCTGGTTTGTATTGGACGCAAATATCGATTAATGTAAAACTATCGATTCATTCACTAATCGATTAATTTTATTTGTCACAACCCTAAGACGAGGTAGGTCGTAAAAAGTTTAATACGTGGGTAAGGTTACCCAAGGCTAATTAATTAGACGACCATTTTATCAATACCTTGATAAGGGCAGGGAAGGGCCTAATATACTTAGGTACTGATAAAATGTACTGTTCAGATGTCTAGGTAATAAATGGCACGTTTTATGACCACTATAAAATGTTTTCTAAAACTTCACTCGTATTGTGTAGAGAACAACAACTTATCTATGTACAATATTGTCATAATTTTCAAATTAAAAACTTAAAGGTTTTTCAAAGGCGTCTTGACTTTACACTTTACCATAGAGCTATAAATTGAAAATTAAAAAAAATATAAGTATTTTATTTTTACCATGCCGACGTTAGGTCACCAATTCTATTCAAACCACATGTTACCTACCTCATGTTTAAATCCATAAAGAAAGAAATCAAAGGAAAATACTTTAACTTTGAAGAAAATTAGGATCTATAAACAATGAATACTTAGTATTTTAAAGACAGGGGGTTAAAGGTTGGCAGCGCACTTGTGACTCTACTGGTGTAGCAGGTGTCTATTTGCGGCGGCAATCGTTTACCATCAGATGATCCGTCTGCTCGTCTACCACCTATCACATAAAAAAATCACTTATGAAATACATTATTTAATTCAATAGTTTTACCCACCTAGCTACCATTAAAATAAAAATGTATTAACGAAGAGCTAAAAGCTTTTCTCTGACCAAATACTATTAGAAATCTTCCTAACCAAATATTATTACATTACCAACTCTATTACCAACGCTTACAAGTTCTTAAAAACTCATCTTTCATTTTAAATCCCAAGTTACTACGATCGGTACTTTTGCTACTCACCGCTAGATGGCGCTAGTAGTCCAACAGCTGAGCTACTCGTAACTAAACTAACCAAAACTTTGCTTCATACAGACCTACCTCACGAAAACTACTCGGCCCATTTTTCCAACTTCCAACTGACACTTTGGAGTGGAATTCCATACTTTTCACTTCGATAGCTCCAATCTTATAATGAACTAAGTTGACTGTCCCGTACTTTTCCATTTAAAACTTCAACATTGATTCCGAAGTTTTTGTAATAAACGAACTGATTCCTGAGTAAGTAATATTGGTATTAAAAGGTTCTCTTAAAGAAATGGAAGAACTCGGAGAAATTATAATGGCATTTATTATTGTTGGACACATTTTTAAAGACTTAATTAAACCAACACCCGTTAAATAATGGAAGATAATTTAAAATTGATGATGTCGCTTTTAAAAGTTACAAAAATTAATCAGTTTCATGAATGAATCAGTTTTCCTAACGAACAACTTTGATAACGAATTAATGTACCTATTCGTTTACGAACATTATGAATTAAGTAGCGGATTTTTATTGTTATAACTGGAAAAAAATATAAAAGCATTTAAACTGTAAATATCTATCTACTTACTTATGTCTACTATTAGTTTTATGTTAGGTAAATTACCAAAAAGTAAAATTAATTTTTCTAAGGTGTTAAAGATAGATTTAGGCAATATTAAAGTTACCTTTTTTATTTAAGTAATTAGCTGGTTTCCATTATAACAATTTCAATCGTAATTCACTCCCTAATACCTAAATAAGTATTTAATTGCATCCTCAGAAATATAGGCCCGCGATTTCCTTTAACTGCGGCAACTATCTTTTCTGGAAGCATTAATTTAATTTAATGGTTTTTGTGTTTGTCACAAGGAGAGAAAGAGAGATTTGTGGCCTCTCTTAAGCCTAACGAGGGCTGGGTTAATAAGTGCGGAGGGTCCATTTCTTTTGAAATAATGATGGTTTTGATTTGTGGTTAGCGGGGAAGGTACGTTCACACTACGGTATTAATGGGCCGGCTTGAACAGAGTGATACCAGTATCAAAAACCAGCATGAAGCAGTGCTTGCGCTGAGTTTGGCCGAATAAGTAAGAACTGGAGGCCCAATTCAGGGGGAAAGGTTGTCAGCAGCAATTTTTTTTAGTTGATTAAATATTTAACCACCATCATAGCTGAGTCATCAAAGAGTCATCTAAAACGGAACGCTTCGCCTACTTAGAAGATACTTTGCCATTTTCCGAAAAACTATCGGCATTATACTTAATTTAAATAAATAAGCCGATAATTAAGCGACAAATAAACCGTTAAGTACAATAACTAACTTCCCGTAAGATACACCTTATTGTACAATTTCTTTAAAATTATTCAAAAACATCAATATCGTATTTTTAACTACCTACCACTTGGTTTAAAATTAAAAAATAAATAAGCATTGCAACTAAAATTTTACAAACGAATGAACGCACCTGCAAAAGAAGTACTTACGTATTTCATGTACTTTTAAAGTAAAGATACAATGTTCTTTAGTTGTTGGCTGAATGCCAATAGATGGCGCTACCTGTTCGTAAGATAAGAGCGCCACAATCAACAAAGTAAGCAAGGAACATCTGATATTACAATTTGTTGTAAATAAATTTCAATAATTTAACGATAGCAACAGTCGAACGGGGCGATGGACTTGATACTCGAAGGGAATCGAAGAGTGTGCCCAGGTGAATAATAATTGAAAGCGTAGGTAATGTTTTGCTTATTTTATTTGTGATATTTTTTTAAATGTATCGGATATTGGGAGACGCGTAATGTCACTCAAAGGCAGAGGGCAGACCTCTTGGTTTGTTGTGGTGATGATAGATGGAGCCAATCTGTATCACACTGGTGACCATGTCAAGGTAAAAGAAGCAGAGGACGCCCATTAACAAGATGGGCTGATGACGTATACTGAGTGGTAGGAAAGACCTGGATGAGCACAGGACTGTTGTGGATGGCGAGCACAGGAAAATGCCTATACTCTGCAGTGGCATCAAGGTACAGGCTGATAATGATGATGAAAGATGAATAGTTTAAACCTTATACGTACCAATAGATTACACAACGTGTAAACATGATTCAGTAGATCTAGTTCCCCTATCAAAGGGTTGCGAAGGCCAGACGGCTGTCGCTTCATGAAATTACCAAACTTCCCAAGTCAACATTCTATATATTTTTTAAAGATTGAGGGTGGAAACGTTGTACGGCAGGTAGCTATCTATATTAAGAAACTGTGAATTTGTAATATAAAATTTGCCAATATGAAAATCATTTTAATTAATCCGTTGGCATTGGCTTATCATATTCAAATCAACGGTTGAACACAATCGTTCCTGATGGAAGGCGACGATGCGTCTTAGGATGTTAGGCTTTAGCCAATGCCTGGCACTCTCGTTTTAAGGGTATCCAAATTCAATCGAATAGGGTTGACAAACTTCGGCAAGGAGTTCCAATCCTTAGCTAAAGCTAATATCGCGCAATAAACCCCAAAGGTCTAAATTACTTGCACATCTCAAACCGAAACAAAAACCGAAAGAGGCACCAATAAAATCAACATCGCTCGCTCCGAATCTATAACAATCGCCATCTTATCTAGATCTCGAACAACCACACTGAATCATTGTCACGTAGGGATGGGAAAAATAATCGAATTATTACCTAAAATAACTCGATTAAAATCGTTTTTTAAACATGTGAATCGATATAGATGTTTAAAAGCTGGTGACTATTTTATTTTTATTTTATGTGAAGGAATTTTACCTTTTTATTTTGTACGTAGTTCTTAATCACAAGAGCTAAAAAACCATCTGTGAATGACACTAACACTTTAAAGTATTTCATAGGTAGAACTCAATGCAATCTCATTTTTACCTTCGATTGTTCTTTATCTAAAGGGAAGCCTATACTCTGTAGTGGGTATAACTACTGCTGATGCTGATGATAATAATGAAGATATTAAGTAGTTTTTTTACCATTTTGTGCATGACATCGTCCATATTTTTTTTATTAATCTTCCGCAACTTAATCAGTTCATTTTACTATGAGGCATCCAACTTTATGTTTACGCGGCGACCACTCCATTTTACGAATCTACTCTATCATCTCAGCATGTCTAGAGTCGAGAGATATAGCCACCCCACCTATATATACTCAAGCGCCATACTGAGCTTGTGTGTAGGAAATCCAGCATTCCAGCGAATAGGTACAGCATTTCGATTTTATCCACGAGAGAGTTCTCTATCTCTCTCTTTTAACGAATAATCGATTCAATATCCAGAAGGTCACATCCCTACACTGAATCATTGCAGCATTCCAACACGCCATTACCACGGCATGAAGCCTTCGCGCCTCTTGTTTCATACCACCACCATTTATCACCATTTGAATAAATTCAATATGTACATTGAATTGCACGTAATTAATGATTTGATTCGTTTAGCACTTAAAACGTTCGAAGGGCGAGGTGTCCAAACATCCATTCTCTCTACCATTACACAAAGGAACGACAAGGATGGAAGAGCACGCCAGAACTCCCGCTGGCTTAGATCATTAATATTGATTTGTGGTCAATCAAAGCTGGAGGATTTCACTTTTAATGTTATTATTTTTTGTCCTCTTATCTATGTTTTTTTGGGAGATTTTAAGGAGACTGGGTCTTTATTAAGTTTGTTATAGTGTTTTAAGAGCTTTAAGTGTGACTTACATGTCACAGACATAATAATAAAATGGTGTTCAACCTTAATAGTTACGAGTAGGCTGTTCATTACTATAAATTATCAAAGTGCACCTCTATGAAAATAACCGTAAAAGAAGCTATAATAAAAGAAATTGGAAACGTTATAACCAAAGAAAATCCATAATTGCTTTTTAAAGTATTTTTTTTTGTTTTAGTTAAATCTTTAAATGTAATTTTTTTATATATTTTTTTAAGTTATAACCCTAAATCTAACTCAAATGACTTTTATTGCTTGCGGTTCATAGAACATTTAGAAACTTACACCCCTTATTACAAAAGTTAGTCAAAGTTAGTTTGCTTAAAACTAATGCTGGCACTTTTTCCGTTTTACTAAAGATGACTCATTCATTTTTAATGGTTTTGATTAACTTTAGTCTCCATTTGTAATAAGGATTATTTTTAATTTCATTAATAGAACATAGATACAATTATTCGGACTCGAGTATCTATCTTAAATAAACATAAAATTAAAACTAAAACTTGAAGACAAATATTCCGAGATCATTGTCTTGTGGCAATTTTTACACATTGGTACGGCCAGAATTTTGATGCTACAAATATTAAAAAGACACAACTATACGAGTGCATTATCACTTTTATACATTTCCCATTCGCGTTCAGTAGCGGAATCGAAACTATAATGTAAATGATTAAGGTATCTAACCCTTAAAAAGTCAGCATTTCATAAAATCAGTATCAACCCAAGCCCAATTACCAAACGATCCGTCCAATCCTTACATCGCTCTACAAGAACACGCTATTTATCCCGACCGTTGCTCCACACTTCACAGCAAGGCGCAATTCCATCCACACTTTCATTAATTATTCGTTAGATAAGAGCCTGCATTGTTAATGACCGGTGCTCTCCGGCCATTGCTCATCGATGTGTGACTGGCTTTTGTTTGTCGAGAGGAATCATTAAGCTTTTGTGAGTGGGATATTTTAAGAGCGTTTTAAGGTTCCGGACCTTAATGGAGAAAACGAATATCTAGTAAGTTTTAAGATTCAGGAAGGTAAACGAGCAAGCGGGTCACCTAATGGTAAGTGGTCAGGACCTTAAAGACAAACGGAAAACTTGAAGAATCAGTTTTTGTTCGTTTGTGTGGTTATCTTCCTGTTATTGATGAGAAAAACATGAAAGTATCAAGCTAAAATGGATATAAATGCTCACACCTAAAAATTGGTACGGAGCCCCCAGTATGGAGTTTTAGGGTTCCGTAGCTAAATGGTAAAACGGGACCTTTATAGATTCGTCAAGTCTCTCTGTCCGTTCGTATGTCACAGCACTCTTTCACGTCTTATATATTAAACCATCATCATCTTACTAATTTACCTTTAACATTACATTCAATCAATTCCAATATCACAGCATCTTAAACATTGACCTGACTTATAATACCTAACTTAATTCAGAATTGTCAGTATCAGACAGAGACAATGGTAATACCATGGAATTATACAATATGAACATCAATCATTTATTTACCTACACCAGACACTGAACAAACACAAATATGAAAATAAATGTTAGTTGCTGCTACAGAACCCATCATGAGGGAATCTGACTCGCACTTGCCCACTTTTTTACTTCTTGGTATTTGATGATTGACAATTTTGTAAGATGGTTAATGAGCCAAGTTTAAAACAACATAATAAATGTATTTTTTGTTTTAAACTCACAACATCTTAGTGCGTTTTACTTCTTATTATTTATGTTATTTTAATAATCACGCAATTACTCGAAATAGTAATATGGATAAACACTATGATTATACACATAGTTTTGGATAATTATGGTCAAGTTTTATTTAATTGCGAAAACCTTTTCGAAACTGGCGTGAAAAGTGACTTAAAAGCGAATATGTGATTATTGTGAAATGTTAATGTCATAACTGGTCAACTTTTAAGTATGGGAGTGTATTTATTACAATTTTTAAGATGCGCAGCAGCCTCTTTGTTGTTGGGAAATATGAATTTATTATTTTGTAATAAAATAAGGACATAAGTTTTTTTCGTGTAAATAATGTTTTTGTCGTTAATACTTATCTTTTGACCCTTAAATCCAGTGTTTCTTTTCGTCAGCCACAGTACGTTTACTAAAAAAATAAATTTATAGGTTACACTAAATTTTTCCAATGTGTTTATTTATTTACTCATACTCTTAAAAACCGATACAGTCCAAAGGGTCTACGAGAACAGACTCCAAGCCGCTCTGGCAGAGTTTATACGTTTAAAAGAAATCCTCATGTCTTGTCTGTCTGTGTCCCCCATGCATAACATATAGACTTCCAAATGTAGAAAAAAAAATCTATATTTATTTTATTAGTAGTCAGTAGAAATCGACGTTTCGAACCAGAGGTAGATTATGTTTTGACATTCATAAGTGTTCTGTATGGACCTAACTTGATTTTTTTTTCTGTTTTATTAAGTCTTTTGTTTTGTATATCTCCCTACCCCCCCTAAAACGTTATACTTTCCTGTCCGCCACAGGGTCCATAAATTCATGAACCTACAACGTCATGTACAAACAGTTACGTTGGTCATGTTGTATCTACGTCAGACTGTATCGTTACTGTAACTAATTGCGCTCACATAACTCCTGGCTGTCAAGGGCACAGCTCTCGGACGGACTGTACTCACTCACCTCGTTTGACGCTATGCCCTTTAACGTGTAAAGATTGTTGTCTATTGCTTCGGAGAAATAGTCTGCATAGCGATGATACTTAAAAAGGTGTATCAGTGAAAATTTACATCCCTTAAACCATACATTCTACCAACCATTCTGATCAACAGTTGTTCTATGACTCTTGGAAATTGGCAAAAAAAAAATTCAACTTTTCATACAAACTCGGTAATATTACATGGTCATTTTGTATGATGAGTCGAACCAAATTCGATTTACTACGAAAAGTTGTAAAAAATGTTGTTTAAAATGGTTGGTAGAATACGTGATTAAAGGGATGTAAATGTTTATGCAAGAGCCATGCTTCGTCATGAATCGGCTCAATCGAAGTGTTGTCACGGCCTCACAGCAAACTAGCATGAAGTACGTACAGCGAACACATCAAAGTATACAAAACTGTAAAATTTCTTCAATCGAGTCTCATCTTACTGTCATTCCATCATAGTTGACTATCAATCGAGGACATTACAGGTTGTGGTAACCTGATGTGTGGCTGACTGTACCTACATAGCATCCGTTTTTAGCTAAGTGAGAGAGGACATCTCACTAGCACCGCCACAATAGACTGAAAGCTAAGGTAAAGCTGTAAGCTTAGCCACACAGTCTACACAGTCTTTTGTAGCAGACATGTAACCTACAAAATAAAGATAGGCTTTTTGTATATTTTTTTATATCTGCGTTGCTTCATGCATCAGTCACATAACCTAAAGTCTCAGTTTTCCAACACGTGTCGGTCGAGGACATGTTGCCGCGCGCACCGCATGACGAACGCATGGCAAACGTACATATATGACGTGACGTTACCGTTGCCTAGACACAGATTTCAATATTTCTACGCAGATGCAAACATTCATTTTACAATCGTCAATTGACAAACACACGCGTACGACGACGTGCGGTTACGTGGACAATGGTCCTTACTCTACAAGTAAGCTATGGGGTGCAAACTATTATTTGAAGATGAATAATGACAAGAAATCATTGGAATTATGAGTGTGCAGATTCTTCCTCACAGTTAAGGATATTCGTTAAGTCCACATCGGGCTTGATGGATTATTATGGGTTTCATTGTAAGTGCATTGCGGTGGTAATCGTGATTTCTCATTTGAGTAATTTTAAATGATCGAGCTGTGTGAATATTTATAAATGATTAATTCCAGCGATGGTTTATCTGCCTTCGACCTTTGTTTTAAGAGTTACTTATTTATCTATACAGGGTGTATCTGTGAACATTTACATCCCTTTAACCACGTGTTCTACCAACCATTCTGAACAACATTTGTTCTATGACTTTTGAAAATTCGCATAAAAAAAATTTCATCTTTCCATACAAAGTCGGTCACGTGACTTGGTTCATTTTGTATGGAGAGACGAAAAATTTTTCGAAGAATTTGGAAAAGTTGTTGAACAAATGTTGTTCAGAATGGTTGATAGAACAAGTGGATAAAGTGATGTAAATGTTCACAGATACACCCTGTATACATATAATGAAAATTTTAAAGTATACTTAAGCTATGAGTGAGTCCCCTGCTCATTTGTCCTTTTCAATGTGAAAAGAAATAAATATATTCTCATTTGACATTCAAAAATGTGAACTTTCCAAGGGCAAAAGGTTCTGACGATGTCCCTCAAATACAAGATAGTAACTTAATTTCACCCAATCAACGGCCATTATCAGAATTACCATAATAATTCGACAATTATACGCACATTCGTACAGATAAGCTGAAATTATAGACTACACAGCTCTCATGATTGCTCGTATTATTGTTCAGTCATTTATTTCAATAAGCTCAGTCGTAGGGCATGTATGAGCTAGCTAGCGCCAATAACTGCCTCATTTGTTAATTACATGAATTTAATTTGTATGGGTAAATTTAAGTCGCTCTCCACCTCTGTCATTCCTTAAGACTATGTTTTTATCTTCACTTAATAACTAAATAATTGAATAGTACATTTCTCGAGGAAAGTATCAATTGAAGATAATTAAGGTTTGGTCTGTTAAGTCATTGATGTATGTTGATGATGTACGGGCATTTGTGTAGAGTCTAGATGTACTTTTGTTTTTATCTGGTGAAAAGTACTTATTTCAATACCTAATTAATAATATTTTTATGTCTACTTAGATTTTTCGTCTGACGTAGAACCAAAAGTAATAAAATATACAGTGGCGCTAGTAAGCTCTATTCCTCCCGTTATTGGTGTCGTTAATAGCCACTCGATTGCAATGAAATGTTCCAAATTATTCTTCATTCATTTTGCATGTGAGACGATGAAATCAATAAGCATTGGCTTTTGATTAAAATTCGTTAGTGTTTGATCGATATAATTTGTTTCAGATATTGGAATGTCAGTTCTTATAAATGTTATACTAAAATCTTGATGTGACAGAAGGACCGTTCGAAAAAGACTGGGTTGAGTCGTGACAGTAATTCAATTGACAATTTTTGTAACAACTCACCGAGATAGTTAATTTTCACGTTGCATAATAAGTAATAACTATGTTTCTTATTATGAACGGGAATTAACGCAACTTTAGTTTATGAGCACATGCTACATGCATGCTTGCTGTATGCTGCTTGACGTTTCGGCTGCAGTAGTTTAGAAGTATATTGCTTAAAAATTAAAGTTGCGTTCATTCCCGTCTATAAATAATTTCTCATCGAACTGTAGCAAAAATAATTATGTTAGTGAGTATTAAAGTTCAATTATATCTCTGAGTGCGGCAGTAAGACTCAAACTATTTTCCTCGTGTAAAACAAGGCTAAAATGAAGCTCGTAGCTTCTTAGTTGTTTAGGCGAAGGCTCTAATCTAAGGATTTTAAACCTTCAAAACTCAAAAATGTTTTATTCTAATGTCAATTTATGCAAAAAAAAACGTAACCATGACACTATCTGGAGATCGTAGCCATATTTATAATTTAAAAGTAAGTATAAGTACCGATACAGATATTGAAGGTCTTAAAAGTCATTACCGGTTTATTGTTATTGGTCATAAAGTTTGAAATATCGACAAAACCTTATAAAATCTTAATTAATTAATGCTAATTAGATGCAGGTCTGACTCAGAGATATTATTGTTGATAACGACCACATTAAAACACCTTTTTTGCTTCTGTCCTTTTCGTTTATACGGATATCTTAAGATAAGTCAGGTTCAAGCTTAAAAACACAATTAATCATTACATATTGTTTGACTACGGTTGACAGCGAAAATTAATTAACATTCTTTGTAAAAAAACAAAAAAAAACAATCAGGTGTCCCAAGAGGAACGCCTACACTCATTCATTTTATTTTGTGCACTTCGTAAAAGATTATGATGTAGAAGGGTGACATGGCACAAGGTGGGTTAAGTGGAAGCAAAATATAATTTGACAAAACGGGTCTAAGAAAACCTCTATTTTCTGCCATAAGAATACCTATTATCATTCTACTATTCTTTTAGTTAGACCCTTGAGGTTAAAATTTTAAAGTGAAAAAGTACAGATGAACGTGCCATAGTCGCCATGAACTGAGATTTCTAATCAGTATAATATACCGTCGCGGTTACACTTATGCAACTTATGCAATTTACCACAAAAACTTAGCTTCACATTTCGCCAATAGAAACTATTAATTTGAATCAATGCAATGCACTAAAAATTTGCAAACTTTGGAAAACTTAAATTGAATTTTAATACTGATATTATTTGAATTTAAAATAAGTCAGTAACTAATGAGTTACTTGCTGGTTCTTCTCGCTAGAAATCGACATTATAAGAATCAGAGGTAGATCAAACATTTGAATCTACAAGTGTTCTGTATTATTTATTTATTCAAAAACTTTATTGCACAGTACAATAACTCCCTCTGAATTAACTTATGTGAGTAAAGAATTTCATTTTATTTCCCTTCTACATTCCAACTAATCTTTATCCCAGTGCAACTGCTATCTACAGCAACTTCGGTAGCCGATCGGCCGCTCGTCCGTTAGTAATTTGACAGCTTAGATGACAGATTACGAGGTCCCAAGACCACCATGGAAATTCTCAGCGCGGTCACCCAATACATTTTTGTTTATGTGACAACTTTGCTTAATTAGGGGGCTTCTGTGCGTCACGGATAGATAAGTGTTCAGTGACCAATCTATCTTGGATGGTTGGATTTGGGTGACGTGGGGGCTTTTTCTTTGACATTTTAGTTCCATATTTGGATAGTAACGTTTGACTGTATTCCACATGTCAATGATAGTTAGTAGATTCATTTTTTTATGTGATACGTGGGAGACAAGCAGACGGCTCACCTGATGGTATGCGATCTGCCGACTCTTCCTTTTTGTATATATTCTGTGCAAGTACATATATATGTGTGTATATTTCCTTACTTAGGTATTTTTTGCCATCGTGGTACTTACATAGGTATAGTTATAAATTTTTGGGTTCGTCCCAAGATAGATCTATGACCGTGAGAGAGCCACGCTTTGGCATGAATGGGTCGGACTAACCGGAATGACACTATCTATAAAACCGTGAAGCAAGCCAGCGGACCTTCGTTTGTTTCGCTGAGTGAAGTGAAGTTCGGGGTTCAGGGAGTAAAGGGTGGTAAAAGATTAGCACTGTAATTGTTACTCCACTGGTGTTGATGTTAATGAGCTGCGGCAAATGCATATTATCATATTATCATGATCCGTCTAAGCACTAAACGCAAAACTAACAGTAACATCTGGCCCCCCTACTTACTCGGCAAAAAACAATGATTGTTAACCTAACCTAACTGACATCGTTGGTATGAATATCAGGTCCTGATCCTTAACTGAAAATTTTACCTCGAAAACAAAAGCCGTACCCCGACTAGTTAGCATTAGCGAACTTTCTAATATCTCCGAAGCGTCCAATCACGCGCAGCATCTCGGAGGGCGGTCCGCTCGTCAAACACAATAAACGGTTATAGTTAAATTTCACAATGCATTTCTAGTAAACGTCTGGTATTTAAATATAAATCGAAAGAACGGAACACAATGGTGTAATCGGTAATTGAATTCAGCATTGATGAACTTTACACCGGCCGACCTCGTACACGTGACAGATTAGAATGGAATCTTACTCAATTATATCATATAGAGCTGTTACTGTCATCATCATCTTCCTGCCCTATTCCCAGGTTCAGTTCAAAGAATATAATTTTTTTTCTTATTAAAAACCTGAACAACAGTCACTTACACGAGAAAACAATAATTGTGGGTAAGTTACAAATAGTCCAGTAGGTGGGTATAAAGTAGCATAAGAATGGTCCTCCAGGTCGGCAGACTTACTTGGTTAACTGGTGTCGGCGCAGTATGTTTTCTTCTTCTATTCGTCTGTCATTCGTATCGTATCATACATCCCCTTTTCAGTCCTATTCTGAACACAATCCATCTATCTCATTTTCGGCCGTCCTCTATTCCTCTACCCATTTGCATTCATACCCAACACTTTTTTGGTTAGATGTTCCTCCTCTCTCCTAAAAAATATCATCTTGGTCGCTATTTAGATCTAACTACTGTATCGAAAGTGCAAATCGCCTATTATTATTGCTAAACTGCTAGAGTGAATGGCACTCTAAGAAGAAGGAAATAGGAAACGGTTTATTCCTTTCTTACTACCCGTGCGGATAAACGCTGGGATTAGAAATGGCGGACCGACGAGTCGGTACCGTCAGCATACTAAGTACGTAAAATTATAATTAAATATAAGTAAACTGAAAAATCGTAGAAAATATCGTTAGCATTGAAAATGTTTTGTTATTTTATTAATTCAAATAATATATAAGTATGTTTTATAGGTTTTATAATTTTGTAAGTAGTATTTTTTACTGTATTTATATAAAAAATCTATGAAAATAATTCAGATTGCGATAAATACTTTTTTCCTAAAAAGAAATTGTTTATAAACAAATAATAATTTATAATTATCGCATTTATAAATGAATTTGTTCTCACAAAAATATACATTTATTAGCGGTCCGCCCCGGCTTCGTCCGTGGTACATACATAGCCTATAGTAATGAGGAATAACGTACCTTTCTAACAAAATATGACAAGACTAACGAAAGGTTCAAAACCACGGAAAAACTAGCTCACAATTTTTTATTAAAACGCAGCTTTTTTTTGTCAGTCTGTACCCACGTGTGCGAGTATAGACGCAAATAGTGTGCGAGCGAGAGGTGAATAGTTGCGCCGCCATTTCTAATCCCAGCGTTTATCCGCACGGGTAGTACTTGACAATTAGGTAAGTTGTCTCGAAGATTGAAATTGGAGATGGTTTTTTTCAGTATAGACAGTTTCAACAGAAAAATATAAGTATTTATCTATAGTAGATATAAAATCCATTTATTTTATATCAGTAGTACTGTGTAGGTTATAGAAAAACGAAAAATTTACTGAAAGAGTTTTCTTCTCGACAGTATTATCAACCACGAGGATTCATCTCCTAAAAACTCCTCAAGCAGTTATAATAAGCCTGGAGGTTATAACAACTCTATATCTATATCATTACCAGACGGATTAGGCAAGTCACCGTCTGTCGTCATACTTAATGCCAATTAAAAGATTTGGAATTGTGGATCTTTGTTTGCCTCTGACTAATGTGTCCGTCTTTGACAGCCGTCTAACTTTCCATGGGATTTCTTTTATTGTCTAAGGCTTAGTTATATAAGCTTGTATATCCGTGATGTACTAAATAGAGCAATGATTGCAAAGTATTGTTCTTATCTTATTAAAGAGTCTTCGCATTTTTTAAGCTTATATACCTATATATTTAGAGTGTGGGGGGCAATACATCCATATTTGTGAACATTTACATCCCTTCAACAGCGTATTCTACGAACCTATTTGGTCTATGACTTTTGAAACTCCGTCAATAATCGAAGGTCATACAAAATTATATTCACGTGACTGACTTTGTATAAATAAATACAAGTAGTTATAGTTTTTTTATGCGAATTTCCAAAAGTCATAGATCAAAATGTTCTTTAGAATGGTTGGTAGAATATTTGGTTTAGGAGATGTAAATGTTCACAGATACATCCTGTATAATAATAAGATGGTTAGTTGAACTATTAGGCTATTGATTTAAGAAACTGTTAAAATTCTCGACGGTGATTTTTTAGGTATATAACGAGCTCATCTTACTGCTTGACACAGAATATGCATTGATACATTATTTTATCCCCTTCGAAATTCAGCTACCTACAATTTTTTATGTGATAAGCAGTAGACGAGCAAACGGATCACCTGATGGTAAGCGATTTCCGCCGCCCATAGACGATTGCAACACCAGTAGAGTCTACCGAGTAGTTTTAAATTAAACACAGTAAAACTTATGAGTACATAACAAATACGAACAATAGTATACCAGGCCCATTTAGTAACAAATAAAATGAATATCTAATGTGCAATTTAAACAAACGACAGTGACATTTCGCTTCCCCAGCTTCAATTTGTTCACAAAGCCAGCTATTGTATCGACTGTGAGCAATGGTCCATTCCATCGGCTATGACGCCAATTAATAAAGCCAGGATCATAATGCGATACTGGATTCCGCGAAGGATTATTACTTAGTCACCATTAATAGTAGTACAAGAGGTGGACGAATTAAAATGGTAGGTAATACATACTTAGGTAACTAAATAAATACTTAGTGGGTGACGCCAAACGGTTTGGGTCCCTGCTCCTTAAACAAGGTGTCAAATCCTTTGGTGTTACTTTTTTCAGTCTTAAATTATAAAATTACATTACTATCTAGTGCTAAAACGGTCCGCATAATTTTATTTGTAGGTTTTTAATTTTAATTGTAGTTAAGATTAATTATTAATATCTAACACTTATTTAAAATAATATTCATTTGTATAAATAAAATTAATGTAACTAAAGAAAGTACTTAATTATGAATCCGTATGAAAGTTTACGTTTTCCGTAAGTTCTGACAGTAGATTTTCTCTCAAAGCTTTTTTGCAGTTAAAAAAAAGTTTTACTATCTTTCCATTCCTTTTAGGCGTCTTTTTATTTATTTCAAATTTCTGAAAATTGCTCAAGGTTTTGTCTCCGAGTTGTAGTTTATTTTCCTTAATTATTGGTTTATTCTTTTGTGCCGGTTTACCAGCAGCAGGTGGAGTGAGGTCATCTTGATTGTTCTCAACATAAAAAAAATCTTTGCCTGCCTTATCGAAAATATTAATTGGAGGCGATTTTTAGCGACTGTCTCTTAGTTTGTACGGCCAATAGACATACGATCCTTGTCACGACTCAAAGGTTCGGCGTCATAGTGTTTAATTGTTTAAGCCTTGAGAGGTGCTGATTAGAATCTGCAGTTAATAACAGCACGAAAAGTTGGTAATTAAGTTTATTATTCTGATGACTTCCTAGAACTGTTTATGTCTAGTAATATACTTGTAAATTATGTAAATATTTAAGTAATTGACCAGTTGATATTTAAACTATTTCCGGTCACAATCTAAAAATCGGATACTCCATTCTGTCATCTTTAAAATGTCGTTGAGTCATCAACTTTCACCGCGCAAATTCATTTAATTAATGAATCAAAGCGTTAATCAGAATTCAAATTGTGATACCTGTGTCATATCCGGACATGATATTTTAATTTCGTAATCAAATAAGTCATTAGCGCTAATGACCATATGTAATGTTATTGTGTGTTAAATCAGAAAGTAAAAACGAGCAAGACAGAGAATTGTACTAAACATATATTATATTTAACCGTGGGAGATTCACGTTTCGGCATGAAGGGACCGACTCGACCAAAGTGATACCACGGACTCACGGAAGACCGGCGTAAAGAAGCGCCTGCGCTGTGTATCGAGGTGAATGAGGGTACCTGAGGCCGAGGAGGGAAAGAGGGTCAAAGGCTGGCAGCGCACTTATGACTCCGCCTGTGTTGCGGGTGTCTATGTACGGCAGCAATCGCTTACTAATAGGTGATCCGTCTGCTCGGACATAAAAAAAATACGAGGGCACACTAAGCAAGCAATAGCTTTTATTAGGACACGTCTGTACCTACAATCAGCCACACATCAGGTTACCACAATCTGTCAAATTTCCTTAATTCATATTCCACCTAATGTGTATGACAGTAGAAATAGAAATAGAAATTTATTTTGTTTCACATAACATTTTTACATTTACAATTACACTGTTATTATACTAATAAAATAAAAAGAAAACATTTTATGCAAACAGTATCACGTGGCTGCAAACATGTATCCCCTTTCCTCAATCGTAAATTCACCACTAATGTGTGAAAAAGGAGAGTGAGTAGGCGGTTTTGTGTGACGGGAGTGGTAACTGTAGACGGCCATTGCCAAAGCACATCAGTTAGGAGACGTACTTCTTGAAAAACCATATGTCAGTTTTAGTTCTATCCATGAGTGGACTGTGTACGTACTAAAACCTGGATCATGGTCTAAGCATAGAATATTCCAAGCTCCGAAGCGATGGTTTTAGAAGGCAATCTCTAAGTTCACTATTGGAGTATGACCTTTGTAACTAGCTCACAACGAAAAACAAAACCCATAGAATCTGACTTTGGTGATAAAGTGACTTATGATTGATATTGGTAAGCACAAAACTTTCTAAGAAACACCGCGGACCTTCCCACGCTATTCCATAAACAGAGAACAAAGGAGTCAGCTAATTGTTATTTAACCCTAATTGCGATAATTATAGACCACTTACCGACTAAATAAGGAGGTGAACAAAGTATCGATAAAAAATTGAGTTAAAAATCGATTATTACAAGCAGACTTTTTTGCTTTGCTTACTTTTCTACTTACATTTCCGGGTATTTCGATTTAAGGTTAAACCAGGTACCGATATTCTAGTTGTTTTTTTTATTACTTCTTGATAAAACAGCGTCATATTTATACAAAGAAGGGAGAACATCGATTATTTAAATTCGTTCCTTACAAAAAAAAATAAAAAATATCTATATTCAATCCTACATAGAACGTTCTTGAGTTCTAGTTCAATTAATAAATAATAGTAGTATAAAATAATAAAGAAATCAATAGTATTTTATTTATTTATATGTATTTTATATACTTCTTATATCAATATCAAATTAGGATGTAAAATATTATAAGCTTAAGAATTTGTATACTTATTGTTGTAAGTAAAATAATATCGATTTCTACCGAGAAGATAATCAGTAATTGGTTGTCGATTTTGTGAATCGATTTATAAAAAATCACATCACTACCGACTAAGTGATTTAACAAACGCTCAACGGTAGCTAAGTACCTAACATCTAAGTTTGACAATTTGCTAATGTTCTCAGCTAAGTTTGGGCCGTGGGAATTTTCAAACATTTAGTTATTAATGAATTAGGTAATTTAAGAGGCAATGACTATGAGTAATGTTTCAGTGCGCTGTTAGTTGAAAAAAACTTTCAATGTTATAAAATGATTTATAATATCTAGGTAATAAGGTCTAAAGGTATAGTCCCACCGGATATCGCATCGATGTACATTTCATATTAGCATCGCTTACTTAAAATAAATGCTAACTGCCGCTCTCAGATATTAATTAAACCTTATTTGTCACTTAAGTAAAAATATTAACCCTTATATTTTTAATAGACATAAAGACTATTCATAATTTATGGTATTTGTTATGCTAAAAAAATATTATTAGAACCTCCTCCTTTTTGATTTTTGAAGTCGGTTAGTAAAAATCAGCGACATCAGTTGAATGAATGAATATGCTTTTTATTGCACACAAAACAGAGGTATAAAACTTAAAACTAGTTATAACAGCAGTAATGTACAACAAAGTTTGCATAGACAAAGACAAACCAGGATATAAAAATGTATGTAATTGGTACAGGGTATTAACCGTTTTTACCTTAAGTTGTGCAATGTTTAGAATGAGCCGATTAGTCAGTAAGCTCGTGATTAGTCGGAACTTTACGAGGTAAGAATATTAATGAAGAGTAACTTACGCATCGAAATTTTGGTAATACCTGAGTACCACCTACCTCTTGATATTATGTTGAGGAAAACGCCATGATGGCTAAAGTTTTTGTCTCAAAAATGTAACCGTAGAACATAATTACGCGATGACAATTTATAATGCAATAAAATAAGTTGATTTCTTTTTTCCTCATGTTTTTTTTAGCATGAAAATAGTTTAATACGTTTTGAAGTATGGAAAACGAGTAAAAACTACTAGATTTCTAATCAGCGAAATATATGTGCAATTTTTTGTTTCTATGTATCTATTTCTACTTTTTTTTCAAAGGTACAGCGTAATTAAACTAGTTTTCTTATAAAAGGTATCATTTTGTTAAACTCAACCGGACAAGCATAACTTTAATGTAGGTACAATTGCAGTTAATATCCTTTATTATTGCAAATTTTATTATATTCATTAATGGTAATTTTAATAACACGATTATAATACACAAATTAACACTACTACAAGTGATAAAAGGTATAAAGCAATAAGATTTATAATCTTACAACACTATTATTTCAATAACTTATTTAGTGCCCGCTTGCGCGAAACTAATAAATAAATTGACTCAGGTATTTGGCCAACCGTTTAAGTCAATAAAATAAAGACCAATTTGTTCCACACCCAAGTTTATTTTATTTGAATCACACCGATACGATTTCGACATACATCTATAACTTGATAACAAAAAGTCCACGCCAAAAGTCGATAAAAAACTAATTTATACAAAAAACAAACTTAGTTAAAAATTCCCGAGTCATATTTCAAATTGTTAATAATGAGCTTGGTACCTGACTGTTCGAGATCGCGCTAAGACTTCGATCTAAAGAGGCTGCATTTGCATAAAATCATTAGTAAGCACAATGGCGGGCAGGGACACGGGTCCAGAGACATCTCACAACTTCACTCCTAAATTTCTCACCTGGACCAATGAGCAGCCCCTTCACAACAACCATTGACGCTTCACTATGAAGTACAAACGAGACTGCACATACGCACGCATCAATGGTTACTGCATAGATAGATAGTGCCGCGAAACGAGCGACCGTAAGAATAACGTGGACGGGGTCCCAAGCCGCCTCTCGAATATGATTTATCATCGTTCATTAGGCGAGTTTGTCCGCAGCGACAACAGATGGAGCTGATATCACTTGGCAGGGTGGCCGCCTTGTTATTATTTTTATTACCAGTTTCCAAAGAATAATACTTGAGGAATGCGTCCTTTAATGAACTTCAACCCTTTTTTGGCTCAAGATGATGGATAGAATTAATGTCGCCTCCTATTGTTGATTGGGGACATCCAAGTGGCTGGGACACGTGTATCTTGATTGTATTGATTTCACCTCCACAATCTGACGCTCGGTTCATGGAAATGGATTCATTTATAATGCACTTTTAGGTGTCACATCAAATGATTTTATTTGTAAAACTTATATTTGTAACTAGTATATAATCTAAACCTTACCTTATCTTTTTATATTATACTATAACTTTTATAGTAAATACAACTCAAAATCTTGGTACCATTGTGTATAGGTACATTGATGAATATAAAATTAAGATAAAAAACAGTTTGTTTATTCGCACTCAACACTACATTACCTAAAACATATAGGACAGAACTACACATTGCTTAAAGTTTTCTTTCGTACTGTTACCATTACAATACATCTACCTATATGTAATGGTAAAGATCTACTTACCTAACATATTTTTACTTCTCTCCATTTTTTCCTCCTAAAACCATGGAGACTTTTACAGTTCAAAGTGTTTAGGATTTAGTAGATACTCTCTGTCTTGGAATACATCACCATGTTTTACGTATCATGTATGTATATGCTCTGAATATTTTTTTCTATCACGTTATATTTGAGTCAAATAAACAAAACTCTTATAAGCGAGATGAATCCCGCTATTCAGTTGAACTCATCATTAAAACCACTTAAAGCATAGATCATACAAAACATTTCCCACAAACAACAGGTAGTGTTAAATCGCCCACATACCACCTCGTTAGCGGAACCAAAACCAAAAGGAAAAGGCAGCCCTGCGGAGCGCTAGTACTCGTAATAAACATTTTCATAGTCACTACCTCTCGCTAAAACGGCTTAGTGATGCGACTTGAGCCAAATTTTACCACTTGATTATTCGAATGTATGAATGGATGTGAGTGATTTGTTTTTTAGCTGATGAATCACAAGTGACTGCCACACATGGACACCCGCTACACCAAGAGTCACAAATACGCTGTCAACCTTTAAATTTTGGGGGAAATGGCCCCTATATTGGGCCTCCGACGTATGTCTACGTATGTCACATTCGTCTTCCAAGTCGAATGGTGCTGATTTTTCGTATTTTTACCATTCTTTATCGATGGATTGTTCGATGGCCAAAATTCTATTTTGACATAATTAATTGCATTTTGACGTTCAATCTAACGCTTGTTTGGAGTCACTCGACTGGCAAGGAGTACCTACGTGATATAGCGCAATACCGTCTATTGATTAACATATGCTGAATACCGGACGTCGAACGAAAATCTGTAGAAATCGTTTGTCTAAGATCGAATGAACTCGAGTGCACAATTAGTCACTCGAACAAATTTCTTTCAAATGACTCGTTTAAGCCTCGACGCCTCAGCGCACATCCCTAAACCAGCTTACAATTTAAATCCATCTGCACACGCGTTCACTGACGATTCTCAAAACTGCATCTTTAACACCGTCGACAGTCGTGTCTGGCCCGTAATTAAAGCCTGAAGTGAATTTGCATACGTTTCTGAGAGCCCGTAGCGCAAATCAAAAAAAGGGTTTAATTAGCATATTGTATTTTGAAATGTGACGGTTGGCGTGTGGACTCCGCCACAGCTCTCCTCCACTCAGCGGTGGGCCGTGTAGACATTTTTATGAGAGCTATAGATGTTCGCCTTGTTCAACTCACCCGTAGCATCTTTATTAAAATGAAATATCAATTAATTGAGGCGAGATATGAATTTATCATTATTGGATGGTAATTTCAACTTAAGATTGCGTTTTATATGGGTCTTCTTTTGCTTCATCAATCATGAATTAAGTGCCATTAGAAATCACGAAATAGAATATTGAATCAAAATTTAATTTGTGTAAAAAGTAGATTTCGGTTTTTAAACGTTATAACGTGGTTTACAAACAGATGGGCGATCAAATTTGACACGTAAATATATTCAATTCTTACAACATCTCATACTCCTGATTCCATACTAAATCTTAAAGCAAATTATTAAGTAGGTAAGTAATGTAACGAAAATCAGACAACAAAGCAAACCAAAAGCGAGAGAGGGAGCAAATATAATTCTTTATGGTATGGTATGAACAAACATAAGCCTTTATGACAAGAATGTTTGCCTAGATCTTAGATTAAAACAAAGTTTTAATCTAAGGCCTAGATTGGACATTGAACTTACGCCGTTTGACTCGTGTGCTAAGGGGTTAAGTACATAGGCACAAAAATATCTGCCATCTGGCCAATCAGAGATAAAGATAGGCCAATATATAAAAGCAAGGTGAGGTTACTAAACTTATTATGATGTTTCAAATATCAAAGAATATTTTAGCACATCCACCTTATGGCAAACATTGGAACTAATCGTGATAGCTTGAGTTTTGTGTGTCTGTTTTAATTAATTTGGATCACGACGTCGCCACTTGGGGCGTCACGACATGATGCTACGAGTCGAGTGACACACTTCAAAATGTCACCAAATTGCATTCTGCATTATCAACAATCGGTTCTAACTGCTTCTGTGTATTTACTGAGAACTTGTCTCTACAATTGGGTTTAAGTCATCAGTTATGACAATAATTCCTAGTTTGGTCGGATTATTCTCTAACATTACATTGTCATGGACACACGTGTGTCTAGTTGGTGATGCTCAAAATTAGTACAACTTATTGTTTCGAAGTTTCGACGTATATGAATGAATATTTTTACCATAATATCGGCGGCGGTGATGGAAAACATCGAAAAGGAAACCTGCATGTTTCAGGTAGTTTCTGAACCGTTTTACCATGATTCACTTGGTCTGGTTCATCTGTTTAAGGGTTGCAGAGGTCAAACGGCTGTCGCTCAATTGTAACAACCATACTTCCAAAGTCTAATATGGTCTAAGCATACCCCGGGCTCCAAAGCAACAACTTTGGATGTAACCAGGAATACGGGCTGAGATTCAATGAGACCACTAGTTATTCTCGTAACGAACCTTTTTGTACAGAATAGTATGAAATTCTGACAGCAAGGCTGCTAACCTGTAGGATAAACTAGAACTATCAAGATCGTCTCATTATGATCACACCCTTTTTGTCCGGCATGTTTCACATAAAGGAATTAACACGAAAACGTGTATCTCATTATGCTAGTAATGTTTTGATAAATCTGCCTTCCTTAATATAAATGGTCGGGTCACGTATTTCGACGCTAAATGCATTTCAAACTCGGAGCAAGCTGAGGAATAATGGTGTGGGAAATTACTAACTCGTACTTTGGTTAACAGAATAAACTTCGTTTTGTTTGAATAAATAGACGTTAAGGAAAATGTTTAATGAAAAGTTGTCTAGTATTAAGAAAACTATAATTAAATTTTACTTGTTATTATTATTCGAATGAAGTTTAGTTAAGTTTAAAGATAGTGTTCGAGTTCCGGACCACGAATACCGAATCTTAAAACTAAACCTCCGGAGGTCAAAAGTCTTAAGTTTATTTGAACTATTCGTCAAACTCATAGCTTCATCTGGTTTTGGTCTCCCACGGCCTCTCCTAGTTTCAAGGCCATACATTAATTACCAGGTGTTCCTAATTCCATACAACACTGATGTGCAATAATAGCACCTTCGATTGCCATTTACTTTTTCATATCTAGTTCTCATTCTAGAGAGCTAACTACAACAATGACAGGTGATGGTCGTCGGGCCCAATGCTAATACAGTTGACTATGGTTGCTGACTATCACCTATCACCGTAAGCTAGCAAGCTCTAAGCATAGATAGATCTTTTTTCCTGCGTTGCATTTTCACTACATTTTTTGAAAACTCTTATATAATACCCCAATCAATATCAGCATCGAGATCACATCAAAGTTCATAGCTGCATAATGCGTGAGAGTGAGGGCTATCACACGATCGGCGAACGGTTTTGGTAGTACTGTCGCAATGTTCCAATTAGGTGCTCATTTGTGTCGGTGCGCATTGTGCCTCTATTCATTGGACGTGAACAATCGCTTGATTGTAATAATGTTTTTAGGCGCTAGCCACGAATTAACTGGGTACAGAAGGTGTGTTCATGATGTTGAATCTGCTTGATTAAATTTCCAGAATTTAGACCTAATAAGGCGCTTAACCAATCGTAATCGTAATATGACATATTATACGATTGGTTGTCATCACATTGTGATGAAACTGAAATGTGTAGCACAAAATGTTATGGCTAGTTTATAAATTTTGTAATTTATGCAATAAAGTACTATCAATGATTACATGAATATTCACAGTAATGATGGCTAATGATGATTCCTTATATAAATAATGACCTTCCTTTAAATAATGATATCTGAAATCTCCTAATTTCATAATCGAAGCCTTCTTGTGGTTAATTCCAGTCATATACACTATCTGGTTTAAGCTTTCTGGAGCCACTCCAATATCGTACAAGTAAATACCTACTGATCTAGTCTGTTTTATTATGAAGTCTTAACTTTTAATTCACTATATTAATTTATATTATCTTAAATTCTTCACAGTTAAGAGTCAGTGTCCAAAAATTATGATAATCGTTTGAATTAGTGCATTAATTATTATCCTTGTCTTTTTTATTCAACGACAGACAAGCATTTGACCTCGATCACACCTGATGTTATGTGAAGATGAGATCTAAGGTGGGCCATGCTTGCCCGTGAAAAGCCTTTTCACTCTTGCTTTAAAGAGGTCCAGGTTATATCTTTTGACATAAAACTCTCGTGTCAGGATTGCTTGTTACTGTTGGTCTTTCTGCATCTGTTTTATTATCTAGTAAACTCACTACGTCCCGTTTTGTCTGTTCTGCCGTGTCGTTATGCAAGTATCAATCGTCGCTAATTGGCCAATTGAAATTGTCAAAATGGCGATACGTGATCCCAAGTATTGGTACCAGCTGTTGATGCGTGATGGCATATTAATCTAACACTTGATGCTATGTGTTTTATGGCATACATTTTATTGGCAATGTTAATTGTTTAAATACATTTGACTTTCAGATGAACGGAAGACAAATTAAAATTTAATATTGAAAGACGTTTGAATTTTAAAATGATGTGTAGCTTTTGGATTAAGTAATAAATGATATTGTGTGGTTATTTAAGACTAGAAAAGCATATTTTGTTTTTGATGGGATGTTCATAAGTTGTTATGGTGATATGATAAGATTAATCTTTAATCAATGTAAGTAATGATAAATACTGTTAGAAATAATTAGGACAAACGTTACCTTCTTCATATTAAGATTCTGATTAAATACCTACATATCTTTAAAATTTACAACTTACTATTTAATTGCTAACTTGGGCTCATAATATTGATCGTTGGATTTTGTGAATTTTTAAATTTCTTGATTCAATTTACTTATTTACTTCAGTGAATTTATTTCTTCACTGTCACTTAATTACTGTGTAACGAATATCTGCTAATGCCACAACTGACGGATATCCATAAAAGGGCAACACATAAAACATTTTGTTTGGTTTTGTGGATAATAAAATGATATAATATGCATCAATGATATAACTAGCGTATGTGCTAAATATGATATTACAAAGCGGAGCAAGTATTACAGCAAAGTGGACGTAAAGCGAAATGACATGCGGTGAACCATGAACCTATCATTTAGTAAATTGAAAATCAAAAGAAATCTAAAAAAATATTAATGTATGTGTACAATAAATTCATAGCAGGTATAATCTCACTGTTAGGGCTTATAAAAGCAAAACATCGATAGATTCAATCACGGATACCACGATTAACATAGTCCACTCCCATCGAACTAAGCCAAGCGGGGTGGTGCCACACAATAGCACCGTGCCATAACATCATCAAACAATTTCAAAATCAGATCCTATGCATAACGAATGGAGTTGATAAATAGTTTGAATTAACCGATTTAATGCGGGTCACTCACAACACGGTGACTTGCTGAATCTCGCCTGGTAATGATAATTGAACTGGCAAACACCCAGGGTACACTATCGGCGCAATCTGTGGAGTCACAGCGGAGGATGATGGCAGTGTTATATCTTCAGCCGGATTCATTAGAAACGTTCAATGACCGATTAACATTGATATCAAATTTTCTGTGATCCTAGTTAGTTGAATAGAAAAATACAAAAATAATAGACGTTCCTATTAAAATCGTCTATAATGTTGTGGTGTTGGAACTTCTTTAGGGATGGTCAGTATTGTTAGTAGCTTTACATAATTATATACCTCTAGGTAAATATTTCTGTTCACAAGATGAGATCAATAACCAAATAAAATCGTTTAAAAAAGTACTTTTGATCATCATCAAAGCAAACTCCGTTACCTAATAATCCTGCTGCATTTTGATTTTAATCACATAGTTTGAACAAAATTATATATTTAAAATTTAGACAAGATTATTAGTCAATGACGAAAAAACCACCAGTCTAAATTATCATCACTTACTAACTAATAGGGACAGAAGCTGCAGTGCCCAGGATATTTCGAGCTCAAAATGCGATACAGATGTCTCACTCCCAAATGCATGACGTCTTGCCAGGCCTATGAGTAAATACGTTGTTACTTCACTGTTCACAATTTTACACTACACCAGGGCCGAGAAACTCTATGACTTGCGCTATTGTATTTATGATTGTTTTTTATTTATTATTTTATTTCTTGTCTCTCGACACAATCTTTAGTGTTCTGATTAGCTTAGAGCTTTACCGCTGTGAATATTGTTTCAAATAAATGCCCGTTAAGAGATTGAATTACGAAACAAAAAATGCCTTTAAGAACATCTTTCTTCACAAAGTTAACCTTTTTAGTCACTTTAAGTTCGTTGGTTTTTTTTTTTTTTTGTAAATTGTTTTTTTCTTGCATCTTTCTATGCTCAATTTATGCAATGTAGGTATTGTAATTATCTTATCTTATAGACTTGGTACTATTATTTTACCTACTAAAATCAGTTGCAAGATTTAAAGACAGGTACCTATTTGCAAAGAAATAAAAAGTATTTTCCGTTGGAAATTAGGTAATTTTTCTTATGACCAATTTCATAACGTCTATTGAATATATTTACCTTTGTTTCTTAGGTTTTACGCAATTACAAACATTCATAATGGATATATTGGATGAAAAGAATAAATGTGTTCCATATTAGATTTAGACAAAATAAAATTTATTCTAAGAGCATTAAATTAAAATGGTGAAAATAGATACCTATTCATCGTTTAACCAAAATATCTTAGTAGAAGTAATTACTTAAGCCTTTAAGCATTTAAATCTACCCTTTTACTTCTTATCTAAACCAAATTATCTAATACACACTTGACCGGTTCCAAACCGGCTATTGTTGTTAAGATGAGGCTTTAATTGAATTTTAGTAATAAGTGAAACAATGAACTTTATTTTAATATAGATTAACGACCGATGACTTGACACCCGGACCCAGATCCGAAGCATCTCAGCCAGTTTCATATTTACAACTTTAACTTTATCATCCTCATCTTTAAATTCTTCATCAATATGAACCTTACTGATTCCTAATAAAAGCTATCAATGACTTTTATAGTTGCACTTTATATTTGTAAATATACTAGATTGTGCTTCCCTGCATTAAAATTAGTTCGAATTGTATTAATATGTATTAGTGTCAGCCTTTTTACACTATTGGTTATTGGTTCATTGTTAGGTTATGTAAATTTTTTAGAGGACGTGTTTGTTTTCCTATGATATTATATCGTATATCTAATAGGTAAGAGGTGTTGTGACATGTCGTTTTCTCTATAAGCAAATATGAATATAAATACATGCTTTTTCTCATACATCATTAGACAACAATATGTCAGTTCAGAACACGTCTGAAGGTTGAATACAACTGATAGACAGATGACTCATACTGTTCATTTAGTTTCAAAGTATGAACTACGATCAGAAGACCTCTTAGTGATATTGAAAGGGGGGCGCTGCCTAACATTTTTAATTAATATCAAAAGCACTGACACTTCTTGTAAGGGAGACGATATTACTTTAGATTTTTTCCGGAAGCTAAATAACCGAAGGGCATAATATGAGTTTATGATGTAAGCTGACCATGGCGTCTAAAGGTTCGAGTTGGACAGAGAAAAAGAGATTGCTGACTTGAGATGATACAATTTTCTTTTTATAAAACAGAGGGCAGACAAGCAAACGGATCATCTGGTGGTAAGTGATTGCCACCGCTGATAAACACCCGTAACACCAGTGAGGTCACAAATGCGTACGCTTTTTTATATGTCTGAACGGTTTTTCAGTGTCCATGGTCCACTCGATTAGGCGATCCGTCTGCTCGTCTGCCTGTGCTGTACAGCCATATTGTTTGAATGTCTTATTTTGTGAGTGTTTTATAGTACTTGATATGGACAACTTAAAAGCACCCACGTCGATCCAGATTTATAATGTTAGTAAAAATCAATCAAAACAGGCTCCAAGTCAAACGACATTTGATAAATACGATACGATTCCAGTCGAACAATGTTATTGACATGGGTGGCTTTTTTATGCTCAGTAATCGTATTTTAACCGATACGTAATCCCTGATATAAATTGGAGTAGGTTTCAAGAAATATAGAATGGTATGTCTGGTCGGGAGTCGTAGCCGCGACGATATTTAACGAGTAGGTACACAATGGAAATCAATTAGGTTTGCCTTCGACCATAAAAACCCTAGCGACAGAGTGAAGGCGTTAAAAGTGTCGCCACCAATGAAGACTCCATTTGCAAAACAGCACTATTTGACTTTTGCGGAATTAAAAACCAATTAGGTACTAGGGATTAGGGTCAAAAATAAAATCGTCATTTTGTAACCATGATTCAGTTGGTTTTGCTCCCCTGTTAAAAGATTGCGAAGGTCAGAAGGCAGTCGTTTCATTGTAATGATCAGATTCCCTATAACCTAAATGATTTTTAAGCATACCCCGGGTTTCGAAATGACATCTTGTTTTTATGTGAACGGTGGCAGACGAGTAGACGGATAATTTGCTAGTAAGCAATTTGCCGTCGCCTACAGACATCCGTAACAGCAGTAGTCACTGCGCTGCCAACTTTTTGACCCCCTTTGGATCTCCGGTACCCTAACTCGTCGAAACACAGCGCAGGCGATTTATGATTATTTATGACATAAGTTTATTAAGTATATTATACTACGATTCTTTTATAACCCCAAAACATTTCTATCCAATTATAAATCGACATTGTAACGAAGATTTTAATAAGTGCGACGTAAATCACAACGAAAGAATGGAAGGTCCGAGACACCGAACCCAGATGTCGAAGATCTGTCACTGCGCAGAGCGAAACAATTTGAAGACGATCGTAAAAGTGCCGAAACAGAGGTAACCAACAATGCGCGGTGAGAGATATTTATTGGCCGGTTTTATTGGCCGCTTGGAGGAATTAAAGCTGTGCGTATGTCAGTGACTGATGGCCGATTTTGGAGGTATAGACTCTTTTATCTTAGCGTGTAGTTTCCAATTGCAAATCTGGGTTATGGGAGAACTTGCTCGAAAAAAAAACTCGCCCGAGAATTTGAAGATTTTTTACTGGTCTATGTCTGTCGAATGGACCCCGAAAGATGGACTAACATCGTAACCCAATGGTTACCTGATGGACGCCGACAACAGGGCAGATCTAAAAAGCGATGGAGTGACGATCTTAACACCTTTGCAATCGATTGGCCACAGATGGCGATGGATAAAGATCGATGGAGGGACTCGGGGGAGGCCTTTGCCCAGCAGTAGGACAATATAGGCTAGCATAAAAATGTGTAACCTAACCTAACCTAGAGTTTTTTTCGGATGATTTGTCTACTCATCTGCCACCTATCACATAAAAAAATTGATAATTCTCTTCGGGTATAGAGGTAGCATTTAAAGACTTTAATTATTCATTAATATTATGAGTACGTTTTGAAACAGTGAGAAATATGGATAGGTACTTAGGTATTCTAGGCCCACAAAGGAAGCTGGAAGTAAACGAAGACGCGTCCTTATTAATCACCGTATATTTGCAGACTACATAATTATATCTAAATACTATTTATAAAGAGGTACATTCTATAGATATTACCAAACCAAACAAATCGATAGGGCGAAACACAGGTGCGTTTCAATCGACGCCCAGCGCCATCTATCGGTAGACATGAAACTACTGTCCCGAAATGACGTGAGAGCGGGCTACTAGTATTTAATTATTCAATAAATATCGATGTACTAATACACTCAGTTATATTTCAAAGCTTCACAATCAACTCTGAAATACAATCAGTACCTATTGGAATGCGGATTCTATTCTAAGCAGATAGAAGTCTATTGTTTTAATTGCTGCGGGATGATTCTCGATTCTTCGTGTCAATTAAAGGTTAACTGGAGACGTGATTAGTTTTAACGCAAGACGGAATGGGACTGGACTTATGAATCAGTAAACATTTTACGATACGGGTTCGGTATTATACTTAGGTAGTAATAGGTTTAGATTTAAAGAATTTATTCTCATAAGAATTTACATTTCACTTAAAATGAGATAACTACTATTATGATACATAATATAACTATTCGTCGTCGGAGCTCGCTGTTATGAGTCCCTAGTAATAGGTAGTACATATTTCATAATTGGACACAGGGCACAAATTCATGATGTCGGATTAAGAGTGATGAAACTCAAGTGGAATTGGGCAGGACACCTAGTTATGCGAGGTGATGGCGCAGTTGGAAGTAAGCTCCTTACCGATTGGAGCCCTTGAATAGGTAAACGAAATCCCTGGTCGTCTAGCGTCACGATGTGTCGATGATATAACCAAAACAGGTGCTACTTGGATACGGGCAGCTCAGGACCAGGTATTTTGGCGAAAAAGAAAGGAAAGGAAAGGCCTATACTCAGCAATGGGTATTTCCGGGCTGATGAGGATGATAATTGCATTATTAGGGTAATGTAATGTAAAGTGGACTTGTGGTGGTTTATAATGAAGTTCTCCCTTAACGAATGAGAATATACCTGTCGCATTCAAACAAAAGCGCACACAGCGCGTATAAAAGGGAGGGAAAGACCGATTCGGTCGTAACGTTCTCTACAATTTAGGCCTGTTTCGGTACTATGACTACCTACATTATTAGGGTACTACATCTAGAGTATTTTCATGGGAGAGCCACGCTTCGGCATGAACGGGCCGGTTTAACTGGGATACCACGGCCTCACAGAATACCGGCGTCAAGCAGCGCCTGCGCTGTTTCGCCCAGTGAGTGAGTGAAGTTGATTTGGATACAATTTCTATTTGGAGGGAAAGATCAAAGTTTTATTTTCTGTTGTAAGAACAATTTAAGTTTACATATTTCTCTTGAATTTCAAATTGCATTAGTACATGCAAACCTTACGCAAACTATTTTAACAATCGCGTTAAATTGAACCGATAAGTAATACGCAATATATTTTAATGCTACATTTGCAATACTTTCAAATATTCAATAACATTTTATTACATATTGACTGACTGTTAGCAAATATACAGAAGCTAAAATAATCAGGAATTAGAAGTCCACGCACATTATCCAAAGATATTGCCGGTTAAGCTTAGTAGCTATTATAATAAATTAGACTTAACTCTGGTATTAATTTGTGAATGCCTTTAATTTAGTATTTCCATTATACCCATTACATTTAACTGTGGCAGAGCAATGCTTCAGCTTGATTGGGCCAGGCTCGACCGGTGATACCACGGGCTTACATAAAGAAGCATCTGCGCTGTTGTACCGAGTGAATGAGGGTACCGGATTCCCAATCGGCGGAAAGGGGGTTAAAAGTTTGTCAGAGCACTAATTGTGAATCCATTAATGTAGCGAGTGTCTATAGGTGGTGGGAATGGCCTAACATCAGGTGATCCGTCTGCTCGTCTGCCAGCTTAATAAAGTTAAGAAATCAAGTTGATACAAGAAATAACATTCGATACGAAGCACAATAAACTTTCGACGCACAAAAATAATTTTACGCCTACATTCTTAATAAGTGCTGTTTAAGTGTCGTTATTAAAACAAATTGTTGTCGCACCCACAGGCAAGGGATAAAATGAAATAAAAAGTACAGAAATAACGCGTTTGTCAATGGAGGTACGGAGTACAACTTGCTTAGGCTCGACATTACGTTTTGGAAAATCGTTAACGACGCCTACGGTCTCATTTTGTACTCCTTAAGAATCTACTAGAATGTATTTTTTTTTCTTTATTCGGTATACAGAACAGAGTTACAGCAATGCATGTAGGTATAATACTTAAGACAATACAGTAACAATGATAGGTTGCAACACCAAAAATTTGACTTTGCTGATGCATTGCCAGCTTTCCGGAAAGAAGTAGGCGCTCTTTGCTAAGAAGCCCCTAGTTAAGTCGGATCCGCCGCGAAAATAAAAAATCCATTACTTTAAGGATAAACACATGTTACTTTTCAAAATTCCCGTATTTAATTTTATTAACGTCTTTTATAGTAGGTACTGTATTTTGCAAGAATTTCTATACAAATCATGGTCAAACATGAAAAGAAGGAAATAGTTTAAAGTATCGCTGAGTTACCGTTCGATATAATTACTATCAACTCTACACGTGCCAGACCATCTTCTATTATTTCGCCTAATCTAGATTTATCCATTACAGACACAATAAGATTTGGGTCTCTAATAAAAATAGATTACAAATCAGTATACTGGATACACTGTTAAATACTGTACGTTATAAAATAGCTGTACAATGTTATTTTTTTTATATCGAAGCTCAAAATTGTGTGTTTATAGTTCCTTAGAGACTAGTTGAATTTTTTCCCTTATTTTAAAATAGTTATATGCGGATGGCAGTAAAGAATATGACTACTTACTCACATTTCGCTCAGAATACTACTACTATACTTTCATCGATTTTCCCGCGAGGCAAAAATATGCTTATGTTCTTCACAGAAAAACTCAGATACTAGTGGCAACCCCCTGCCTCTACGCCCCGCCGAAGCAGTCGAGTCAATAAATATAGTATTGTGGCTAGAATTAAAAAAAAATCTTGCTTTTATACCCGTCCATTCTACAGCTTCCTTAACCCTATAGATCCAGTATCTTAAGGAACGCATAAGCCGTCGGCTCACTTATCGAGGCACCACACCCCGAATGCACTTAATGTACAAAATATTGTAATGTTATTATTATTTCTTATGATAACCCGGTGTGCCTCTTCAATAACAGATAAAATGATTTCAATGACAACGTGTGACTGCGCTGGAGATTATCTTCCGAGGTGTAGATAAGGGTTCTGATTATGAGCATAAATTTGACTAAGTAGAGAAGTGTAATGAGAGTTTTATTAATTAGACTTTTAAAGCTGGGTGTCCACTGTTTGCACATATTTTTATTGGCTGCAAATGTTATTGCATTTAGTGCTCAAACGCATTAACTTCTGCGTCAATTTGCACGACCCAAGAGCGCGAAAACCGCCGCTACTAAGCATTAAATAGACCTACATACTTTTAGACAGACTCGAAAACAGAGAAACCATACCAAAACCATTATGATTAAGTAAACATTCAAAAAATTAGTAGCGGAGTCACAAGTGTGCTGCCAACTTTGAACTCCTTTTTTTCCCTATAGAGCCTTCGGTACCCTCACTCCTCAGTAGCACAGCGGAGGCGCCGAATATCACTCTGGTCGACCTCCCCCTTACATGCCGAACCACGGCTTTTCCACAGATAAAATGTTGAGGTAAGAAGTAGAAATATTTGCTGTGCAAAATGGGAACTCAGCCTAAAGGTGGTTGAAATCTAATCAGATTTAATCGGTGTAATCACAGTGTAATATGAAAGCTAAAATTATTATGCATAGGTCAGATTATCTAACTCGATAGAATGTTTGGCGTAAAAATGCAACTTTATAAGGAAACACTACAAGGTGAAGTAAATAAACCTATTGCACAGACTTTTATATAAGACATGAGCGATATCAGCTCAGTTGAGAAGAACTGCCTCACAGAAAACCGGCGTAAGCAGCCCCTGTGCTGTGTTTCGCCGAGTGAGTGAGGGTACCGGAGGCCCACTCGGGGGGGAAGGGGACAAAAGGTTGGCACCGCAATTGTAATTCCACTGGTGTTGCAAGTGTCCATGGGCGGCGGCAATTGCTTACCATCAGGTAATCCGCCTGCTCGCCTGCTACCTATCACATAAAAAAAACGCGCTTTATTATGCCATATTTCTACCATTAGCTCGGCGGTGAGGAAAAAAGTCCTAAGTTTTTGAAACGTGTTACGATGATTCAGTTGGTCGGGTTCCCCTGTAATGGTTGCAAAGGTCACACGGTAGTTTTTTCATTATTACTAGACTCCCAAAATCCTGATCATGGTCTAATCTAACCCTGGGCTTGCTTGATACAACACGCTAAGATTAGTGGTACCTAGTGCCGACAAATAGGACACACTATATTATGATAATACCGCTAATGTTGAATAACATTTTGGGGAAAATAAAAAAAAACGCAGTGAAAAAGTTTCACAACAATTTGCTGTAATTGACACCAAGAACGAGGTAGGTCCAAGTAAATGTATAATAATAAATTTATATATTAATGCTAATGTCCAAGTAAAACATGATGCAAAAAAAGAGCCAATACCACTTTCGTTTCTTAAAAAGCCTTTAAGAAAAGGAAGTCCAGTAACCAATTTGCATAAACCTAGCAACATAAGTTCAAATATGAATAACACTTTATCTCAGAAGGTAATTTGCTTAAAATTTCATAAGCAAGTATTTGTTTATTCAATTACCCGAGCACCTAAAACACTTATTTCATTAAATATAACTCAATCGCTTATCAATACAAAACTGGTGTTTCGAGACAAGAATACGTAATTAGAATTTAAATTGTTATATTTACTGCTGGTTTGCGAACAGTGTTATATGTAAATACAGTTTGTACTGAGTGCGGACCACCCGCGGTCTGCAACCAGACGGGCAGGCTCAAAAACTGCTGCCCAGCTTTTGATAATAGAAATTAGTGGTCAGTGTTACAATTTGACCTGGAAGCGCCTCTGTTAATGCAATTCTGAAGAAAATTTAAATAAAGAGTTTATAAGAATTATTCTAAAAATAATTTAGATTTTGTGATTCATCATCACCAGCAACCCATACGCGTCGACTGCTGGACATAGGTCTCCCCTAATGCACGCCACCGCTCCCGATTTTCGGCCACTCTCATCCAGCCCACACCAGTCAGCCTTCGAATGTCATCATCCCAATTTTGTGATTACTGAACACTAAAGATGACCTAGGTAGATTGAGGTGGTAAGTAAATCATTTAAGTAAAGGTATTTCTGGACCATTGTGGCCTTCAAACCTTCAAAAAAAGAGTGTTAAAAGTTAAATGATTGGTTTTGCATCATTTAATGACGTGCGTTTCTTTATTGAGTCTGACAATAAATTACCTTTTTGTATCTTTTACTGATGATATTTCACAAATACCTATCAATGAGGTTTTTTAATAAAAAGAAAAATTTGCAATTATCACGTAAGAATGGTTCCTGGGCTTTGTAGTAGCTACTTATTTTATTTTATTTTTAATACCTTTACAAAGGTATGTGTTCCATCCAGCCATCTCATACATCGACGGCCATCTTGCAAAATTAGCTTATTGTCAATGGTAGCCGATAAATGGACAGTTTCGCTAATAAAAGTAATAACCTGTACTAGTTATGTGGTAACAGAAGCATTAATAATGTAGTTGAAATTGTTACTGAGTTGGTATCCGTAATAATAGTTTGGGCTAACAATGACAACACAGGAGTGGTGCGTGAGAGTAATGGCCGCTATTGAGAATGGTTAGCAAAAGACGTTATTGAGTGAAACTGATCTGACTCAACGTTTTGCAAATCAAAGTACTTATCTTTACCTTCCTATTATGCTGACTGCATCTTGGGCTTCGACGAGAGATTTCGCTACTGTGATCATACCAACAGATGGATCTGCCGATAGGTAGCGATAGCCGCCGCCTATAGACATCTGCAACACCAGTGGAGTCTTAAATGCGATGGTTCATTTAAACTCCCCTTCACACACGATTTCATTGAAGTAAGTAAAGTAAAGTATCAGCTTATGTACTGCCCCATAAGGTCTTCATCATAGAAATCAAGTCATCGCTACCTATGATGGCATTAGACTGAATCGCCACGCTTGCATAATGCGGATTGGTAAACACAAACCCGAGCTTTATTTTAAAAATCGAAAAATTAAACTTTTTGCTCGACCCGAACCCGAAAACGAACCCAGGATCCTTAGATCACCACCTACTTAAAACACTAGACCAAAAGAGCGTTTGAAATCGAAGTTAATTGTCATATCTTGAAATCTCAATATCATAAAATAAAATGCTACCGTATAAAATTCCGACGCCAAAAATAGTACAAATAGTCTGACAAAAGGTTACAAGCTTTAATACCATACATAAATATAACAATACGTCTCAGGTGGGAGACATAAAATCAGACAAGATCACAACCAAGCTAAACGTAGGCAGACCCAATAAACTCGACTAAGCCATTTAAATCTCTCTAAACGACGAGGTTATCGTTTAATTTTACTGCAGAAAGCATTTCGATCACAATTGGAAGTGACTCCTTGTCGTTTATTTTAAAGTGTTTGTGGGCTTCGTCCTGACCGTGAGTTATCATAAATCTTTTTTAAGATCGTACCATAAAGGCAGATAAGGTGGCACCCAATCGGCTAAAGATTGCCCTTTGCCGATTTCGACGATGCTGACGGATTGTCAGTGGGCTGCCAATGAGTAGGTGTGCCGCGGATGCGAAAATTGGTAAAAAAGATTAAATTTATATAAGAATTTGCAAAAGGTTCTTGTAGCTGGTTGCCTTCATCATAAAAAAAGTCAAAGTGCTACCTCGATTACTTCTTTGGCATTAGTTACTGCGCTATAATATTATAGACAATAAAAAAATTGGTAAATAAAAATAATTTATCCTGCTTGCCTTCATCATAAAAAAGTCAAAGTGAACATCAATTACTTCTTTGGCATTAGTAACTGCGCTATAATTATAGACAATAAAAAAAATGGTAAATAAAAATAATTTATCAAAAACTAATGTTTTCAAAAAGATACAAGTTTCTTTAAACACTAAATAGGTACTCACCTGTGACTAGACGAGAAAAATCTGCATGGAAAACGTGGTGCAACATGAAAAAAAAAGACACAGAAGGTCGGGTCTGTCTGCCATTGTCATTAAAGAGTTTATTGACCTACGTGCTAACAATAATATCGTATCTTTATCCCGCACAGGTTCCATATAGATACATAGTTTAGTGGCGAACCAGGATGGGATTAATGCTGTAAGCGCTTATAGACCAGGTACACATACATGTACGTAGACAATGTAGTAGCCGGCTTTCTGTGTTCGAAGAAAACTCTCAACCTAGTTTAATAAGCGCTCACTGGACACTCATTTGCACCGTTTCAGAGCAATGCCGGTTCTGCGATCCATTTAGTCTCAGAGGCATGATTGAGTGGTGGCTGCGATCTCAGTAAATTGATTAAGTGTCTGCGTTTAAATATTTCCCGTTTAGAGGGCACGTTGAATGATCAATTAAGATGATCGACATCTGAACACGGCGATTTGGGAAACCAATACAGCAGGCACAAGCCGAATGACTTGTATTTTAAAGCGCATGTTTACATACATTAGTTTTTGTATAACTTATTTCGTAGTAAATTAACCGTGAATATATTTGAGTAGATGACCATTGGCGTATCATTAATAAATCTTTTCTAATATTATTATTAGAAATTTGATACTTAAAATTAGCTATTAAGTTATGCGCTATGCTAATAACGCGAAATGGACGATGGACAGTGAGCTTTGAATAGATTTTCTGTGGTATTTTAATGGTTATTTTTATGTTCAAGTTATTAAATTAGCCGTGATTGTCGTAAAATGTTGTTATTATAACTTTATCATTTAATGGGTGTGACTCAGATCTATAAATAATTTTACATATTTTAATAAAGCCAGCATTTTTAGTTCTATCAAGCAGTTGTTGACTTTAGGAATGCTGTGACTAAAGCTTTTTTTTTGCTGCGCGTGCGTGGATTACCTGATGATATGCACCACCGCCTATGAACTTCTGCAAGAGTCGAGATCAGAGACGTCGTTGATGCGTTGCCGGCCTTATATTCGTAGAAAGAAGTACGCTCTTGCCTCTTCTCTTGAAGGTCCCTAAATCTTAGCCGTTGGGAAATACTGCTCAATAGTTAATTAGTTTGTTCTTTTGTGCCTGTCAGCCTCATATTTGGATCTCACGGCCGCTTACCGTCAGGCGGAGTGAGGTCTTCTTGATTGTCCTCAATATAAAAAGAAACTGCTGCAGTTAAACCGTTCCACAAAACTTAGATTTCTATATTCGTTGACTTATTGGTAAAATATTACAATGATGCTATCCAGAACTCTTAACTTTGGTAGATCTATTTTGCTAGTAAACTTGTACGGAGCGCAAGACTTGCACCTTAAACTTTATAGGACATCATCTACAGCAAATATATAAATGAGGATGGCATTACTTGTAAGGGTGACAAGTTTTCATGTTGTCCAATTTCCATGCAATATTCTTATGTACAAAATAATAGTCTATATCAAAGTTGATCACAGCGGAAGATAAAATTAAACGTAAAATAAAAGTTGACCCATGCAAAACGATGATGATTTCAAATGCTAACTAGTATGATTCATTGTGATGTTTTATCTCCGACTATATCAATTCACAGTACAATTTCTCTATTGCTCTAACTCTAAATATCAATACAACAGCAGAAAGCATTCACAAAGATTCACTTAACACATACAACAATAGGTGCCCCAACAATAGCTTTAAACCAAATCTAAATGCTAAACGACGCATTTGATTTTATTTCAGACTTGTCCATTTTGTACGGAGTCTACAAAAGGTCTAATTGTGAAGAAAAAAACTTACAAGTCCCAAATGATACATGTTTGTTTGTGTGATTGATGTATCGACGGGCCGGGCCGGCTATTTAACAGGCGGTTAGACAAAATGGTGGGCCGTCGGCATGCGAGAGACGTCAGGGTGCCTTACTAGCACAACGGCTGTTGTGCTTTGGCGTGCATTGTTTGTGTGGCTCTCAAACTTTGGTCATCGACTATCTTCAGTGTTTTATTCCCGGTTAGCAACGAAAGCTGTTACTTTTAGCTCGGGTACGTTTGGACAATTTATCCAGGATTTAGGGACTAGTTTTTACAATGGACGACTTACCATCTGATATCCGCACCAAAGAATAATAGTAGACAAACAGACATTAGAGAAACTATCCATAACGTGTAGGTTTTATTACGATATATTACCTCACATGGAAGGACGTGAGTTCATTCGAGACAGTTCCCCGCATTAACAGCAAAAATTCTATTAGATTACTTGGTATATTGGTCCAGTGCACACGTGGTAACTACTACTACTACTCCGATGGCTCAACGATCCAAAATGAGTCTTGGCCTCCGACACGAGATGTCGCCATTTGTCTCGGTCTTGTGCAGCTTGTCGCCAATCTCCTGCTTGCAATTCCTGCAGGTCCGCGTCCACTACATCCCGCCAGCGGTAGCGTGGGCGCCCCACTGGCCGACGACCAGTAGGTGGCCCAAGATATGCGATATACTATGTGATATATTGCTATAATACTATGTGATATGTGGTAACATATCACATAATATTATAGACACCTACAACACAAGTAGTCACAAGTGCACTAGTAAACTTTAACCCTCTCTCCCTCCAATCAGGCCTCCACCCTCACTCACTCGACGAAACGCAACGCGGGCGCTGCTTCACGCTGCTTCACGCCGCTTCACGCCGGCCAATTCATACCGAAGCGTGGCTCTCCCACGGTTAAAATTTAGACTCAGAATTAAGACAAAAAACTTGAGAACCCCTGACCCAAACATTTATGTGTGTGCGTGCAGTGATCACAATCAGGTTATTTCACTGGTAATTATGATACGGCGGGCGAGAGTCTGACCTCAGGTCAAATCGGCCGAATGTAGTACACGTGACCAAATATACATCTCCGTCTTGATTATATCTCATTATATCTTTGAATGTTTTTGGCGTGTTTGCTTAATGCGTTAGACTTGGTTTTGGCACGTTTTGACGGGCGACATGTCGAGGTTTGGGTTGTTATGATATCTGTTGAAAAACGTTACGGGTGTCTATAAGCGGCGGCAACCGCTTGCCATTAGGTGATGCGTGTGCTCGTTTGCTATCACTTATCACAAAAATAAAATCTAGCTTAGTATAACATAGTCACTGTTTCCTAATTATAATATTGTGCCAGCTAAGTCCTGTTTTAAAATGTTTGGTTTTGAACGAAACATTTTATATGCTCCAAAAATTAAGGAAAGTTATTTAATAGATTTTTTGAACGCGTTTTAGGTTTAAACTTAATGCCTTTACATTAAGATTAAAATATAAGACAATAAATCTTAACTCCACTTATTAACATCTAGTGTGATTATGATCAAATGCTTGCTCATTTGAGATAAAGATAGCCGAGATGACAGATTCACAGTAGGAGATCATTAGTAAATAAAAAATTAAAATCTTTCGCGGACAACGACCTTTTTGATGGATAATCTAAACCGTTCGATGTCAAACGAGTTAACCTTTGTATTAAATATCATAATTACAAAACGACCATTTGTATTAGCAATTATCAACATTCTCAAAAATAAAAATTCAGACATCAAATTAAACTGATAGCTTAATTATATAGATAGGTACTCGTAGCATTTGGCGTTAAGGTTAAGCTACTTGTACATGTGTCACATTGAGATACCCATTTTCGAATTTGAACCATCCTTAGGTCTTAGACACAAGTGCTATTTTTGCACTACGGTGGGGAAACTTGACATGATGTCTGTGCATCTAGCAGCACTACGTCATTTCACAATCTTATTAGTTATTGTGCTTTGCACGAATTTGTTGCTATTGTATATCTTAAAATTAAATGCGTTTAATTGCAATAAATTGATATGAATTACTCATTTTCAACATCATCATCTGCCTCTTGCAGTCCACAGCAGGACATAGGCCTCTCCAAGTGTAAATGTTGTGGCCATATGACTAACTATTTTACTATATGTATCAGCTACTGTCCCACTGCAGGGCAAAGGCCTCCGCCATAGAGTTTAAGATATGATCAAATAATTTTGGCCATTTCATCGATTCGCCACGCGTTTAATTGTCATATGAAGAAACGGATTCTTATCAATGCATGCCCAAACCACATAATGATGAGGTCGTTAAAGACAGTGAACATTTCTTGAAATACAATAATTTCATTAATTCATCGAAGTGATACCACGGCCACACAGAAGACTTGCGTGAAGCAGTGCCTGCGCTGTTTCGTCGAGTGAATGATCGGTACCGGAGGCCCAACTTGGGGGAGGGTTAAAGGTTCGCACTTGTGACTCTACTGGTGTTGCAGGTATCTTTGGGCGGCGGCCATTGCCTAACATCAGGTGATCCGTCTGATCGTCTGCCACCTATCGAATAAAAAATCATTTCATGAAGCAAGCAAATCTACGATATAGCCATCATGTCATATTCATCTCTTTCACACCTAGCTAACGCTAAATACGATCAGCCCCTTAACCATTTCCCACAGCAAAAGACTTGCGTCGTGTGAGGTAGACACGGGGTCAAGCGGGCTCGTAGATAAAGAGCCGGTGACGTCACACCCGCGTGCGCCTGAGTGTACTGATTGAAGGCTGATTTAACACAGGGTTGCCAGATTGATTGGGAAAAAGTTACTAAATGTCGATTAAGGAGGGCCAACTTTAAAACCCTAACTTTGTTCACAACAAGCATTTGAACATTAATCGCACCTTTATTCAAACAAAGAAATAACTCAAAATTCGCGTTTTCCGAGATTTCATCAAAAACTGTAATAACTTAACAAGGACTATCGTTTCACTCGAACAGCCAATCAAATATGAGCAAACTGAGGGAGACAGCGCATGGTCCGCCTCTCTTTTACTAAAACGCGCGAACAAGTTGATTCCGGTTAAGCGAAAGATTCAGTGATGTGCCAGCTTTGTTCAGGTTTGACCGCTGCTCTTCCGTGTTTGAGTGAAATAAAACCAAACATTGCGGTGTTTTACTGCCAGATAAAATTTATTTTCTCTAATATTTAATCTAATAGTGCAATAATTTATACTTAGTTCACTTATTAGAAAAAAAATTGAAATTTCTACGTATCCTTTTAGACATAATTCTGTTTATTTTAAAAGTTTCATAAGATACTGAACTTAATAAGACTTATTTCAATGTTGTACTGTTAATTCACGATTACCGTTGTGGTATTTGGAGTTGAGTCTCTGTGTTAATAACTTTAGAAATATTACTTTTTCAACTTTTTAAATTAATTCACTATTAAAGTAAATTCATACATGTCACGTTACTGAAAGTATCGTAATAATGGCAATTTTAATCTGTATTTAGCATTGGCGTCATTATCTAGGATGCGGATGATATAGGTTTAGTTGATCAAAATACATCAATATCTGATAACGATTAAAAAAGTATGACCCTCATACATTGAATGACACCAAATTTGATTGTAAAGTAACTATCTATATCTATTTGATTGTAAAGTATCTGGAGGCACGGCAGTGCCAGTGCGAGAAGCTACGCCTGCGCTGTGTTTCGACGAGAAAATAAATGATGGTATTGAAGGCTCCATCGGGGAGAAAGGGGGTTAAAAGGTTAGCAGGAGATTTGTGACTCCGCTCGTGTTGCGATGAGTGTCTATTATACGCCTGCTCGTACATTAATTCTTGTATGACTGTCATTGTACATAAATATAAATATACGTACGCCGCTCAACTAGGGCTTGCAATCGAATATTCGAAAAAATTTAATATATCTGTTCCGTATATTCGAATATTAGATCTGCGATATTCGATAATCGTTTTTTTCGAAATTCCTAGTCAATCCTTTTACGTGGTGTAAGATGATGACATATTTTATTAAATGAAATGAAACAGAACTCCAAGGCACTTTCCAATACTGACCATCTTCTCTAGGACGGGCGGCAATAAGAGGTTCCGATCTCCAAGGGCGGTTAATGTTGTCCTTGATTCATCCCACGCAGGCATTCCGCCATTGTGTGCTGTGCGGTATCTTCCGCATGCATAGATACCTTCCAACTTAGCCATGTCATGAGAGGATCTGTGTCAACAGATAGCTCATCGATCCACCCCACTTTCTTCGAATCCATCTGTCTAAGATGGGCCAGACCGGCTCCAGAATCCGACGTCGTGATTCAGAACCTTCGGTGTCGAACTAGTTTAGGCGCCGGCGCCGCCATTCACTTAGTGCCGTGTCCTGAGCAGCTCTTTACTACCGCACTACTGCGTCGAGCGGAGAATAAATAAAAATGAATAAAATGAATAAATAAATTAAAACAATATCACATACATTGCCCTGGTCCTAAACTAAGGTTTTCCCTTGTACTATGGAAACCAGAAACAACGAAGGAACCACAAACACCCGGCACCATTTACTGCGAATTTGAGCACTTTGCCAGTAAACAAAATCCTGGACTTCTGCGTCTAGATCCCTTAAGGGGACCTGCTATGGCGCACGCCACCTCGTGAAAAATGGTACGGTATCCTATAATTATCTGAACTTCCATGACCTTTTGTACTTGGAACAAGCCTTATGACGGTTCTTTAATGATCCCGACCAGATCGGTGCCCCGTATTGGGCAATCGATCTTACTACCCCATTTTGAAACGGCGACAGCTTTCATCGCCTCCTCTTAGGTTGGGCAACAGCCGACTAAGAGCCCCCGCAGCGCCAACTAATCTGGGGACCAGCCGTTGCCGGTGCCCGGTAAACTCCCATCTGCTGTCAACCACGAGTATCAAGTACTTAAGGGTAGCTCCAACTGGGATGGTAGTCCCACCCACCACAATGGTGAATCCAGGAGGACTTTTTCCGAGGACTGAGAAACCAGATTGCCTCGAACTTGTGAAGTGTACCCCTTGACACAACCTCTGCTAGAGCAGTCAAGCGTGGATCCATCATTGTGGGCACTGTGGGCATGCCCACAGCCTTAAATTTACTTGAGACTTTGCACTTTCTTCTATCAACTTAGGATCAGCATTCTAAGAGATTCTAAGATAGGGAGAGGGGGATTGGCGGAGGAGGTTTGTATCCACAACTATGGGCGTACCTAGGGGGGGACGAGCCGCTAGGACCCCCCTTCGACGATACCCCAAGTCGGAAAATCCTTAGATGCCCATAATCACGGGCGTAGCTAGGGCGAACGAGCCGCTAGAACTCCCCTTCCACTATGTCCCAAGTCAGATAATCCCTAGATGCCCACAACCATTTTTGAGGTCTGGATCCGCGCCTAGCAGCAGTGACAAGTACTGTAGCACCCCGAAGTTCAAATACTCGGATTGTCACCAGTGCGTCGTCGACATAACAAATAACGCGCAAAATTACGCAGCGCAGAACGTAATTCGGCATGAAAGGGCCGGCTCGACCGGAGTGATACCACGGTCTCACAGAATACCGGCGTGATTGGGGGGAAAATGCACCTTTTTATATAAATTTAAGTCTCTGTGTTACACTTAATTTTATCTTATACTGGAATAAAAGTAAAAAAGATGAAACCTTTTAAATTATAACAATAAAAAACAGCAACATTCTGACTTGCATCGTACCATTTTGAAGGAATTAAATTAATATTTTTATCAAAAAGTGAAATAAGTACGAACTTTTTTTTCAACAATATAAATAAATACCTTCCTTTTATAAATAACTATGATCTCCATACAAATTAATTTGTATATGTTTTTAAACTATTCATACCTATTTTTAAAACAAGGGCTATTGTTATTAGTTTATTTTTATTTAATTTTGAAGTACACTAAGCGGAGGTGTCAAACTTCAAATGCGTTTTCCCACAAAAGTGAAATTTTGAGTTATTTCTTTGTTTGAATAAGGGTGCGATTTGTCGAGTAATTAGCTAAGAAAATCAGTATAAGTAATAAATAACTCAGCTCTGATGCTCAGTAGAAGCATCCATCCATGTGAAAATAGCGGTGAGTGTGATTTCCTTGAAGAAACATGGGAGATTTTTCAATGTGCATAATTTACTTGAAATTTAGTAAATATAGGAATTATACAATATCTCATGCATTAATCTGATTTCGTACTAAGTAGTTTGTAGCATGTCATAATTAAGTTTTGTTTTTTTTTTTTTTGTAACATAATTTTTAGGGCCCTTATCCCATAATAAATTAATATTTGGCAAATATGGAACAGAACAACCTATCTGGTTTTTTTTTCTAAACGACAGATAACATTGTTCAGTTGAAGTTCTTAGGTGATATCCTACGCAACAAATTGCGTAGTTGAAGTCCTCTGTCATTTCCCAATCAACAAATTTAGTAGGAAATTGAACACCTGGCAACTTTTCTTGCTAGAGACCCAATGACGTCACACCGAGTGTGCGCCTGAGTTCAACCGTGATTGAACGTTGATTTAACACGCCTGTTAATTTTTAAGTCGCCGGGGAACACCTCCGTTTATGATGATTTATGAGCTCATGGTGCGCAGCGGATGGTAAGTTACGGGTGTAAATTTTGTGTAATTAGGTTCAAGAGGAATATTGGATACTGGCTTTACAAGTAAATCATTTTATTGTAAAAGAAATGCTTCAAACGAAGCGTGGAAATGCATCTCTCGGGCAAGTATGGCAGTAGCAAAGTATCGCATGCCTAGCCATCGCGTATTCGCGTTTGTTGTATTGGAATTTGGCTGGGCATCCCTTTAGTGTAACTATTAGGCTAAATGGGGCTATGTAAGGCACTATGCCACTTTAGGTAAATATGAAAACATATTCAGGAAGCAAAAGTTTCAAATTACTAGGGTCAGCTTGATGACACAGCTATATCGAAATAATCGTAAGGTTCCATCTCAATTAGTTAATTTTCTTGACCGTTTCAAGTATCGTTTTTGCAACCAACACCAATATCATAAACTGAAGTGAAATATTCAAACGTAATGATTTTCCACTAGACCTTATCCACACATAAACATATGTTTGAAATTTGGAACTTACTCATCAAGAAGGTATATTTAACGTTAAATATATAGTTCTGCTTCTTAAACGTCGATGTAAATATGATCCTTCCGCAGATCGACCGACGTATTGTGTGTGGGTAAAAAACCATCGAGAAAGCATCCGTGAATATTTGCGCATTCCGCAGATGATCGGAAATTTGAGGTGGCTGTAGAGCGCGGCCCACGTCGCTCCCGCGCAGTATATCACTGCAGCGCCGCGCCGACAGTGTTTTGCACTTCACTGATGCGTGGGATGGATTTAGGGGCTGATCACTTAGTATTTCTTTATGAGATCGTCGATGCGCTTTTGTTTCGCCGGTGATATTGGCCAAATGGTGGAAGGGCAGTTGGTCCAAGGAGAGGTGAAGTTGAGAAAGATTTGCGCACACTCCAGGCTGTCTGCCAGGAGTTGGCGCAGCACCGACCTAGATGGATGCTCTTATTATCGGAGACTAAGGCTCAATTTAGGTCGCTGCGCCAGCCACGCGCAACCAATAGGAGAACACAGATTACAGTCGACATTCCTTATTTTGTTCTTTTATTGGTCTATGCGTTCCATGAAGTCGACTTAACATAGAAGGTGAAAACCGATAATTGGCCTCCTGATCACAAATAGTGTTCCTTTATGAGATACTTAGTCGATGCTTTAGTTTCGTCGGTGGTATTGGCCAAATGGTGGAAGGCCAGTTGGTCGTCTAAAGGAGAGGTGAAGTTAAGAAAGATTTGCGCGCACTTCAGGCTGGTGACTGCCAAGACCCAGATGGAGGCTCTTATTATCGTAGACTAAGGTTCAATTTGGGTCACTGTACCAGCCTAGTTAGTTAGTTAGGTTACGTAGCTCCGGTTTCAAAGGCGGCCGAAGGAGTTTAATTATAATAGTAGGTGGTAGATGAGCAAATAGAGCAATGATGGAACGTTCTTCTTAATTGGGAATCTGGTATCCTCACTCACGCGGCGAAATACAGCACAAGCGCTGCTTCACGACGATCTTTTGTGAGACTATGTCCGATACCACTCTGGTTGAGCCGGCCTATTTATGCTAAAGCATGACAATCCTATTCTTTAAATGTTAAGGTAGTATTATTGATGTTAAACAAAAGTGGCGCTTGGCGCTCTGCTTCACGACTTCATACGGTCCTTTTTATATATAATCGTGGAGGTCAGGTTTCAACCGGATCAAAAGAAATTGATGGTGCTAACGTGTGGCTACCTGCCCTAATCCGGCCCTGTATAAATGTAGCACCGGGCCCAAGAGTTACAATCCGCGACTGCGCCGTGTTCACCGCCGACCCACACTCTGATACGGCGTGATCTGTTTATTCTGAACAACTTTGACATCAGAATCGAACCGCTGGATGCGGCCGTGTCATAATGCTATCGAGAATTACTTACTTAAGAATAAGTTAAAAGCTAGAGGCGTTGGGTGACTTCATAGTTCCACGATAGAGAGAGATTAGGCTTGATAGTAACGTAGCCTCATCATCATCATCATAGGATGCTGGAATTAATGCCAACTTAGAATTTAAGATTTACTTAAAATAAGTTAAAAGCTAGAGGCGTTGGGTGACTTCATAGTTCCACGATAGAGAGAGATTAGGCTTGATAGTAACGTAGCCTCATCATCATCATAGGATGCTGGAATTAATGCCAACTTAGAATTTAAGATTTACTTAAAATAAGTTAAAAGCTAGAGGCGTTGGGTGACTTCATAGTTCCACGATAGAGAGAGATTAGGCTTGATAGTAACGTAGCCTCATCATCATCATAGGATGCTGGAATTAATGCCAACTTAGAATTTAAGATTTACTTAAAATAAGTTAAAAGCTAGAGGCGTTGAGTGACATCACATTTCCACGATAGAAAAATATAAAAAAGCCGAAGAGAAAAGAGCCGGCCCATTCATGCAGAAGCCTATAATAGACGTACACGTATAAAAGATTTTCAAGAGTTAAAAGATTTTCATGCGGATACAATACCTTACCGCTAGATCCCCTTTGCCCCTCTACTGTCCATGGACCGAGGCAAATGCTTACCGCTAGATCCCTTTGCCCCTCTACTGTCAATGGACAGAGGCAAATGCTTACCGCTAGATCCCTTTGCCCCTCTACTGTCCGTCCATGGACCGAGGCAAATGCTTACCGCTAGATCCCTTTGCCCCTCTATTGTCCATGGACCGAGGCAAATGCTTACCGCTAGATCCCTTTGCCCCTCTACTGTCCATGGACCGAGGCAAATGCTTACCGCTAGATCCCTTTGCCCCTCTACTGTCCGTCCATGGACAGAGGCAAATGCTTACCGCTAGATCCCTTTGTCCCTCTTCTGTCAATGGGCGAGGCAATCGCTTACCGACTGATTCCTTTGCTCTCTACCATCTATCATATAAAAAATTGTCACTTCCAGTTAATTGTCACTTTCGCTATGAGCTATCTCCGCACTGTTTCATTTTATGACGTGTCCACACCATTGTCTGGCGCAAACAATTTTCGAGCGTTGTTACCGAACCGGTCCGGTATAGAAAAATATCCCTTGTCTTTGCAATTTAAAATCGTTTTGTACATGTACTCATTTCCATAATACCATGTCATTGTCACTTCACTCGCTTTCTGTGTGTTCTAATAGACACCTGTTTTTTAAACCGGTAATGAATTGACAAGCTTGAATCGTGTGTGCTTTTTATTACGGGGTGAATTAGAACAGTAAGAATAAATAAATACATTGAGAAAACATCACATGTATTGTCCCAAACATAGGTTTTGCCTTGTACAATAGAAACCATTAAGTGAGGTCAGGTGATATCATCAGGCGAGGTGTGGTTAAGTGCAAACCTATTTATGTATTATAAAAACAAAAAAAACATTAAGAACCAAGTACCTACCCTGATCCAATACAAATATCTGTTTCATCAACAAACATTAAACCATTAAAACCCACTCTGTGACTTAACTGGTGCTGCAAGTGTGTATGAACGGCAGCAACCATCAGGTTTTCCATCTGCTCGTCTGCCACCTATCACTTTAAAAAATCCTGCGGCCCTTGAGTCTCGACTTGAATAATCGCATTAGAATGAAAGTGACGTAATTTAAAATTTTACAGGAATTGAGTTACTCGATTTTACCATAAATCTTAATCCTAGTTGTGGCTCTTTTGCACTACAGAGCATAGGAACACTATCCTTATTATACCTATTTACTTAGAGATAGGACACTTTTTCTTTGCAGGAAATAAATTAGGTTTTATTAGGTCAGTTTATTGTAAAATCGACTGTTACAAGAATTTTGAGTTAGCTCACTTTTATTCTAAGAGCTATTTCACTGGTCTATTTTCGCCACACTATCATCTAAATACGGAACATCTTTGTTCCCACTGATTATGCGCATGCTTGTACGCACCGTATGGCTAACTAGGCTATTAATTTTAACAGTTGCTTAGGAATTCAGCCTGCATTATTGGAACTAGCGCGAAGTATGCACCGAAGAGTTGCATTCCACAAAGTCACTGACATTACGTGAATATAGATATGCGCTTGTTAAGTGTGCGAATTCCGATTCGAAGCTTGTTCGGTAGGGATGTCGCGAAATTTAATTTTACACAATATCTCATACATCGACCTGACTCCGTACTAAATAGCTTAAGCATATGTGTTACAGATATCAGACAGCAAATAATGAATGGATACAAACTTTAATCTCTAATCTCAACTTGTAATTCCCAGTTGAGTTCAAGACTGCCTTTATAGATCTCAGGGTACGTTTTATTATAGATCATGATTCAGTACTCCTATTAGGGGAGTCTAGTAATTACAATGAAGCGACTGCCGCCTGATCTTTGCAACCCTTTAAACAGGGGAATCAGACTAACTGAATGAACAGTTTTCATCTGAGACGTGCAGGTCTCTTTACGATGTTTGCCCCCACCATCGAGTTACGATAGAAATACGCACATAGAAATACGCACATGATTTGAAAAACTGGTGGTGCATAGTTGGATTCAACCAAATTATGACTGTGATAATATGACCCCCCGTATGGAAGCTACTATGTTTTGAATTCGTTCGAACATTGCTCACTTTCACATTAGATTTCTGATCAACGCTCCATACCAATTTTGCAAGAGTGGTGGATAAGTCTAATTCCAAACTATTTGTCACTGTTATACATAAACCTACAATAATGAATGCTAACGAGATATCAAAGTATTTATTCTTCCTTTCCGTAGTCGGATAAAACAACAAATTGAGATCTTCTGTTCATTATAGACACTTCAACCATAAGCACATACTATCATAAAACAAAGCATAAAATAAACATGGCGAGCAAAGAATATACACGTTCAGTATTAGATTTTAAAACTTTGTATAAGAAGGTGTTAAGTATAAGGTAGTAAATAATAAATGCATAGCAACTACTTTGTAAGGTTCAATTCTTCCGATGTGTATTGAATTTTTCGAACATACTTTCGGGTTTGTGATAACCAATCAAGCAGCGCACTTGGGACTCTATTGGGGACAAATCATCGTGCACTCGACATGAAGTCGAATTAGAACATTGTATGGACGAATGTATGAAATTTCTAAATTCGACTTCAATGTCGAGTGCACGAGAATTGGTCGGTGTTGCACATTTCTATGGACGGCGTCAATCGGTTACCACCAGGATCACCTTCTGCACGTGTTCCACTTATCACAGAAAAAATATTGTAGTAAAGTGGGACAGTATATAGTTCTGAATATTTTCATCATCGTTATTAAATGAACGTAAATTGAAATTAAATATTGTTATACACTGATATATATTAATTACATGTTAAGTATAAAAAAATCCAAATAAGGAATAGGGCATTTATTAGTAGGATAGAAGTGTTTCCACAAATAATGAAACCAGGTCAACATCAAATTTTGCTCCTCGAGTCAAAACTTAAATTTTTTATGCTTTGAAATTTTGTTCAATTACTTTTTTATTTTAAATTGTGTAACGTACAAAAATCCCACATTATGCCCCACAATAAATTCCAGTAACATGACATAGTTATTAAAACAATAATATAAACAATCGAATAGCAGTCCCCCTTTAAACGTGTAAAGGTACTCTTGAGCGTTACAATAAAATTTTTATTTGTTGCAGCATATGCTCTGTGGTGTTAAAAAAACAATATAATTTAATCCTAAGTGAAGTGTCGTCTTCATTTTATCAAGTCCAAAGTGTCGATATATTGTTATAACGGCCATGGCGAGGTACTAAAGAGTGCAGTCCAGATAACCATGTAGATGTACTCCTCTTGTTAACGACCCCACAACCAAATAAATTTGTAACCAAATTAGTCCCGGGCGATAAAATTTATTCGAAATCCACTGCTGAGAGTAAAAATAACACATTCTGTGTCGGATTAAAGAAGAGATACGATCGAGATACGAGATCCGAACGCCTCTTCCGCCCGTTTTTAACACTCCCAATTAATAAAATTGATTTTGTTTTTTAATTAATGCGGTAACGAAGGCTCGGCTTGTTTAGGGTCGGGATCGGGTATGCCTCTTAAAACAAGATTTATTTTATTGCTCGAAGCACACCATTTCGATGTGTGTCTTGTCGTGACGACAAAAAAGTCAATCGGCCACGTTTATATGCGTTGGTGCATAAAATTTGTTTTTTAATAATGTGTAATCGAAGGCGGAACAATTACGTGGTTTAAAATTACTTGGCGGAAATTAGGGCGTATACAATTTCACGTGTAAATGCTTATTTTGTTTGTTTTTGGATACACGTTCAGGTTGGAGGGACAATGATTATTGACTGGCGTAATAATAACCTATTATTGTTTTTTTAACCAGTAGTATTGAAATTGATTAAGAAATAGGTAATATAACTTTTTTTAAATGGTTCATTGTTCAGTCAATGTCAATACATTTAGTAAACCTAAAAGCGAAACGTTATGCGCGATGTAATTGACTCCCAACGCCATCTATTGGTACAGGTCTGAGTGACAAAGTGAGGGAGAATCACTAGTTGTGAATATTTTATTTTTATTTAAATACTTTCCGTCTAAATTGAACAATTGCAATGTAGACATTAGCTGTAAAAATTTAGTTTAATAACTGAAGAGTTATAAAATTCTAAAATAAGTTCTATATTTTTATTATTAAAATATATAAACTGTAACGTGTAACTAAAATACATTGCAAAATCAGAGATTTATAAATTTGGCCGTACAGGGAAAAACTAAGCTTCATTGAAGTTTAATGTTTGTGCGTTTAGCTCTTATACCATCAACAAAAAATGTTGCTATCAAAAATTCTTCCTTTCCAATCCCTTATAAAAACCACCCATTCACGGCAGTGCTAATTATAGTGCCGACATGTACAGAAGCACGCATGAATGCATATTTACTGGTAAAATGTACGTACAATATTCAACACACGTTACCTCAATATCCACTTTCAATATACATGCTTTTATCACCTCTATACATAAAGGTATAATGCTTAATTTGCCATGCACGTTCTCAGCAGATGGCGCCAATACCTCAGTTGGGACCGGTACAAATCTTTGCGGCGTTCGCCTACTCATTTGCATATGAATGTGTAATTAAACGACGATATGAATGCTAAAACACTTAACCCCTTGCTTTGAAAAATTGTTACTCAAAATTCAACCCTAAAGCTGTTTGCGAAAAGTAATTACACAGGGAACTAAAATGAATCACTTTTGTAGTCATTTTGATCGATCACATTTGGATGTAAAAAAGTTTAAAAAACATTAGCAAATGAAGATCACGGTCTGGTTGATCCGCATAAAAGTCGAATTTGTTTTCCATATCCATAAAAAAAAGTTTTGCCGGTTCAAATTTCGAATCCGATGAATGCGCTGGCTGAAAATAAAGTCGGGAATGCTCGAAAAAGGTTTGTGCCACGCAAAAGCGAATGGCAACAAAGAACGAACACTTCAATTTCAATATGGCATGCGAAAACACGGTCAAAGCGAGATTGCGCTTGAAAACAAAAGCCATTGAGGCACTCGACTCAACAATTAGTCGAATAACCGTAATTACTCTGCATTGAAAGCGATACCATCATTTTAACTTTATTTCTTTTTGAAAACAAAACAATACGCAACCCTTTGGGCACGTGGCATAGCATATGCTGTAAGGGTGCTCAGGATCATGCCGCAGTACAAAGTTAGCCAGTAGCAAGATAGAGGAGTTTCCGATTATATCATGCTGTAAGAGTGCTCAGAATAATGTCACAGTACAAAGCTAGCCAGTAGCAAAATATAAAGAGTTTTCGACAATATCACGCTGTAAGTGTGCTCAGAATAATGAACAGTACAAAAATAGCCAAAAGCAAGATATACTGCCGCTCTAGTGGTCTTATGAAAGAAAAGTTGAGAAATAAGGTTAAGGTGAGATATTGCTGAATAAAACACAATTAGGTTCCCACGATCAAAAAGTAAAACAACCAGAGTGGTCAAGTTTTAGGAGAAGAATAGGCGGAGGGAGCCATGGTGCACTTTGATAGGAGTCTAACATACATTTTATAGATACACAGATATTTTTAATTTTTTTACAGAAATGATATACAGGTAGAATAGCAGACAACACAGTAAGTATGTCTTACTTGTAGCGATTTCTTCCCGGCAACGTTTGGACAGAGGAAATAAAAAGGCTATTGGTGGTTTGTGTATGTCCTGTCGACACAACTACGAACGTACGGACTGAGCGTAATTGGCATTCTTCAGTTAGGCAGTCATAGTATATGTCATCCCTCTGGCTTTATTAATACTGTGATATTGTAGTAAAATTGGTTTACGTCGACATAAACTGCTTGGGATGGCTTGACGTTTGTCTTCTGTACTTTATTCAAATTGAATGATTTAACTTTACATTGCCAATAAACAGACTGTGAACGTAACGATGAGCTTAGCACGACGTAAAAGATGGTCGATGGCTAAATAACTTTACTAGGGTATTTTAAAATGCTAGAAACATTGGTTTGATTTAAAAAAATGATTGCTTAATTTATTCTTTATATAGAACATCTACCATGATTTATCTGTAGATCTAGGTTTAGTATTGGTTGAGTATAATAAAAATCTTATGTAAAAAAAAATATTTGCAAGGGTTGGTATGAGTAAAAAAAGGTTTCTTTTTCCATTCGACATAATCAGTCAAATTCAATATATCCAAAGGACAGAAGTTGATTGAATGTCGACAAAAATGTCGAATAAAATATAAATGACAATTAAGTACATACTTGAGTCTAAGCTAAGTCTGCTTGTCTGACAACAATATACTGAAAAAAAAAGCAAATTTTGTAATTATGTAGATCATAAAATCTGTTCTATATCGTTGTTGTAACAATGTCACACCTACCGGTACATGGTCAGAAAGCAAACAGCACCCCTGTTATTACGATAGTAAATCCAATAATTTCCCGCGAGTAATTATCACTATAATCCGTAGGGTTCCGAACAGATGTGACAGTGCGCACGCGCACCCGGCCTCTCCAGTCGCGCTGTACTGAAACAAAAAATATCATTACATTGTGAGCTGGACTCTAACACCGTGGGTTCAGTAGGATCTATAAATGGTTTAGAAATTGAACGTTACAAGTATTTTTCAGTATTAAAAATAATATACATCCTACAAACGAGTTGCGAACCTCTGCCTTTTTCAAAGTCTGTTTAAAAAGAAAAAATACGTCTTATAAAAATATTTTGTAAACTTTATACCATATTCAACTGACTGAATCAGCGGAACCCTAAATTATAACATGACAATGTCTATTGTTTTGTTTTTATTTTCCAATTTTCAGACTAAATAAAATCCATACTATACTAATATTATACTAGTTTTATACTAATATTTATACTAATATATATATATATATATATATATATATATATATATATATATATATATTATATATTTATATATATTATATATAATATTATAAATGCGAAAGTAACTCTGTCTGTCTGTCTGTCTGTCTGTCTGTCTGTCTGTTACTCTTTCACGCCAAAACTACTGAACGGATTTAAATGAAATTTGGTATACAGATGGTCTAGACCCTGAGAAAGGACATAGGGCCTACGTTTTATTGCGAAAAAGTGGGTTTGTAAGGGGTTAAAAGTGGGGTAAAAAGGTTACTTTTCCACGCGGACGAGGTCGCGGGCGGCCGCTAGTTTACTTATAAGGCTCAAAAAGCAACATTGTAGTAGAAGTTATAGTTTACATCTCAACTTTTAGTTCTGATTGCACTCTTCAAATACGTTTTTCGCGAAAAAAAAAGGATTTGAAGATACCATGATTTTATTCTTAAATGTTTACATAGGTATACATTATGTATGTACCTATGTAAACATTTATGAGTTCCTAAATTTTATTTTTGCACTAAAATTTTCCTTGTTATTTTGTAATCACAAAAGTGGAGTAAGTCACAAATCGCGCATTACAAACGCAAATCCAATAATTACTCCCGAATAATTATCAGTTTAATCCCCCAACAGATGTGACAACGCGCACCCGGCCTCTCGGTGGCCACTGTATCGTTCATAATTGTTTTTTTTTCTTTCCTTTCACTAGTCAAAAGCCCATTCAACTCTTTGTAATTAGCCATCGGCGGTGATTCTCTGAATAATTATGCGAGTTGGGGGCGAATGGGTTTTTTTTTATTTTACTGCGTTGTTTTCGTGGGCTGTGAATGTATGTTTTGTATAGGTTTAGATGTATAAAGTAAGTTATTAAATGTTATTATTAATGACATAACAAGTTATTCATAGAATAAAATATACTTAGTGTTTTATTTGAGATTGGATTTTTTTATGTATAGGTGGCAGACGAGCAGATAAACAACGACAACGACACATCAATGTATACAAATCTGTCAAAATGTTCTTAGTCTATTCTCACCTTAATGTTTAATGCCTTTACGTTGTTTTTTTTATGAGTTATTTTTTTTCATATTTAGGCTGTAGTATATTTGACAACAACGTGACGTGTTATTTAAGATATTTTTTCTCACACTTTTATTTTTACGCAAATTCTATCAAATTGACAATACTAACAAGTACTTTATCGAAGCCACCAAACATCACAAACTGAAAAGACATTAAGTAAACATTTCTGCAATCGATACCAGGCATTGTCTGAAGTCAAAAGGATCTATCATCAGCAAAACGAATAAAAATCACCCTTATTTAGCTGCTAACCTGGGGCGTTCAGAACAACGATGCTTCTCAAGCTTAATAATTGTCTGAATAGTTAGTTATTAACTGTTAAAAATAACAGGTTGCAGATGTATCGTTACGGGTAAGGCACGGTTGCAGCTGCCCGTATTTACATTCTAGATGTTTTTGCGCACCAACTTTAAAGCGCACCAAATTTGAAACTTACAAAATCAGTTACCTATATAAAACTACTAGAAAATGACAACTGAACAAAAGTGAAGTGCTTTTAAACAGTTCATGCAGTATCATGTAAGTTCTTAGTTCCATTTTATTTCAGGTTTCTATCTTCTTTAGCTCGTCAACAATTTATGTGCCTACACTTCCTTCAGAATCATATTCCTTCTATAATCTCCCTTCCTATGCTTTTCGGTATTTAGCCTTTCGTATCCAATTTGACCCAGCTAACAAATCTGTTTACATTGCCTTTCCATATTACGCTTGTAATTACTTACACAAAGACGTCATTCAACCTTAATGTTCATTATCTTGATTATGGATAGTCTTTAGGCGATTTAAAATAATTTTCTATATTTTTTTCTTAAGTGATAATTAAAGTTAATTGACGTCTCTGAGTGCGGCTGTAAGTCAGTTAGGTTTTGAAACTATCATGATAAATTCTTATGATCACTCCACATTCTTTAACGCGTGCATTTAAAAAAATATTTTGGTGCGCCTTATGTGATGCGCGGCAAAGTTGGTGCGCTAAGAACACCGTCTTACATTGGCGCTGATTGGCCAAGAGATTAATTCATACAATATTTTTTGTTTTGATCGTCATTTAGGGCCAATCAGGCGATCGGTGAAAAAACGATCATTATCATACTTCAGCCCTTGGGCGTTTTTTCAGATGGGAACAAAGGGCGATTGTTTGTTATTAGGTTAGGGGCGATAATGTAATGCAATTACCTTTTTTTGTATAAAAAACACAGAAATTCATTATTCAAATCCGCCAGCTGAACAAGCCGGGAATCGTGATTAGGGATTTAAAAATAAATCGCTAGATTTTTTTTAAGTTTGAATAAAATTTTCATCTGAATATTTATAAGATATTTGATTTTTAGGTTCCTTAATTTGTATTACATTTGTGCTAACTTATACTTAAATGTATTTCGAGATATCTACCTAGTAGTATAAGTTTACTATAGTTACAATCAATTTTTTTTTGCTTTCCTTAACTACTTTTAAAACTAAAATAAGTTAATGCACACAGAGTGTTATTATTATGTTAATGCACATTGCTATTACAAAACAAAACAATAAAAAAATAAATTTTAAGCTTTGGGTATTCAAAAATCTATCATTTTAAACTGATGGAAAGATAAAACTATTACTCAACTTTTATGGTCACTAAAAATAATAAACGATACTAACCTCCACAGTCACCCCTTGTTACAAACAAAATGGAATTCAAACAGCGACTTATCACTTCATCTAGCAAGAGTTTCAACCCTTTCCGCGGCATCATTAGCCAAAATAAGACCATTAGCAGTCCTTTCTCTTAGCAGCAATGAAAGGGTTAAATTGGCCCTTCTGGCACAATGGCTTAGTGATGCGACGAATCAAATTTTGTTACCCGACTCGTTTTATACTTCCAATTTTCATTACATCACTCAAGTTTTGTAAAATCATTTGAGAACTTTTTGCAAAATTGATTATTGACGAATTTTGCAAATTTTGACACTCATCTTTTTTATTTTCATTTAAATTACCCTCGATTTATTTTGGAAACATTCGAATTTTTAATTCTTTGGTAATTTTGTTAGTTGAGTTTTCAATTTGTCTTAGTCATCGCCATTAAAAAAAACTCTTTAATTTGTACAATTGACAACCACCTTTCGGCATTGCTAGCATCAAAAAGTCCATGTGTGACTATATCACTTTGCACTACTATAATCTGTCACTTCAACCGATTCTCACCTAATAATTTCGAATACAATTTAAGCATCAATTCAAAGTGGTATTTGTTCAAAATAGAAGCCATAAGTGGAAGAGCAAGTCCAATACCATCTTATGCACAACAAGAATAGCTCAATTCTGGTAGCTAACATACATATTTAGTTGATAGCTGAAACTGAGTAAAAGTGCTCCAACATTTTCATTCGAAATTTTTCATTTTTGACTCGAGTTAAACTGTTTTCAATTCGCATCACTACAATCGCTTTATTCTATTACAGGGCGCTTACGCACGATGTGATAAATATGAATGTGGATTATGCTCCTTTGGCGGGGGTCAAAATATTTGAATATGCATCGGAACAATTTGTAAGGGTTAATTGGCAGTTGCGCTATGAACTACGCAGTTTATTCGAACGATGAACAACGAGTAGGTAAGTGTTTTGTATGATTTTGCAATTGTAAATCTTTTATACTTTCATATTTTGCACTATCATAAGTTAACTGCACTAAATTGCAACTTGTAACTTGAAATACCTACTTATACACGGTATTGTCGCAGGGTACCGGAGGCCCAATTGGGCGAAAAGGGGTTTAAATGTTGGCAGCGCACAGGTGACCCAACTAGTGTTACAGGTGTCTAAGGGCGGTGATCCGTCTACTCGTCTGCCGTCTATCACATAAAAAAGTAACAAAATACAGACTCACAAAAAACATGATTTTGAAGAGCCGAAAACCGTTGCCCGTTATAAATGCCTGTAATGTATTAAAAATAATTAATGTCTGTGACCATCTCTTGTATTGTATTTACATAACTTATTAATGATTATTTTAGTTAGTAGTCGTCAGTTCGAGTAGCACTTAATAAATGTATGCTCAATAGACAATTGCGCCATGAGTGGCCACATACGAGTATTCAGCTGGTCACGGTGCGTTCCGCTTAAGGTGAAATTAACCATAATGGCTATTTTTGTTTATTTTTTTTTTATATGTGACTTAGTATAAAGTTTCGCCTTAACTAATGGTAAACAAAAAGAGGGTCCACGTTGCAGTTACAACAGTTTGCATCGTTACGGACTAAATGACATGACATAACAAGCATAATTGGCATAGACATACTGGCTCGCGAAATGCTTCTTAACACTTCGTTTGAAGGAATCCATATTGCACGACAGAGGAAACTCATAAATACCTACTTTGGTGAAATTTTTTGTCGAGGATAGGTATGTCCCAGTTGATAGAAAGTTTATCAATTGAAGTACTCTTGAATTTGAAGAAGTAAATTTGATTATAAATTTTACACTTAATTTAACACAAGAAAGAACCAGAACAAAAGCAGATAAAGTAAATTATTCAATCCAATCTACTAACTCATGTCTATTTTACACAACGTATTTACTCATACTTTACAGTTACTCGTTCTACAGTACGATTAATCATATCCAGATAAAAGTCTCCGTTTGTTTAGGATCAGTCCAAATCCTTAATTAATCAAAAAGAACCGCTCCAAATAAATAATGCAACAGCTATTCTCTTACACGTTCCGATCGCGACCAGGCGTCAACGCGTGACAGCGGAACGCACCTCGCTCTGTCGGTGGTCCAGTACTTATAGATAGAAAAGGCTTAATACAATAAATAAATCTCGAAACAGAGGTGTTCAGGCCACTGTGTTGTCGCACAGTAATGCATTACCAGTGTATTAGCTCTAATCCGGAATGAATGAACGAGCAGAGAGAATTAGATTCGGTCATAGATTGATTGTGTTTTGTCTTTGGTTTTTGTGTCAATAGTTGATTACGAGATTTATGATAACGAGCGTTTTATATTGAGAGAAAGTCCACATGAGATATCAAAATATGGTTAGTATTTCCTTGAAGAGACCAGCTGTTTAACTAATAGCCCTATTAGTGTAATTTGTGTGTGTGACCGTGACTTTAAATCGCACCTAAAGTTTACACGTTTAGGTGTTAAATGAACAAAGAAATGCTAACATAGCCATTGATTAAAATAAAACATTAAAGGTTTTGAATATCAAGCAAAAAGGCACACCTACATAAAACCAGCTGTTATTTAAGTAATTCAAACTTGTTAATCAGAAAATATATCCACATTCCCGATTTTTATAGCATTACCAACACATCCACAATCATAAAACCAGTGTCGGGCACGTCATATCCAAATATAACCTTCTTAAACATGTTAATTTTTTTAACATGTCCGACCCATTAAATTTTTAATTAAGTAGGTATCTGTTATGAAAGTAATTAATGTTCTTTTTAATTTCCAATCAAGACTTCTTTGACATTCAAAAATTGGTAACTGTTATTTATGGGAGGAATTAATCTGTTATTTTACGAGACATTTATAAATTAATGCTTTATGATATTTAAAATGATAAAGTAGACTAATACGTGTTTGGGCTGTTAAACCTGGTTTCATTGAAAAAGTATCGGAAATAATATCAATAAAATATGCTGTGAGAATGTATTTTACTGCTTTAAATGTTATTTACATTTAATTTTTAATAAGAAAAAATTAAATGTCGTTTATTCAAGAATCACTTTTTCATAAATATTTGATCTATTCTGATAATACAATTAAGAAACATATTTCACGAGATTAAAGATAACAAGAGGTAGGCAGAGATTTTCTCTCTTTAGATAATTATAATAATAATAAAAACAAAAAAAAACTATTGTGTCTGAAGTAATTAGGAGTTTCATATACTTCTACCCAATATATACCTAGTTACATACAATAAAAAGTAATGTGTCAATGTAAGAAATATTTATTTTTATCTCCACAAACGAAGATCTACAAATTAAATTTACATAAGGATTTTATTTACGGTTTTATTCCATTTTGTATCAGTAGGAATGTATCAGTATCAAAACAAAAAAAGTATCGATAATATTAGCTTCTGATTATTTTTGAATAGTGTCGCATTGTAAGTAACTTGATTATGTTTTTGAATAGGTAAGTTTTATACTTATATTTTTATAATATCGGTACTAAAGTTAATGTATCAAATAACGCTGTTACAATATACTTATAGCAAATGGTAATGAATAATGCTGTTAACTATGACATCTCGTTGTATGTAAGATTAGATAAATAAAACTTCTGTGTGTGTGTGTTTGACTTTCTCAATAAATACCTACATAAATATTAATGTAGGCTAATAAATAGTAATCGACTTGCCCGATGACGCATGCCGTATCTGGGTGTAATATATTTATTTAAGTAATATATTTGTATTTCCTCTGTTGTCTGATATTTGTAACATAAATGCTTAAGGTAACGTAGTACGGAGTTAGGTCAATGTGCCTTGTGTAAAATTTTCTTAATTGATATTGAACCAAAAGTGTTTGACATTAAGATAAAAATCGATTGAAGAGATATGACAGCTTTTTACTTAATTTTTGATGTGTCTGTCCTTACATATGCCGCTGCAGACACTCTAAAAACTACATTGTGAAATCAATCTTGATAAGAGGATTATATTTATCGACACCAGAGACATCACTACGGCGTATGCGCGGGCGCCGCGGGGTGTCGAACCAGGACCATTGTATTCATATCCGATCTCTTTACTCTTTGACATTCGCTCCTAAAAATTATAACTTTAAGTATAATTCATTTACTAATTTTGTGTCCAAATGACCGTACCGGCGATAAAATAACTTTTCCTGACGTTTATTTTAATCGTGTTTAAAGGCAACAAGTTACAGTACGACAAGCATGTTTTGGCTGATAAATTACATTAAAAGAGGCGCGTTCATGTGCCAATTTTCTATTGAGAGATAGCATTAACCGAGTCATCAATGTAAAGATTCCTAATAAAATAGCATTAGCCAAAAAAAAAGAACACTGCCTACCTACATCGCATGATACAAAAAGGACCTACAACGAAACGGTCCAAATCCACTACGTGTGATCCGTGATTATCATACGATCTGTGTGTTCCTTTAGTTTGGACGCAACAGGCGACATTCCCATTTCGTTATAGAACCTCAGGCTCCACACGCATACTTGTGTGAATACAGTAATCCCAGCGTAGTTAGGTATGAGACAGAGAAATACTGTAAGAAATGTGAGTGGAAAAGACAGTTTAAGATATACCTGCCTAGCTCACTCACACAAATATCAAACTTATTCCGATGTTTACATTTAAATAAAACAAAGGATGGCCTACTCTTCCCCCTTTACAAATACTTACGTGGTCTAAAGTTAATCATGATTTAATTATGTTACTTAAAGTGGCTGTTACTTTTATAAAGGTGAGAAATAAAAGTTATAGTTATAGCATCAATTTTAAACGAATACTAAAATAAGATCTTGTTTCGAATAAAGCGGTTACAGTTTTTAATAGAACCTAGTAAAAAAGACAAAATAATATTTTACAACTAGATTAAATCTAATTCTAAAACTTAAATACAACAAATGCCTGGGGTTTTACTGTTTGACGAAATTTGTGAGGACTATTTTAATCCTTATAAACAAGTTTTAACACATTTTACTGTCGAATAAAGAAATATTTATTTTGATGGTTATGTCTTTAGCACTTCGCCGGATTTTACGATACAAAATAACATACCGTAAAATATATTAAAAAAATAATTTAAATAAATTGACCACACCTTTCATAATAAACTTTCTACCACGTTACGCAGTAATAAAGTTAAATTTAAATCTTGTAATATTTAAGATGACAATGAAGTCCATAAAAAGATGCATAAATTTATAAAAAATTTAAAAACAATATAACATTTTGGCATTTTTTTATATTTTCTTTTGTCATTGAGCTAGTCGACGCTCGTAGTTCCAGAGTTCGATTTGCCACTATTTTTTTTGTTGATATAGGATATTGTGATGATATAGGAGGTCAACGAACAGATGGATCAACACTCTTTTGGTGTTGCGGGTGTCACAAGTGCGCTGTCAATTTTTTTAATAATATATTTCACCCTATATTGGGCAATTAGCCCAAGCTTCATAGATTTACGATGAAAATCGTTTTATTCAAATCCATTCCGTTGTAATTTTCTAGATTAGCAAGAATAACAACAGAAGGAAAATATATTAAGTTCAATGATTCATGTTCTGTTATATAATTTGTGATTTTAATATATTTAAAAAATTTACAGATGAAGATTTTTTAATTTTTATAAGATGTGTTGATTTTGAAAAGCACATTAGCCCCCTTATTAAGAAAACGGGGACTTATTAGTCATAGCATAAAAATGCTGCTGTCACTGTTGTAAAGCTACAAATGACAATGAGAGCAACTTTAGACCACGTCATTTTAATAAGGGGTTGAGAGTTAGCTTGAATTTTGTTTTTAATTACCAATAACAATACTTATGATGCAACGCCTTTACTCTGTGCAAGAACAATATTGATTTATTTCAATACATCACCCGAGGACTTTCAACCTGTCATAATAACACAATCACAACGAACACAAAAAGGCGACCAACAACAATAGAATTCCTAGCTTTCGATTAATGATATTCGAGTGCATTCGAACAGTGACACTCTTACACCTACTTAGTTGACATTATGTAAATACGGCCCCACTTTACATTGTTGTACTCATTATGCTGGGGAAGATTCGTTAGGTGAAGAAACACATGTTGTTTTATCGTATCGGACGTGTGGGTACGGGAGGAGGGAAGTACGCTCCAACATAAGTCATTTTAACGTAAGTCATTGCAAACGTTTAAGAACCGATGTCTACGGTTGTACCAGTACGCATTTACATCCCTATAACCAAGTGCTTACCAACCCTACCTAAAAAAAAAAATACTGTACCCTTTTCAATAAACTTTTGTACATGTAAGAAATTGCTATTAGAATGCGAGATTTTATTATAAAATACGATTCTTTTAAATTTATAAGCACTGTTGATACTGTATCAGATATTGTTAACCATAATTTAACTAATATTAATGAACAAAGATTAATCTGCTAAATTGACTCACGGCCTGTTCACACTTTAAAGATATAGCGTCACACATCATATAAATAGTTTTGAGGATAAATGTTGCGTTTTCCATCTGTCAAATTTTGAACGTAAAGTGACATATTACGCTATTTGACAGTTGTGAAGTACAACAGCAGTGTTTATAGTAGAAATAAGTAACATTCAACTTAAGTAGAACTTATCCGTATACTGTGAAACAGACCCTAAGGCACATTAGAATTTTTATACACTGTGCACATATGTATTGAAATTTCATGATAAGTAAAGTAAAGGTTTATTGTTCAACACACTCCAACACAACCGACCCGTACTTTCGTCCCACCTCACCCACCACACAGATACATCTTAGCTCGCACAATGAGATGATTACAATCCGTTATATCTATCTATACTCACAATAGATATAAAAAATAACAAGATCGGTATTCGTCCGTGGGCGAACAAAACAATCGTGGTGTCCTGCTCTAATTTTTAAGGCACACTCTTCAACAGATTAGAATCTACAGCATGATTTGATTAATTTAAACAAGCGAGGGGCCGTATTATGACCTTTCGTTCCCAGCCAGTGTAAGCCGTTAACTAAGCTGTTTAGCAATGTGGATTAGAACTGTCTGAGTCTAGATATACAGGGTGTATCTGTAAACATTTACAAGGTGTTCTACTAACCATTCTAAACAAATTTTGTTCTATGACTTTTGAAAATTCGCATAAAAAAATTTCATCTTTCCATACAAAGTCGGTCACGTGACTTGGTTATTTTGTATGGGGAGTCGAAATTTTTATCGAAGAATTTAGAAAAGTTGTTGAACAAATGTTGTTCAGAATGGTCGATAGAAGACGTGGTTAAAGGGATGTAAATGTTTACAGATACACCCTGTATAGGTAATAGTGACGTCCGCGAAAGCTTGCGAAACTGTTGAGCGCGAATTTGACATGGGAAGGAAAGGGAAATATTTCGAGAGCAAACCTACACGTTTTAAACCGGTTTTCAAACTATGGATAACCATAGTTATTGAGATAATTATTCTGAAGAAGTAACCATTACCAAGTTGGTCTGTTCCCCTTATCTACAAACAGGTTGTGTGTTATGACGTTAACGTGAGAGTAAAATATAAAATATAAATATCAGCATAATATACTGTCCCACAGCAGGGCAAAGGCGTTGATCATAGAAATCAAGTCATCGCTACTATTGATACTATGATGGGATTAGGCCAAATAATCTACTAATTTTTTTAAGTATTCTTTGGATTTTTAACCATAATCCAGCTCAATGACATTTTTTTACAAATTGGAACCTTATTAATTACTAAAATAGAGTCGTAATTAACAAACATCAAAAACAGCCCGTCAATTAACAGCCGATAAACTAACAACTTGTAAAATGAATAGTTTTCTAAAACAACATAATACGGCCCTGTATGTATTCAGGGTTAAGTATTTAACCGGCGCGTGTCGATTTTAATCAATTGTTGCTGTAAATTATTAATAACCTAATGAAGTTTTAATGGTATCATACACCTGGTACGTACCTACGTAATAACTTAACCCTTCTACATTTTTTGTGAATTCAATCCACTTTTTAGTGCAGAGTTAATTTATTATTAAGTGTTAAAAATGCAAAGTTGGCTCTTTCGTGTTCCTATCTCTCTATCTTGATGCATTTAATCAGTTTTACTATCCACATTATTTAAATATACGGTGAAAAAATCTTGATTATTTGCCACCCTCATAGATATTTTTGTTTTGGTGGTTTCGAGTAAGAATGGCTATTTTAACGCAATTTTAACTTATTCTGTTTTCCGTAGAGGTAAGTATAAGTACTAAATTTATTTAGACGAATTATCAAAAACATACTTGTCTTGTTCTAGTTTCTTTTAAGTGGTTGCAATATCAAAGTGTCCAAGGAGATGAAAATTGAGTCGCCACTCAATAGTTTAGTGAATAAGAGAATTCGCGTTAATTTTGATGGTCGTAGGATTGTATCCGAGCATGTTTCTCTGGTTTTTCAAAGCTTGGTGTAGGTTAGTAAGGAAACCCTCACTAAGTTATTGAGGAAACCCGCATGTTTCAAAAAGTTTCTTCAACTTGTTACCATAATTTAGATACTCTGGTTCGAAATGTGTCTAGCGTGCGAAGGTCAGAAGATTCAATCTATTACGAGACTCACTAAATCCCGGATCATGTTCGGAGCATACTCCGGGCTCTAAAGCGAAGGCTTTGGACGTAACTGGGAATAGTATGCTGAGACGATGATGACTATTTAAGGACCCAAATATTAACAGAAAACTATTATCTTCCATTTTATACTGACTCTATTTTTAGCGGATTTTTGCTAAGTTGGGCTTTAAAGTTGATCGCCACTTTGTTATAATATTAAAAACTAGTGGCCCACCCTCACTTTGTTTCAGAACCCAAGTCATTTCTGTAATAATTCCAAGTGTGCCCAATGGATAGCGCTGGGTATCGATTGCATCGCATCAGGGTCTAGTTTTCTCGGTTTATCTACAAATTGTCATTGTTTTATTTACGAATGGTATATATAGGTAAACTAGTACTTTTTTCGAGTAACTTTAAATAGTTGAAAAATAACTTATCTCGATTCTCGACTCTATTCGAAATCTATGTACCGAATCCAAGCAGCAATTCAGATCAGACGTTCGTCAAGAAAATAAGTGATTACGCGAAACTTTTAAAATGGCTTTTTATCACCCAATCTCGTAAGACGGTGTTCATTACGGCTCCTATAGAACTCCTATAGAACTTTTTCGCCCTTAAAGGCGATAGAGGAACGATCAGTTTTCCACCCGGGTTCTCTCGAATCGTATCAATTATGGTAATTCCTCGTTTAATTTCCTGGTCCGGATTATGCCCCCTTGTAATAAATTTGATTTAGTGTGGAGAGTTTTTTAAATTTCTGCCCGGTGGAGTTCATTAATGGTTTTGGCGTATTGTGCTTGGTGATATAAATTAGTACTTAAAATGTACGAGAAAGCAGAAGGAGATAACGTTAGTATTCTTGTTGAAAAATGGGACATTGACGGAACACTGTACATCCAAATAGGAACACTGTACAACACATTTTATTTTAATGTGTAAATGTTTTCATTCATTCATTTATTCATTCAAATCCGGTGGCCACATAATATAATGACACCACTCGATTTTCATAGATTACGCAAAACTATTGCTAAAGACAAAAATTGCAGGCTTCGTTCTCCATCTGGATTTATTGACTGTGATCTGAAAGACCTAAAGACTGCCATGGCAGTCTTTAGGTCTTACCTTTTGTGCAGAATGTGCCATGGCACATTCTGCACAAAAGGTTCTAAGGCCAAAGATGATGATCCTCAAAAAAAAGTACTAGGTTGTAACAATGCTCAAGTACTCGAATAATTGCGTAAGTTGTTAAACAAACAGCGTCAAAGTGAACTAGACCGGAATCCACGGTTCGTCTGCATCTCGTGGCGATTACAGCGAGATACCGTTTACATGCGTTTTACATTTAAAACAATCTGTACGGTTCCGTACATCTATACTATTTATAAAGAGATAACTTCTATAGACAACGAAAAGGCTTATAGGTAAACCGAAAACACAAAACGCTTGCGCGATGTAATTGAGCGCCATCTATTGGTTCATTTCTGAATTACGTTCCCGAAGCGAAGTGAGGGCGGGCCACTAGTAATACATAAATGAATGAGTACCTATGTTTCTATTGCATACAAGCTATAGTAGCTACATACTTATGTACGAGTATGTACTTAAATACATAGACCATAAGATAAAATTTTCATTATTTCAATCTATTGCTTAAGCTACTTAGTACGGAATCAGGTCAATTTATGAGGTATTGTGTGAAATTATAAGTAAATAATGCACTTGAAAATTAATTGAAGGGTTCAAATGGGACTCGAACCCACAAACATAATGTCAGATCATGGCGAATCAAGCGCTTGATAATAGTTTTTTAGCTTGTAAACTGTTTGTTGACTATTTTTTTTTATGTGTCAAATAAATGATTTTTTCTTTCTTTCTTTAGAAAAGAGTTAGGTGCCATAGGCTGATAGTCGACTGATACCACGACCTCACGGAAAACCGATGTGAAACAGCGCTTTTTTTCGGGGCTAAGGGTACTGGAAGCTGTCTGGTAGTGTTAGTGTTGTCTATAGGCGGAGACAGTCGTTTACCATCAGCTGATCCGTGTACTTTTCTGTCACCTATTACATAAAAAAATGTATTATGAGCCTACTATGCCCTACTGCAGGGCACTGGCATCCATCATGGAAATAAAAAAGAAACAAAAAAACTTAACATGAAAAAACACAATTATTTTTATAATTCTTAATTGGGCTATATTTGTAAATATAACTTTTAAGTATTTTTAGTGTGCTTTATGAATTCTTTTCTACTCTATTCTCATTATAAAAGAATCTGACCGCAAATTTAGTCGTTGCTTTAGAGCTCGGAATTTGTTAGAACCATGATTATGTAAGTCTGGTAATTAAAATGTACATACCGAGCATGTCTTTCTTCCATGACAGATGAATAAATATTTTCGATCCATATAAACAATGAAACGCCCACGCAACCCTAACTCCTCTAGAAAGTGACCGTTTACTCGAATTAAACAAAACAATTGAATTACTTGGATTTCCTGGGGAACAAAAGCGTTATTAAATACGTAATTATTCACATTCGTTGGCGTGCAAGGTTTTAATTCGTTCGCGGGAACGTCTGGTTTAATTCTAGCCGAACTAATTGTGGACGTGGGTCGAAATAATTTTGTTTACTGCTTTTTAAATGACCGCACCCACTTGCATCTTATTACGTGCCGGCAGGTAGTAGGCGAGTACAGAAGGTTTGGATCTAGACTATTAATAGGAGAAACTAAAAGCGCACAAATTTATTAAAAAAATAAAACCACCTGAATATAATATAACTAATAATAATCGTATAAATAAAATTCTTGAAAATTCAGCCAAAACAAAAATAAAAAACTTATTCGATTTTTTTAACGATCGATTGTTTTAATTTGTTTTACTTATATCGATAGTTAATCCTTATCTAATGATTATAATAATCAATATAATCTCAACAGTAGGGATTAAAAGGACGACTTTAGGATTTGTAGCAATTGGCAAGACCGCTTTGTCTTCCTGTCTATGACTTAAAATAAGTTGACTTTTGGTTATCATTAATATTGGAACCGCATTAGATTTCAACAGAATTAAAAAAAAAAAACTTATGCATAAAATCAACGGTATCTTTCGTGTGAGTCGACTCGATTGGTATTTTATCAATATTTTAAGTTCTCTGGTCTAGATAACAATAGGCTCTTTATCAAAATCCAAACACGGAAGTGCCTTCTGTACGTACATATCGTTGGTCGCTGTGATTATAGTGGTCTTTATCGTGTCCATAGCGTTTTGATTCGACGCATACAGGTACACGAACCATGAATCATATTTAATTAAACCTTAGTTTAAGTTTTCTTGGAAATATTTGGGTTGGACGAAAATTGAAATTCTCAATCGGTGTTATTTAACCGATCAGCAATAAAACCAACTTAACCTATTCAATAAATGATTGGTCAGCTAACAACTATTTTACAGTAATTAAAATTAAAGCAGCAATTAAGATTTGCTAATCAATTTGTTATTTTTCTGATCATAAGGTAAGCAGAGCACTTGTGACACCACTGGTGTTGCAGGTGTCCATGGGCGGCGGTAATCGCTTACCATCAGGTGATCCGTCAGCTCGTCAGCCACTTATATTATAAAAAAAAACATTCAAGTAGCAATATTTCTTTTGATTGTACGATAAGAAAACCGACAATCACGGCAATAGATCAGTTCGTATCTATTTAATATGCATTATAGCCCCTCAACAATAATACGAAAGTAAGTATTGTCAGGTAGCTACTAGGAATTTGATATAAACAAAATTATAATGAACCACTTACTTTGCGTATGGACGTTGTAGAAACTTTTTATTGCCAAATAACGGCTGTTAAAATGACTCATCTTGTATTTAACTAAATTTCTTTTCATAGGTGTGCTTGGAATTCGAAATGTTAAGGAAAATGTACCGGCTTAAAACTTAATGGTCTGAACTAAGTGCATTTTAGGTGCATGTTAACCGTGGTCTCATTTCGACAATGTTTAGTGTAGGTATCAGGTACTTTTCCATTAAAGTTAGTTACCTATTGAATTCGAAATATAAAAAAAACATTTTTTTTATGTGTAAGGTAACCGACGATGGCAAGCAAATTCCGTGGCCCAAGAACTCTCGCACGACTTCTCCTTCCCCCGGATTGGGCCTTCAGTACCTCACTTGGCGAAATTCAACGCAAGCGCTCTGCATTGCTTATGTTTTCGCTGTTTCGGGATGTAATTTTGATATTAGTTCCACTTTGTACCAACAGATGGCGCTATACTGCATCACGATAGTGTCTTGTCTTTTCAATTGGTTATATGATTTGCCGATGTCGAAGGGATTTCATCATTTCAGCCAATAGACGTCCACTGCTGGACATAGGCCTCCCCCAAAGTTCTCCACACAGATCGGTCCTGTGCCACCCGCCACCCAATGGACTCCCGCAACCTTCACCAGATCATCGATCCACCTGGTGGGAGGCCTGCCACGGCTACGCAGCCTCCTGCACGTGGCCTCCATTCAAGGACCTTTCCACCCCAACGGCCGTCTGTTCTCCTCGCAATGTGCCTTGTCCATTGCCACTTCAGCCACGCAATTCTTTGGGCTATGTACGTGACCTTAGATCTCCTGCGGATCTCATCATTTCTGACACGATCACGCAAGGAGATTCCGAGCATAGCCCTCTCCATTGCCCCTGAGTGACTTTGAGCCTTCTTAAGCGGCCATTGTAAGCGGACGGAAGGGGGAAGGGATTTATCACTTTAAATAAACAATAAATACTGCACCGTTTGCCAAGAGTCTTTGCGTTTAGCATACTAACAATTGCCTAGGCCTTTCGCAATAATACCGATCGGCTCGTTCGCACCGGCCCACCCCGGGTAATTACCGCCGAACTGGTAATTAGCCGCGCAACTCGCTTGTCCTAATTACGATGCAATTACGGCCGTAATCGTGCAGCGGAAAGCGCTATCGATTGAACAGCAGGGGCTTTGAATCGATATAGGATGTGTAATCGCTGTACTCTTAAATGCAGGAGCCTACAAACGGTGATTGAGTACTAGTATAGTCCGAGGCAAGAAAGTGTAGTTATGACCTTGAGTGCGCAGAAACCAATTTTGATAGAAAGTCTTATTTTTTACAAGTGCGCAAAATAACGGTCATCGCTATACTTTCGTGCCTCCAGCTATACCTGGTTAGTCAATGACGGCGTCGACGCCTGTTTTTTTATGATATAGGGGGCAGGAGATCAGACGGATCACCTGATGGTAAGGGATGGTAATGGCAAAAAACAATTTCAAATCTTTGGATATTCAGGTTTTGTATCTAACAATTGTAGAATCCTAGAAACGTAGTGTAGGAAGTCCTCACGCCAATTCAAGTGATAAGTACCGCGTACAATGGCTGACAGGAGCTGCTCTTACAGCTCCTACCAACCCATCGGATTGAAGTATATATTTCTATATGTAATAAATAGGTGTAGGCGAGCAGACGGACCACCTGATGGTAAGCCAATGCCATCGCCCATACACAGCTGCAACACCAGTAGGGTCACAAAGCGCTGCTAACCTTTAACCCCCTTTCAAAGTGGCGTACGACCACTCACTTTTAAATACAAAATTTCAGTAGAGATTATTTTTTCTTGTTTCGTACTTTTTAGTGTACCTACGAGTATTTTAGTAGTCGGGATTTGGTTTTCATACTTTTTTTTATGTGATAGGTAGCAGACGAGCAGGCGGATCACCTGATGGTAAGCAATTGCCGCCGCTCATGGACACTTGCAACACCAATGGAGTTACAAGTGCGCTGCCAACCTTTTATCCCCTTCCCCCGGGTGGGCCTCCGGTACCCTCACTCACTCGGCGAAACACAGCACAGGGGCTGCTTTCACGCCGGTTTTCTGTGAGGCAGTGGTATCACTCCGGTCGAGCCGGCCCATTCATGCCGAAGCGTGGCTCTCCCACAGTTAATCTCTCTCACTTTTCCTCAAAGAATAGAATATTGTACCTACAACTTGAAATAACATTAAGCCTTAAACAAGCGCTTTATTTTAACTCTACGGCCTGTTCGAAAATGGGTGTGGGAACTGTTACACAGGCTGTATCACGCAGATTTAATTACTTGCAACTCGGGATTAACCTTTAATTTAATTGATAACTGTTTTGCAACTGACTGGGTGATTGTGTTGTCCGATAGTAATTATCTCAAACCAACGAAGAACGTATAATCCTTGTAAGTAAAGCGAAATTGACATATTGCCGATATCCCACGGTTTCTAGATCGGAACTCGTTCTAGGCAAAGATATAAATCAGTGACAAGATAATATAGCCTTTAGTCTTACCGGTGAACGTCGATTAGACTGTTTAAGTTTCTTATTGTTTGTCCTGTTTAACCCTGCCACTGCAACTCTGGTCTATGTTACCATTGCGATGTTAAATTTAACAATATTATTAAGTACAATGCAAGTTTTGACTTGAGCATAATCGGTTATTCGCCATCAATAAGATGTCAATGTTATTTAAATCAGTAATATAAGGATAAATTTAAGTTCCGTATGAGGGAAAGACATTTATAAAGACGTTAAGTACATACAAAAACCCAATTAACAAAGGTCACCTCGCCTGCAGTCACGAAGTCACAATAAAACCCAATGTTTTTTTTTCTACAAAAGCAGTAAAACAGTAGTCACATGGAAATTAGGTAAGAGGTACATGTCAAGAAGTTTAAATGTTAATCCTAAGCTTCTCACATAAATTAGTAGCGGCGTCTCTTTGGCTGGCTGTATTAAAGGACTCTGAATCCTTATTGATGGATTTTTTGTGTTGTTATTTAGTTTAACGATTCTGTGAAACAATATGGCGGAAGATTAAGTCATTAAAATGCTAGATGTACATTAAATTAAATATTAAATGCTTGTACAATATTACTCCTGATATTGGTCATACATTTTAACGAGTAACAATATTTTTTAACGAAAGCAATTCTTCAAGACTCAAAATAAAAAAAATCTTAAAGGTTTATATTAATATTTATCAAGTAGCTTACTAATAGACAATAGAGAAAAAAAACCTGTTTTGCATGAGCAACTCACATTGATTGATGTATCCATCTGGTAAACGCATTTTGAATTGCAAAATTTTGACACCACAAATACCATATTTGAATAAACCGAAAACGGTTTAAATGTAAAAAAGATACATTTCTCACAAAGTACTTTACGTGCTTAAAATTATATTTGAATGCGGTTCAGTTTGCATACTTAACCAATTGTAATAAAACAAGCTTGGTTGAGAGGTTTGTAAGTGCATACGAGTATTTTATATTTTTATTTACTCTTTAATATTCAAAAACTATCAATCAGTTTTTTGGCTCCGTCAACTTACTTAAAATATTCTATAAAACGGCATCCAATTTTTTTTATCTTCTTTATTCTATTTATCTCAACTTAAATTTTAAAATGCATCATTTCGTTCCTATAAAAAGATTCTTTCTCGAGGACGAACGAAAGTTTTAATCAAAAATAGCCTTGTTTTAAATGTAAGGCGCGTCCCCATTCATTTACTTGCACACGCGTCAAAAAAATAATTTCCTAACAAAGCAACCGTTAATTCAACCTAATCCATTCGGCTCATAATTATTATATTCGTTTGTTCCCGACCGAGTACGTTCCGTTTGCGACCCGAATGCGTAATGAGCAAGGCTTTCCAAGTATCGGGTTGGCACTTATCGGGCGTGCCATCTGACTATTATATTACCAAAATACCGCTTTAAATGCAACCCGATGTAATCCTATAATTAACTTAAATGTAGCCTGTGAGTTACATGAATGTGTGTGTGGAAAATGCATTTTCGATGGCGAAAATTCTAGCGTGGGTCGTTTATACCACGCCTGTCGAATTGTGGGGTTATGATTTATTAAGTGTAATTTTGCGATTCGGGGCAGATGTGTTCGCGACTTGTTTGAAGTATTGTTCTATAGTGGTTTTGAATGTTGGTACTTGTTCTTTACTGGAAATGTTGAGAATAGGTACTGAGATAAAAATGTGTTTGGCGTATTTTCAGAATTGCGTAGGTACAATCCCTTTCATAAGACTGAGTTTACATAGTGCGAACTAGCGCGCGAGTCAGCCTGACGAGTAGCTGGCAGTCGAGCTAACTGATTGCAGTCAGTTGCTCTCAATGTTTGGACGTCACTTATGGACTGTTCGTTTAAATGAGCTAGAAAGTAGCTTGCATTACAAGCCGAATAACTATCTACTGGCAAGTGTGTAAGCCAGTGTTTATATACGTATGTACATATACTCAGAGATGTGAATTATTTGAAATACAAATATTTCAAATGCAAATACAAAATGCAAAATACCTATTTTTATTTTATATTTGAAATACTTTTTTTCTAAATGTATTTTGTATTTTATTTGAAATACGTTTTATGTGAATATTTAGTATTTATAAAAATACAAAATAGTTTCGTTGCATTTTTAATTCATTTTTACAATTTTTCACTCTTAAATCCATGATTTCCTTATTTATGAACGCACTGACCGTGATCGTAGTGTTGTCATTGTCATTTGTCAACTAGAACAATACATAATGCCTCAGATTAAATAAGTACATTGTACTTCATTGATCAAAGAATTATGCCAACATTAATTATGTTTGTTGAGGACTCTGATTCTTCAGCAGCCAGTGATAATGTTAATACAATCACAATAGATCTGGAAACACTACAATATTTAAAAGATGAAGACAATACCTTAGAATCCTTGAACAGGTATCCTACTGTAAAAAAACTCTTTCTTAAATATAATACCTGCTTACCGAGTTCTGCCCCTGTAGAACGACTATTTTCATTTGGTGGAATGATTATGAGGCCATGGGGCCTTCGCCTATGGAGGCGAAACATGAAAGATGAACTCTTTGAACAAATACTAGTTTTAAAATCAGTTCAATAAATAAAGGTTATGCTTAACAATGTATTTTATTTTCAAAACCTATTTTAAAAATACGTATTTTGCATTTTGTATTTAAACACTTTTATTCAAAAACTATTTTGTATTTCTATTTGAAATAGTGCTAGCAACTATGCATTTGCATTTTGTATTTAAATACTTTTACTAAATTATTTTTCACATCTCTGCATATACTACCTTGACATAATGAATGCTTAAATCCAGTGCAAACACTGTAATAATTTCTTCATAAAGGTCCAATATACAGTAATAAAAAGGATTTTATATTCAAGATGTCCCCAAAATTCATTCTATTATAGTCATGAATACTTTAGGAAAACCAAGAAAAAAGTTTTTAAAATTGCTTAGAAAATTTGAATTCCTGCAAGAAAATTTCACCCTTTAGATGAGTATGTTGGCAAGTTACATAGTTGCTATCTATTACAACCCTTAAAACTACCTTAACGCTGCAGTTTTTAACTTAATTTAATTTACACAACATCTCATATTATGGACTTGACTCCGCTATAAGTAGCTTGAGCAATTGTACTAGAGATATCAGACAAAAGTATTACAAATATAATACTTAGATGCATATAATTACACTCAAGCACTTAACTAATTTAAAAATAACAAAAATATTTCTAAAACCAAATCCAAAAATAGACATTATCACCAAGTTACAAGTCTCCAATTACCCCGTACACCATTATTCATTAGTCAAAAGCCATCGATATGTTAATGGGCGACGCGACGTGACATCACGCAACAACGCCGGGACATTTGCATAGCTATATCGGACACCCACATCGCATAACGCCTAGCCGGATCAAAACGTAATTAAAACGCCAATACACGGACGATATACAAACGGCCGGCCGATATCGATGGAGATATAGAGATAACAGAAGTGACATTTGTCTAAGATGTGTAATCTTGATCTTTTTTATATACTAGAGGCGACTAACGAGCAAGCGGGTGTTGATAAAATCACCTACAAAATACAATTCAATCACAAAATGGCATATGATACCAGCTGCCTATAACGCGTGCTAAACAGCATTCTACTCCAGTGATAAGTAATCCTGTAACAAAAAAAACATTTCGAGATTTGGTAGGTAATTATACATACATCATCATCATCATCATCATCAGCAACCTACGTTCGTCCACTGCTGGACATAGGTCTCCCCTAATGCACGCCACCGCTCCCGATTTTCGGCCACTCTCATCCAGCCCACTCCAGCCAGCCTTCGAATGTCGTCATCCCATCTTGTAGCAGGGCGTCCAACACTACGTTTGCCGAGTCGCGGTCTCCACTCAAGGACCTTATGGCTCCAACGGTTGTCAGTTCTGCGGCTAATGTGACCAGCCCATATATTATACATACATATTTGTATATAATATAAAGAGTGTCTCTGATAGACTGCATGTTATTTGTTATAGAGGCCCGCCTTCACTTTGTCTCAGGACATTTAGTTCAACGCTGAACCAATAGAACAGTCTTTATGACGTAAGTATTTAGCTTTTTCAGTTTACCTGTAACCCTTGACAACCTATGCTGTTGTCCAAATAATTCACCTCTTTTTAAATACATACCTATAAAGATTTGTCTATTAAAATTTTTATAGGGTCAAGTTCAAGTTCTTTCACTTGTAAGAATAGAATGTAAAAAAACCAATTGATACACCCTATTATAGTAAAATCTGCATCTAGTGGAAGACAATAATATTATGCATAAATCAATTAATTAACAGACTTAGCCCTTATACTGCTGGTCGTAAATCTCCTGTTCAAAATTGAATATTTTTAGTATTATTTATATTGTATATTTATTAACAGGACCTTTTTCTAAAAAATATCGCAATACGAATTTCGATTACCTTATAAGACACTAGAGTTCAAAGTCATTGTTTGCTGGAATTTCTAGTTAATTTTAGATCAACGTCCATTGCTATGTGGCCCAGCGGTTTTGCCAAAGCAAACCGCGGTTGAACTACTAATGAATGGTGTAAGGCTTCCAAGTAACGGTTGGCGATGTGCATAACATAGTTGTGCTATGAATTATTGATATGCGACTAGCGAATCTGATAGAACATATGTCTAACTCTCTATATGGCTGTGCTTACGATTGAACAAGGCTCCACAGTTTTGGCAATCACTGGAATGTTCCATTGTGCAGGATACGCAGAAATTATGAAATATTAAAACGGAAATTAACGCGACGTTTATATAGTTAAGTACATTGTATTGTACTTACTGCTTGATGTTTCAGCAACATTGCAGCAGTAACAATTTACTTAACAATAAACGTGGCGACAATTCCCGTTTTAAATTTTACAGATATTTAATGTAGCGAGAAAATACAAAAAAAAAACTATTCATTACCCAGAAATAAGTTGAAATCAATGATAAAATACCCTGACTTTAAAATAAAACAATAAAAAAAAGCATAAATACGACATAATGAAAAGTAAAACAAAAAACTAAAGTAGCAAACTCTACTAAGAGATCCGATTTGCATAAACAATGATTGCAACTATTAATCAAAACATTCACAAAACAAATAAATCTTAATTTGGTGCATTGTTGAAATAAAAAAACAGCGAAACGAGATAAAACACAAATACAATTAATATTTAGCGACTATAATGATCATGTGATTGTATTGCCTACATAATGGTCTCTAATGATTAATGAAACCAAAACGCCTATGAATGAATTATTGTATCCTGTCAATTTAAAATGGCTTATGTACCAAATCAACAATGTCAATATCCAAGAATGGAGCAAACAAAATTTATCAACAAAGAGCAACATTGACAATGGGAGATCTCACGCATACGACAAACTTATATTAATAAAGGAGATAAAAACTCATGCGCACGATGGGACGGATATCGTTTGATTAATGTACGATAAAACACCGTCTATTGATAACTACGCAGGCACTAATGATACCGAGCGAGAACCGTCCGGTATCTAATGTTCCTATTATACACAATGCACAGTTAAAGATTGAATAACTTATGTTGAACATGAGGAATTAGAAGCTTGCACTTTGAGAATAAATGATTGCGCTATTGAAGATAAAGTGGTAAAAAATGTTAGGGTATTGGTACCTCGATTAGAACTGCTTTGAACGTAATCAAGGCAGAGAAGTCTATAGAGAAGCAATATTGATAAAAGGCACTAAAATTTGAGGATTTTAATAAGAAAACAAAACACTGTCAGTAATTAGGGTTAAGACCACAAAACACAAAATGATATAAATATATCACAATTAAAATAAATACATAAAGAAATTATGTTTTGCATTATTACGTTAAGATACAGTAACAGATAAGTATCCAAAATGAGACATTGTGTTCCAACGAGTTAAGTAAGCAGTTAAGATCACGCATCCTAGTAAATGATTAAACAAAAGCTTTTGACGGCGCACACACTCGTTTCGGGGTACAATCATTATGAGAAAATCTAACAAATGACTAAAAACACAGTAATAAAGACATTCATAGATGTATCCAGTGTTGTTACCAACGACACTCACGTTTGCGATGTATATCTTAGACGGAATAAAAGTACCGCTTCGCTGTGATACGCCGCGAGAGAAACTTGATTGTTAGGACTAGATGATACTGAAAATTAAAGAATTCGCAACACCCTGACTGTGACCATGACGAAGGATATGTGAGCAAACGAGTTCATTTAACGTTATCAAAAGATAAGAACAGTGCCATTACATTTCTGGCTTACTGCGAATTTTTAAGATTGGGATAACGGACCAAGAAATGCCTACTTCTTCTTATACTAGTACACAATTCATTTGCTCATGTAGGTACCAGAATAGATAAAGATGGGTTTTCAAAATATGCCTAGTATTAGTTGTCTTGTGCAACTAGATATTAAAGTTATGACTACACTTTACTTACAAAAATCGTTACATACTCCTTCCATTTAATCGTATAAATTAGCAGTTAATATGACTTCATTATTTAGTAGCTTATTGTATGGCAATAAAAAGCTTAGATACTTGTGCTGTTATTTTTAGGTAATTTACAAAACGTGATTAAAATTTTCATCTCCAAATTACGTGGAGCTATTTCATCTAATTTGTCGTGCCAAAGATTCAACAAAATTAAACGAGACCGTTAAGATAAGCCGAAAAGGCTTCATCTATGTAGTATTAAGGCTGCTTTTCCACCAGAGATGTGCTATGCAGTGATGCTAAGATGTGAAATCTACGCTACGAAAATATGTGATCGTTTTCACCAATACTAAGCTATGTAGCTGAGCGAGAAAGATGCGCTACGAAGAAGCGATGTCGCAAAGTAGCTGTGTGATAAAGATGCGCATTTTCAGCTAATCTATTTATCGATAGTAGGGAATCGGCGGTGGTAGCGCTGCTCATAGCTACACCACTCGCAATAGCTCATAGCAGGCATCTAATAGCGCACATCTTTAACACGCTTCCATAGCGCACGTCTAGAGCACGCATCTTTCCAAATAAAAAATATGTCTTAGTTGAATCTGTTTCCGCCAGTGCTAAGCTAATGTGCACTAATGAATATGATTGGTGGATATCAAACTTATCCATAGCATCGTTGCATAGCACATTTCTAGTGGAAAAGCAGCCTAACGCGAGCTTTGTTACCGTTAGTGATGTTCTTTTTGCTATGCCGTTCGGTCTTGCTTTATACTCCTTATTTGGCCGGCAAATTGTTACGGCGAGGCATATTTGGCACTGTTGACTCCTTTCTGTACCGCTAAGCACGTGTATTAGTGCTCGAACGTTTTCATGAGTTGAATTGTAAATTGTGTCGAATAAGTGGATCATGTTTGCTATTTTATTATATGAAGTTTTTCGTGGAATTGAGCCAGTATGGCTGGTGAGGTTTTGGATTTTTGTATCAGCTGATTGAATCTTCAGTATCTCATTGATTTTAATTATTTAAAATTTGGAGTTTTTGGAAGACATACACAAATTCTGGAGCAGACGTACTTTGGTATGGAGACTTGATTAGGTAATCGTAGCATAGGATACCCTGACACTGGATTTAATCCGGAATTTTGAAGGACTGCTACGAAAAGTAGCAACTGAATGACTAAACCTAGCGCTATCATGAAAAATGATTGTTTATTTAATATGAAAAACAAAAGGAGAAAATAAGTTTTATCAAAGCATTTTCCTTAAAGTAATGAATCCAAAAATAGAATTAATGCCAATTGTTTACATCAATCACGCGTCGACAGTGCCGAGCACCTGTTTCTAGAGCGCGGCCAAGAAATCTTGATCGGGGGTAGGGTTGCCAAGTATTGAAACCGACAAGCTTGTGAGACTTGACAGTTTAGCTGGACATTTGGGTGATGACTCAAGGGCGGTCACTACGTCTAGTATACCTTCTTAAGGCCAATCGGAGTGATACGAATGTCTGTCCAATCAATCCATCAGGCCTGTTTCCCGGTTACGTGTATGCCGTGTCACCCAAACGACATCGATTCAAGTATTCGTTATTTCTGTAAGCTCAATCCCTTCAACGATAATTGTCTTAATTAAGGAACTCACTAATCTCAAGCTTTGGATTAAACGCAATTAATGTAACGGATCTCAGCTGTCTAATTTCCTCACCATCCTTTTCGAAACTACACAACATTACAACCAGTTTATTTCCAACTTTTTTCGTTTGCGTGGCAACCCTAATCGTGGGGCCATCGGCGCTTGCGCATCCTCATGCGCGCCGCGTCGCCCGCAGGACATTCGCGCGATCCGCCGGATCGCCGATTGCTATTCCACGTATGCTCCCGTATAATTATAAAATATGTTGCGTCCCATATGGTTTTAGTGTTGTTTTGTAAAAGGTGAGACAGGTGTCCCGGTTTCTGAAAATGTTACTTATTTGCATTTGGATGATTATTTTTAGTGTAATTTAAAATGAATGTATTATTTATTAACAAAGGATACCATAATTATCACATTTTTTTAATTTAAGGAATGTGTCTTGGTTATAATGGGAAAGAGACCTGCAAAACCGTCCTGAAATTTTAATATATTCAGGTTTTTATATAATATTACAATGTTTGATTCTTTGCAATTTATTCTTAATTCGGATGTCTGCTCGGGTAGAAAAGCTACCCGGTATGTGGAAGTTTGTGGGTTCGAGTCCAACCCTTCGATGAATTTGTAAAAGCATTATTGTAACATTTTAACAATGTTTTACAAATTTATCTAGTTATCCCCCCCTCTATTTTTATAACTACGGGTATAAAATTCTAAAAAAAATAGAGGTGATGCATGCTAATTAACTCTTTCAACGATTTTTGGTTTGATCAAAGTATCTCTTATAGTTTTTGAGATAGGTTGATTTAACTGTAATTTTGGTTAAGTTATTGTGCTTGTACACTGAAACGATGGCTGAACCTTAAGATAGATCAATAATAAGTTTATTATATTTGCTGCTACGGAACCCTTTGTGCGCGAGCCCGACTCGCACTTGGCCGGTTTTTTGAAGGAAGTTGTGTAGTCAAAATGGAAAAAAAACTGCAAAGAAGTCCTGAAAGTTGTATATAATATATTTATAGTTGTTTATTATGGTATTACAATATTTTTGAGTCTTTACTAGTTATTCCCCTCAGTTCTTGCCTAAGGTCACATACAGTGTGTATATCTGTGAATAGATACACACTGTATGTGACCTTAGGCATTTAAATCCCTTTAACCGCGTGTTCTACCAACCGATTTTGAACAAAACTTGTTCAAATGACTTTTCGAAATTCATCGAAACTTTTCTCGATTCCCCATATAATAGTTGAAAATTTTTTGAAGTAATGTTGCTGAAAATGTGTGATAGAACACGTGGTTAAAGGGATGTAAATGTTCACAGATACATCCTGCACCTATAGGTAAAGTGTTCATTTCTCTCTCACTCCTCCTGTCCCACAATATTAGCCAAGAGCATCACTATTCCTGACGGCTCACTGTACTCATTTCGTACGATACAATTTATACGACACCTAAGCGCATTGTTTTTTTTTACATTTACGAAATTTTAAAACGTCCGCCGAATATATTGTCATTGTTGAATGATGCGTTTTTGTTATTACATTTGCAGTGTCACGATTGTACTGGGAAAGGATTGTTTTCTTGTTAGTCACTCTTCATTGGTTCGGTAATAATCTTTAGGGATTTAGGTACCTTTGTTAAGGTTGCACGGCTTTTTGAGTTGGAGCCAAGTGAATGCGCTGATTGCGAGGTTTACGTTACTTGACTTTTTAATTGGGTACATAAATCTTTTAATGGTGATTTCGACAATGAATACGTGTGAATTTGATATCAAATATCCTTTCTCTAGTATATTATGACACTTTTAAATAAACATAAGTATCTTTATCATCGTTGCCAGCTTTTTGGAAAGGAGTATCTACGCTCTTCGCTTGATGGTTCTTAATTCGTAACCGTCATCTGTTTTTGGTGGGTAGACTGGTGACTTCTAAAGGCATTTACCCAATTTTTTTATGTGATAGGTAGCAGACCAGCAGATTGGGTAGACTGATGACTTCTAAAGGCATTTACCCATTTTTTTATGAGATAGGTAGCAGACCAGCAGATGTATCATCACCTGGTGGTAAGCGATTACCGCCGCCCATACACACCCTCAACAGCAATAGAGTCTCAAGTGCACTTCCAACTATTTAAAAAGCAAAACAATTGATTTCCTATTGTATCTGCTGTCTGGGCATTACGATGATAAACCCTGTTCCCCCATTAGGGCTGCGATACCCTCACTCACTGGACAAAACACAGCCCATGCGCTGCTTAACGCCGCTCTTCTGTGAGTCTGTGAGGCCTTGGTATCACTCTGGTTGAACTAGCCCATTCATGCCGAAGTGGCTCTCCCACGGTTACAAAATTTACTCTTATTATCATAACACTTGTCTTTGTTCAGTGGCTGGGTGTAATATAATGTAATTTATGTATTGTTTTGTGTTTTCTTTCTGTTGTATGATATCTATAACATAAGTGCTTAAGCTACTTAGTACGGAGTCAGGTCAATATATGAGATTTTGTGAGAATTTATTTATTTATGACCCTCTCGTTACCAACATAAACTACCAGTTTATTTCGTAAATGCACACAGTTATAACTTATGGATTTACGTAATTCCTTTTTTGCAAATCCTGGAGGGGGATTTGCTTAGCCAAAGTAGTGTATTTGCATATCTTTTGGCTCATTATACAAAGGTTTCTTTCTGTGAAAGCTTTGTTGGTTAACTGCCAACGATGAATACGATGGGCGTGCATTTACATTGCGACTAAAAACATCGTATAATTTATATTTGATGCTCAAATTCAATAGTGATAAGAGTTGAATTAGCACGCTGAAGTGGTACTGGGCTGGCCAGGGGCCATGACAGTTGTTTGCGCTTTGGCATGATTGGGCCGGCTCGACCGGAGTGATACCATGGTCTCACAGCAGACCGGCGTTATGCAGCCCCTACGCTGAGTTTTATTGAGTGAGTGAGGGCACCGAAGGTCCGATTGGGGTATAAGGGGTTGAAGGTAGGCCGTGCACTTGTGTCTCAACTGATGTTGCAGATGTATAGACATCTGCAACAATCGCAAACGGCGGCAATCGCTTACCATAGGGTTATCCGTCTGCTCTTCTGCCTTTTATCACAAGTGCAGTCTATACGAGAAATACCCCAAGTCAAAATTTGATTATAAATCCAAGTGTCTATATTTGTAGATTTTAATGATATTCCAATCAGATATAAACACGCATACCGTCTCATACAACCGATTTGCCACAATTACTACTCGCTCCCACACCAAGGGCGCCATATAAAATTCTGCATCCGATTCTTTCGCACACAGCAATATCCATTCGCACATCCGGCTGCGCTTACGCATTCAGCACCACAGCGCCATCTGTGACAAGAAAGCGCATAACCTCATTAGAAACCTAACACAAATTGAGTGCTCAGTTTATCTAATAATTTTAATATACATATTCAAAAGGGCTACGCCCGTAATGGTCGAAATGACCCGCATTCGGCTTTTAATGGTCCAATTAACATTGGAAGTCACGTTTTGAAGAGACAATAGCATCTTCGTGGGGGCAGCGTTGGCCGGCACATTGGTGGAGCAAGCTTTCCATATTAATGTTTGTTTGTTAGCGGTAAAACACGTATGTATGACGTAATGGTGATGGTATTCGCGAGTTGGCGAATGCCTTCTGCTGGCACCTTAGTTGGTTCAAGAAAACCTTGGTCACACTATAATCTTTTGTTTTATAATTTTGGGAAGGTTTAGTGTAATGCATACCTGGCAGGTAGCTTTCGGCAATTACAGCCTGCGCACTGTAATGGTTAAAGGCTTTGCTTCTAAAATCTGGAGGGTATTGATTTAAATCTCACGGAGACATTTAACCTTATTTTGTACCTATAGAAGGATTTTTTCGGCTGTGGTAAATGCACGTGTCAGGTAAATGGACTTGCTCAAGTTTAGTGATACCAGGGCCTCACAGAAAACCTGCGTGAAGCGGTGAGTTTCAGTTTCAGTACAGGCGGCTCGATATAAGGGAAACGTTGACAGCGCTCTTGCGACTGGGTGTTGCAAGTGTCCAAGAGCGGCAATCGTTTACCATCGGACGAGGAATCTGTTACCTACCCAATAAAAAGGCGCGGTTCATACATTGACCTGACTCCGTACTAATTAGCTTAAACACTTGTGTTACAGATATCAAACAACAGAAGATCACAAATAAGTATATTTAAATTACATATTTAACACCCAAACACTGAACAAACCCAAGTGTTCATCATACGAAAGTTTCTCCAGGGTGGGATCCATCGAACCCACAACCTATCGCGTATAAGGCAGGGTCACCACTACCAAATGCACCATCCGGCCAGGTAAATAAGTCTTAACTGTTTAGTATTTCCCCAAACTTACTAACTTAGAAGCAACCGCTAATCACGTTATTTATATTCCCTTCACTCTTTAACGAGGAACAAAACTTAGTTCTTACTTTATGATTCATACATACCGGCACTTAAGCTCATCTTTATAGCGAAAGCATGGTCATATCACGTTCATGACATCATTTCCTCGACAATGCATTTAAATTGAGCTTTGCACCTTTCACATGTGGAATCTGATATGGATGACGTCATCACATTGTTGGGTTTATTAGTAAATACAATTGAGGTATCAAGTAAAACGAAGAATACTTTTACACCACAAAAATATGATTATTGAGGTGAAAACTAGAAGTTGAAATTGGGAGATATTGGTCAGAATCTGGATCTTTCAAACGTTTTGTGTATGTTTACCACCGACTCGACGGTGGGAGAAACCACTTGATAAACCCTTCACGTATTTGCAGTTTTTTTTTTCAATTACAGATGACCCAAACCTTAATCGGTAGAGAATGCCCCTGGGAATTAAGTTTGTATATTGTAACAAATGTTTGTGCAATAAAGTTTACTTAAATAAATGAATGACCCTAAAATCATAGACACCTACAATTATTTAGATCTTCCGTTTACGTTTGCTCGTCTGTCACCCATTGCGTACAAAAAGATACTCGTAATTGTTATGAAAGATACCTTGTAATCCAGTATTTCTGCAAATTAACGTCAACTACACAGGTGTAGGTGAATTTCTAAGAGATGGCGTTCAAGAAAAAAGCTTATCCTGCAAATTGTTATTCTCGCATAACTCTTACATTGATAAAATCGACCGTCGTATTATATTTTATCAGTCGGTTAACTTTATCTTCGAGTAGATTGAAAAATTGGCATGATTTCAGTACGAACAATTAGGCTTCACAAATGACTTGACACCTTTCGAAAACTGCTACAGTTATCTTATATCTATGCATTGCGTCAACTGACCACAATCTGATTCATTAGTAGTAGCCAATTGTATTGTTCTTAGAACCAGGGTTGCCTGATCAAAGAATTAAATTGTACCATTTTAGGAACTTTTGGTTACGTCTTTCGGCTACTCTCCTGATTTGTGTCACACTAGCACCGGACAAGAGCATGCGGTCCCATTTAAAAATTAGTGTAACTTCCGTAATTTCGATTCTAAGACCGCGAAAAATTCACGATTGATTGTTATATTATGGTATACTAATGTCACTACGTAGTATCTTCTGTACTAATTATAATGATGTAAACTATCTCTAATAGACATTATCAAATCTTATACGTATACAAGATGCAAACACCTCTCAGCGCCATATCGCGTCAGAATGGAACTAATTTAAAAATAAAAATAATATCCGTAGTTAGCTGTAAGCCACTAGTATGACCTGTGAATTTTGAATAAATGGTAAATAAGAAATGTCCCGAAATTAAGTAAAGGCGGGCCACTAAGCTAGTGTGTATTATATACAAAGAAAATAAGACATTGTTTTGTCAATAAACAATATCCATTAATAATGAACAATGATTTAAAACAATTATTATATAGGTACTTTTAGGTTCCTAAACGTAATTTTTGTATCTTTTTCCTTAATAAACTGGCAACACTTACACTGCAACTGCTCCAAATTTAAGGGCCGTTGTTCACACCACTAGCCTACACAACTCGGAATAATTAATGAGCATTCAGCCGTAAGTTGTTATGTACCGAGTGTCCGTTTAAAAGGACTATTCCTATTGCCCACTGTACTGCGGATGTTCACTCGACTCTTGAACAGTATTGTAATAGCAGTAAGTCCTTTTAGCTATTGTCGGGAAAATATATGACAACATCAAAGAATATGATATGGTAGAAACGCATGTTAAAAATAAGACAAGATAATAAAAGTTGTTAAAGGTGTTTTTCGTGGGTAGGCTGCGTGGGTTAGACATGAGCAATCTATTAAAAATATAAAAAGTAATATTTTTGCTTTACAAAGATTTTTATACGAAATGTGGAGTAATTTACATTGTAGAGAAGTTATTAGAGTACCTATTAATAGAAAATTGGTTACTATGTATGTTGAGATTTTTTCCAAAAAATATACAATGGACTAACAGTGTAATAAGTTTATTAAAGACTAGTGGCCCGCCCTCACTTCGCTTCGGGACCGTAATTCAGAAATTAACCAATAGATGGCGCTGTGCTCAGTTACATCGCGCAAGCGTTTCGTGTTTTCGGTTTACCTATAAGCCTTGTCGTTGTCTATAGAAGTTATCTCTTTATAAATAGTATAGAAGACGAGTAGTCCCCACTTTATTTTGAGACGTAACTTAGCCCAGTATTAATAGAAAGCGCTAAAAGTTGAATACATTGTGCAGCTATTTCACCTTTTTAACTTTTGTATGAGCTTTTATGTTGTCTAAGCGATTTTACTTTTTATACATAGTATAGATTTTGATTTTAATTTCACTATCAGCAGGAACCCGAAGACTATCCCCAACCAGATGGACCGATCAAGTGAGAGGAGCATCTGCAAATAAGTTTTGCTCAATCATCAGAGTCGCCATGAATAGGCACTGGTGGAAGCAGACAACACTAGCGAGGTGCAACCCATCCACATTCAATGATGACTACGATCCTCAGTCATGAGGAAGCGACTAAAGAGATCATCATCATCAGCCTGTTGCGGTCCACTGCTGGACGTAGGCCTCTCCAAATGCTCACTTTGATTGATCTTCGGCTACTCGCATCCAGCTCCAGCCAGCCTTCTTGCGCAAATCGTCACTCCATCTGTCCTGAGGCCGACCTACACTACGTTTACCAAGACGCGGTCTCCACGAAGAAAGAAAACAGCAGGAAGCTAAAAGGTTTCCAGTATATAAGCCATAAATGACCGCTGTCGTGACTGCCATGCTCAGGAGTAAAGTCTCAAAATGTAAGTGAACCTTCTGTACTTAATTATTTTATGCATTCAATTCGTTAGAAACGCAAAAGCAAGACACTTAAGTAGCGCTTTCCAATCTGTGTAATATGATCTAGGTGTGAAACCGGTATTGCCTGGGCATTAGCGTTCATTGTTTTGTTTTGTCCAATTGAGTCCAAGTAGGCGTTATGTATTTTGTGCACGATAATGCAATTCGATGTATGGTAATGCAAAGTTTATGGTGGCATTCGGTGAATGAGTGGTGAGTGATGGTGGCATTAAACTGTGTGAAATGACGTTCCAAATTTTTTGCGTTGTTGCACGATAATGCCATATCAAATGGTAATGCGAATTTTGTTGTAGCGTTCGGTGAATGAGCTGCATGAAATTGAGCATAAAGGTTGTGACGCGTTGGTTGCTTCGAAATTATTGGCCAATGTATGACCACATTAATTTGGTATTGCTTACTTATTAGTTGAGTTGCATATTAGTATAGTATAGTAGTAAGTTTTGCGTACAAAAGTGACATAAAGTAGAAGACTTGTCTATAAGATAAGAAAGTCGTCGTGTATATAATTATTTTAGTGGAGTTTTGACAAAATGAAAACTAGAGAGTTGGAAATGGTTGGCCGCTAATAAAAAGCACAAGCAATAGGTGTAAAGAATCCATGTAGTTTTAAAAACAGATTCACACTAAGGATGATTCAAACCTAGTACAGCTAAGTTTACCCTTCAGTGGAAAACTTGTAGGCTGCAATGGTTAAAGGCACAAATGATACTCTACAAACAAAATATTAAAAATGGATGAAATAAGAGAAGCAACGAAAAAAGTGTGTGTGCTGTAGTGGCTGTACCGCCAATTTGAAAAGTAGATCGATTTTTAATAAAACGAATGCACTCGTGGATATACTCTTAACTAAAAAAAGAAAAGAACTAACACTAACAAAGTGATCCAATTTTCACCAGAGACAAAGTAAACTTTACAAGATAATGAATGCAGGATTAAACATCGAACGCCAGTCTCGATCATTGCAGTAATTCATCTTGATTTATAGTTGCGTGTAGTGAACACGAACTGTCGTAAATTAACGGGTTACTACGAAAACAATAGCTCCTACTATCTGTTTGGAAATGACAATTTTTCGACAATGACACGGTTTATCTAAGGTGGCAAACTGTCAGTCAATATTATACTAACATCAATGGTGATGAAATACAAAATTATTAAATGCCTAGTTGAATAGAGAATACCTACACAAGTTTGAGGTGGACGATAGAGGTACATCCTATCGACAACATAAATGTAAAATTTCAATTTTTCAATAAAATTTGTCCGTTGAGTACATCCTCAAAAGAAGTTCTAAATGGATGCCAAGTTCAATGGTGAGACTTACTTGGCTAATTCACACTCTCGGATTATATTACTGCGGTCCGATGACACTTAGTTTTTTATATATTCGTACATGAAAATTAGCCAAGATAGCAAAAAGTTTCTTATTTTTTTACCAATATAGTATAGGCTTAAAGTTTTTTATATTATTTCTAATTTTAAGTAAACTTCAAAATGACATCAAAACATTCCTGTTGTTATCAAATTAAGCAAAGCGACAAAATCAATGCAAAAATGAATACTAATTAGCACTATACAGAAAAGAGTGCTGGCCCCTTAATGCAAATGTATGCAAAACGTTTTAGAACTTGTTGCATATCGACGTCGGGTCATCGCACTAAATAGACGACCATAGGTGCACTTCATTGCACGATCTAAAAGCCCTAATTAAGTGACATGTTAACAATAAAAAGGTTTATTTCACTGCACGCCGATTACCAACTGGGGCGTTTTTATTTTTTTACCAAGCTGACTTGCATCGAAATTGTTATTTTATAGCAATGGCTATAATAAATACTCTTTATTGGTAACAAAAGTATCAGGTGAGCGGATAGCAGCGCGTCTTTGCGCATACTAAATAGATTTTTAATTGTTTCCAGTGTTGTTCTGAATAATGAATGAGCATTGATATTCCGAGAATTCGGTGACTGGCAGTTAAATGTAGGTGGCTGACTTCACCGGCCAATAACTGTAGTGTGATTGTGTGAATTAGTCCTCAATTGAAATTAATCTACAAATTGTTATCATCGGATCCTTAGCTTCCTTGGTTGACCAAGGAAACTTCATAGGTCACCAGGAAATACAGACTTTCGAAACATGTTCACACTCGGACGGCGCTTCCTTCCTTGCTCAGATTCGTTCGCAATGACAACCGACAAAGTACGATAATTTTGTAACTTACCATAACATCATCTATTTGTGTACTGTGGGTATCACCACTAGCTGATCGCCCTCGTGGTATCTTTCAGATAATTTTAACCAGACTGATTCTGTACAAAAGTTTCTAAGGACCTGAAACGAAACGTACGTTACGACCGAATCTGAGTTTCTCTCCCTTTCATAAGCACTGCGTATCACCTTTGTTTGGATGCGATGGGTGTATTCTCATTCGTTACAGACCGGCTTCATTATTACATCTGACAACTAAGTAACCAAACATTTCAGGGCTGGCACTGTTGTCAGTAATAACGATTTAGAAAAACCCCTTGATTCTAAAGTGACAGCTTTGAACATCGAGAAAGAAAAAAAATGACAATGACACACTAATATGATGATGTCTTCTTGCAGACTGTGAGAAACTGTGAAAACAAAAGGTAAGGCCTTTGGCTTAGCAAACTACAAAGGCGATGTAAACTAACACTGAAGATCAAGTAACTAAGGAAGATAGTAAAATCAGATTCGACTTGTGTAACAAGTGATATAACTTGCTAATATTCCACGAGCCGTTTATTTCAATCAAACAGAGATGTCCTTATACAAACCTGTAAGTTTTTAGTACCACATTTTGTAAATCTCAATCCAGTTCATTGTGGGTCGCTAAATGTTCATTGAGGCGTTATGGTTAAAACTTATGCTGCTATAAAAAAGGTTTCATCCAAAAACTCTGAATGAATATTAATATGTTTGAATGAAGTTAAGCCCTTGCAATTTAGGTTTACGAGAAAAAAGCTTTTATTTTCGAAATTAAACAACGTGTGAGTGCGATAGCCTTTAAATCCGAACTAATAACACACACTAAGTCTGAAGACATAAAAGTGTGAATAATTAAAGTTAAATTGAAATTGTTGAAATCTTTTTGGATAAAAGCGAAATGCGAGATTGAATTTCTCGAGAACTGTGAGCCCATCAGTCCCATTAAAGAAACATTGGATGGAAGATTAACTTCTAGCAGGGATAAATACATTGGCCGTTTAATTATAAACCAAATCACAGTAAATTAAAGCAGTGTTAAGCAAATTGGATGAAAGTAAATCGAGGACTCGGAGCTCTTTTTACCCCATAAACTAGGTCCTTAGTCATTACTTCTTGGATTTCGCGTCCGTACTGACTTATAGTGCTTGTATCTTATGGCATTTAATTGATCTGAGCTCGTGTCCCTATTTCGTGTACCAAGATTGTTTCAACGAAAAATTTAAACCATTCATTGCTGCGTTCTTTCTTGAACTTTTAAAGTTGTTGTCAGGAAAGCAGTAATGAACGTTGCGAGAGTAAAAAATCTCGTTGTAACTTAAGGTTGTTCTTACAGAATAAGTTGGTCGGACGAGATTTCTCGTTTTATTTAATTTATTTTCCTCCGGGAGGTGTCTAATGACCTGCTGCGTGTGGCCCGACATTTTTATCGGCCAGTGAGGCGCTTTGACAATATTTTTCGAATATTAATGTCGATATTGTATCGATAACCAGTGGGTATTACAAATAATGGCCGGGTTCTCGGGTAACCTACGTTTATACTAATTGAGTTGGTTTGTACTTTGTAAGGCTACATTGTAGCGTCTGTATATTTATAAGAAGAGGTATAAGTTGTTATTAAAATTGACTAAAGGAGGATAAAAGGTAAATTATTGTAAAACATGATTTTGCGTAAGCGAACACTTTCAGCTCAGTAATGATATTTTATGTGCATGCATTTAAAATTATAAGTAGTTAATTTACAATAAAAAATAAATGTGATTGTGAATTTAGAAAGAAAATGTCTCAAATATCTATTGAGAAATTTGATGTTAACAAACTATTTTTTATGTGATAGGTGGCAGACGAGCAAACGGATCACCTGATGGTAAGTGATTGCCGCCGCCTATAGTTACCTGCAGCACCAGTAGAACCGCAAGTGCGGTGCCAACCTTTAAACCCCTTTCACCCAATTAGGCATGTGGTACCCTCACTTACTTGATGAAACACAGCGCCAGCGTTGCTTCACGCTGGTCTTCTGTGAGGCCGTGGTATCACTCCGGTCGAGCCGGCCCATTCATGCCAAAACGTGGTTCTCCCACGGTGAAAATTTATATTCTATATTTGGTCCACAAATATTAAGTTCCTAACCAAAATCTATTAACGTTTACAATTCCAAGAACAGTCTAGCCGCTTCTTAAGGTACGTGCTAAAAGGTAAGGCTGGTTAGGCACGGTTTCAAAAAATAAAAAAAATACTGTGGCATGTCCCATCCAAGGTGTAAAATAAACAGTCCAAAACGCCATTAAGATCCGGTCCTTGCTTGTATTAATTTGTATTTAAGTGTATTGAACAAGATAAAGTAAATATATGGGCACGGAGAGGACGGTATTACGTGTGCTCGTGCGATTGCTATGGATAAATTTAAAATAAATTTTGTTGATCGCTCGCTAATTGAAGTACAAAAGATGATTTTGAGATTCGGTCTTGGCATTTCGAAAGTTCGGGAAAGGGGTTTAAATTAATAATGATTATTGATAACATTGCGTGTAGATCAGTTTCGGAAAGATAGTACAGTCAGCCACACGGGTTACCACAACCTGTCAAATTTCCTTAATTGATATTCAACCTAATGTGTATGAAGCAGTAACATGAAAGTCGATTGAAGAAATTTGACAGTTTTAACTTCTTGCCTTATTTATAAAATAGTCGTTAAGAGTTTCGTACCTCAAAAGGAAAATAGCAAACCCTAATAAAATCAGTTCTCTGTCAGTCTGTCTAATTGTCAAAACCCTTATTTCGAGAACTTGTAGATGGTATCGAGTTGAAATGTATTCTATACTAAGACATAAAGTTATCTAAAGTTGTGAAAACATCAAATCCTTAGTAGTTAGTGATAGAATAATAAGACACTCATTAAAAACTGCCGCTTTTTACCTTCAAGATTTGCCTTTTCATTCTATTTAACCTCCTAATTACAAAAGTTGTTTTCTTCCGACCATCTTTCATCCTGTTATTACCTAAGCTATTATGTACAAAAATTATAATATAATAAATGTACGTAATAAGGCAGATAACACTCGCTATGTTAGAGCATTGTTAACGGGCACGATCCCTCGACTCTTAATAAGGTCGAAGTTTAAACAAGGCTTTTTATACGCGTTCGACCAGCTTAACAACAAAAGTAAAAATAAACACAGATTTCATTCTTGATGCTAAAAGGAGAGATTCATTAACGGTCGAAGTTTTTAATAATTAAAGGGAAAAGGATTTTATTTATACTTAAGTTTTAAGTAATACTTTCAACAGTTCATACAATACTGTGGGAGAGCCACGCTTTGGCATGAATGGGCCGGCTCGACCGGAGTGATACTACTACCTCACAGACAACCGGCGTGAAGCAGCCCCTGTGCTGTGTTTCGCTGAGTGAGTGAGGGTACCGGAGGCCCATCGGGGGGGAAGGGGTTAAAAGGTTAGCAGCGCACTTGTTGCATGTGTTCATGGGCGGCGGCAATTGCTTACCATCAGGTGATCCGCCTGCTCGTCTGCTACCTATCACATAAAAAAAAACAGTTCATACAATACATTTAGTATTAAAAAAAACCGCCAGACAATCACACCAATCAACCTGGTTTCAAACTAGGGCAACTCAAGGGTTAGTCTTAGTAACTTTATTAGTTAAGTTTTGATGAAATATATTAAAGATGCTTTTCTTTTTTATGTGATAGTGGTCATCGATCTTCGGCTACTCGCATCCAGGTCCAGCCAGCCCTCTTGCGCATATGGGTTGATATCCCCAGTTAATTAGCGTCATATGGTATTCATAGTACCTGTACTGTATTCATAGTACAGGTACCTGTACTATGAATACCATTATGACGATAATTATCTGGGGATATCAACCCAAATGCGCAAGAGTACTGGCTCTTCAATATATTTCATCTATCAAAACTTAACTAATAAAGTTACGTTTACTTAAGAGAAAACGATTTACAGGGCTTGTTAAAATGTCGGTACCGAAGTGTAATATTACAAGTTTGACGGCTTAAGTCTAGTCATTAACATACGTGGTAATAAAATAAATAAAACCGACGACTAATTTGTGACACAAATGGATGAAAACTAAAGTGTGACTTTGTATGGAATGTAATCTCTTAATGAATCGTATAAATTTGTCCTATATGGGGGACTCTTTAATTGTAAGCTATAAAGCTTTAAATTATAGTTCACATTAGGTTAGTGAAGCGTCTTTGGTCTACCTACTACATTTAAGTGTCATTAAAAAGGTCAAGTTTCACTCGATTTGTACAGTCGAGTTCAAAATATGTATACACTTTAGGACCTTGTCACAGTACATATGTATAAGAAAACGACTTCCACTTTCTTATAAATATGTATTGTGACAAGGTCCTAAAGTGTATACATATTTTTGAACTCGACTGTAAGTGACTAGTGGCCCGTCCTCACTTCGCTTCGGGATAGGTAGTAGTTTCCAACTAATAGATGGCTCTAGACGTCATTACATCTTTTGCGTCACGGTTGTAGTGCTATTCTTCTAAGTCACATACGAAAAATACCAAGCCACATACCCGTGTAAGAATAGCTTGTAATTACCCAAAATTATCAGTACATATATTTTTCTTCTATTGTTTTGAATAAACTTTTTTCTCATTAGTAATTGATCATCGGTCTGTTTTACTCCACTACTACACATGGTTCAATGCTGCGCCCAACGTGGTCTATACTAGCAGATTCGTTATTCCATTTAGCTGCAAGGCGTTCTACCCTAAAGGTTGACAGTCGTTTTTAACAGATCAAAATCGAGTAAAATGATAAAATACTCGAATCGAAAAGGTAAAATTTCGCATCACTAATCAGGTGTTTTTTATCAGTGTCAACTGTCAAAGGGATAAATTCTCCAATAAAGATAACCTAAAGCGCCTAATTACTGACTAATTTGTCGCAGGTAAATTATAGTAAGCTCTTAAATGCATTAACGTTTCTGGAATGTAATCTGATGCTTCTAATCAGTAAATTAACTTTAAGGTTGAATTAAACTGGAGAATGTGTTTTAGCTGTTGAAGTTAAGTATTGCAAAGCGACAACACGTTTTTTTTAATTTTTATAGTACTTAATGTGGTGATGATAGAATAAAATCATCTCATGTACAGAATTTTAGTGATATCAGATGTAAGTAAAGCGCCGTTGGTCTAGTGGTTTAAGTAAGGTCCTGATGTCGGAGTCCTGGGTTCGATTCCCCGGTTGAACAAAAAGCAAGTTGCATATTTTTCAAACATATCTCGGGTTTGTGATCACCAATTTGTATTAGTAGCTTGGTGATTAGGCCTAACCCAATCATAGTAGCGATGACTTGATATCTATGATGGAGGCTTTTGCCCTGCAGTGGGACTGTGTATAGATAGAGTGATATACTTTACTTATTTATACACTTTAAAAATCATAAAAGAAAACACTTTTAAAACATGATGTTGTGTGTGAGATTTACGAGTAGATATATAATGGTGTTCCGACACACTATGGAAAATAATAATTTGAATTTTGTGTGATTGTTTACACTTAATTTATTTTGATATATTTTTGCAATTAGTTTTTCCGTTATACGCAAGGTGATTATGAATATTATTAATTTTATTTTGTAACTGTAACTTAAAGTCATAAAGTACTAACCAACGTTACAATAATATGGCTCCGTGTAAAACCATCTGCGTGCACCGAATGTTACATTCAGGTTTAATACACACAAAAATGTGATCCAATGTCCCTCGGACGTTTTCCATAAAATAAATTAGAATTTAATCTATATGAAACACGTTAAGTAAAACCAACAAACATAACTGGGCATTATTTACGATCTCCAGCTATGCGACAAAAAAATGAAATTCCTTATAATGACAAAGAATTAGTGTAAAGCATATACATACAAAAGGTGGGTATAGGGGTGTCAGTCGGTGCAATATCTTTTGAACTACGAGTATGTTTTATTGAAATTAATCACATTTTTAACTTGTGGTGGTCAATAAATGTCTCACTTACTTAAATTAGACAAAATACGGTAAAAGATTATGCATAAAAGATCCAACCAACATTGAGTTACTATGTTGGATTGATCTTTTATGCAACGAAGTTTCGAAGTCGTTGCCTTTAACATAATTTATCGCACTCTACGTTTGACGTTGATAATAGTTTTACAGTCAATTGATTTATCGGGAAAACCTTTTGAAAATTTTCGCATTGTATTGTCAACTTGCATACGCCAAAACTGTAGGTATACGAAACAGAAACTGTTTGTAATCTTTTTTATGTGATAGATGGCAGACGTTGGTTGGTTGGACGATGAATGGTGGATAGCTTAGAAATCATGTTGTCATTTTAAAAAACAACAGTTTTAAAACAAGACTACCTTTGGACGTGGTGTCTTGTAATAAGGGCTTGTTATAAACATTTCGTGACTGCGCTCGCCACCGCGCCCGTAAGTTATCATGTTCCCCCTTACTTGTTAATCTGTGTTGAGTAAATCTGAGAGGAGCTAAAAATACCTATATAGATTAATTGACCTTGCTAATCTGTCCTTCGGCAACCCTACGATGCGCGAGTTAAAATTAACGCCGTCTCATTTAAAGCGAGAGAAATTAAAACGCCTTATCCTTTTTTATGTGGCATTTATGTTGATCATAAAAATGAACGTACCCTTTTTAAGAGTTGATACGGGATCGCCTGCAGTGGGATTTTAAAAATTTTAGTCGTGTCAAAAATTATTTTAATTATGTACAGGTGGCCGCAGGTCATTGTGATTTCCTTTGGTTTGGTTCGCGTTTTATGATGGAAAAATATCAGCGCGGGTTTTGTTTCAAATTCTTTGCGTCGTAAAAGTAAAGTTATGGTGTTAAATATGCTAAGGAAGTCCTTAAAAATTCGGTCCTGTAAAGTTACAGGAGTATTATTATAAAACTCAACTTCTTATTGTCATATGTAAGCAATTGTAATACGGGGTCTGATTGGGTCGGACAATGACCCTGCTAACAGATAAGGTGACAATATTTTTTTTATTTGGTAGTCAGCGTTCTTTTCTATGTAGCAATGCTCTTATCAGGTTTTAAAGAATCGTATTTTTAAATTTGATTGTTGCAATTATAATGATAAGGATACAATAAATATGTTAAATATTGAATAAACAAGTGGATAGTGGATGCATTGTACCTATATACAAACTTAAGTCAAGTTCAGTCTCTTTTTCCAAAAATATGCATAATCAAGGTATCTTTTCAATTATTTTATAATAATACACCGCATTTTTAATGCCAATGAATGAAATCATCCAAATACCTACTTATAAATGCATGTATCCATATCAAAGAACCAAATCGGATACCAATACAAAACCCTTACTAATTGTTGTTACACCAAAAACTTACCCACATTTGGATCGAACAATAGCCGATTCTCTTTGTAATTAGTGAGACGAACATTCCATACAATCTTTCGGATCGATTACGCTTGAATAAACAATTCTTTTTGTTGTTTTTTTATTCAAATAATGTTATAAATCAAATACGCGCCGTTAGCGTCCGCGCGCGGTCATTTATCAGTCGCGGGCGCAGCTTTGTAGTGATGGGACATGAGGCACATTTACCTCTTGAGTCATTCGAGTTAGAAAGGAAGACATTTATTTATATTTCATTATATTATATAAAACAGACCAATATCAGTTAGGTACATACTAGAGGCTCACCCTCACTTCGTTTCGGTACTTAATTTCGACCAGTACCTACCAATAGATGGCGCTGGGAGTCGGTTACATCACGCTAGTGTTCCGTGTTTCCAGTTTACCTATACCTAAGCTTTATTTTTTTTCTGACGATCATTTACATCTTACATCGACTCCATTATAGAAACTGTGCTATCTACATTTTTAAAAATCAGAGGTTTAATGTAATCCTTGATCATAAGTAAAGAAGTAGGTAGCCCTGATTCCTATAGGGGTAGGAAATTTGGATTGATTACCTAGGGGGAATCTATACGTCCAAACATCACCATGGCTAAGTGAATGAAAGACAAAGTGAAATACCTGTCGATATTATTTTCCGATTCAATCTTAAAATGCCAGACAAACATAGCGACAGTCGGCTGACGGTCAGCGTGGAAAAACGAGATCGCATATCGGTGAATGATGCATTTCAAATCGCAGACTGTAGTGTTTTTTTTCACTCGAGTGATAATTTCTCCAAACGTCACTCACGTGTAGTTGTGTCACTTAAGACACATCACTAAACCATTGTGCGGCCGTTAATGCTGCCTTAATTGTTACTTTATCGGATTCCAATATGGCCGACGCGTTTGTAATTAGCCTATTTAACTCGATTGATGGACAATGTACCGTGTGATCCGTCGATGGGACTTATGTTGAATCGTTAAGGTTTGTTTCTATTCTAATTAAGTTATATCAAATCATTGCAAGATTTGATATGACGCAATTAAAATGTGGCGTGCATTGGGGGAGACCTATGTCCAGCAGTGGACGAGCGTGGGTTGCTAATGAATACCCTAACTCATCCGTAGTTAATTAAGTGGGGGTACTGATCTAAATAATTATATCAAAGCGTGGAAATCTTTTAAACTCCCAATTTCTATCTCAACCGTCTGGGTGTCTATCTCTTCAAACCACAGAGACGTTTACAACAGCAATATTTTACTCAACACAGATTAACAAGCAATTAACTTCGAAGTCATAAAACGGTTGGGCCTAATATAGGCATATCCTCAATTATTAAATTTATGCATGATGTTTATGGGAGATAAAATTTCACTCGAGCCAGCACGCGAATGATAAAGAAACATAATAAATCTCCAATAAACTGAATTGACAGCTGGGACAACTGAACCGATGAAACTTTAGCCGATAATGTCTCTAGATCAGAGGTATCCATCGATTGCACTTACGCTTCTTTTATTATACAGCGTGTAAAAAAAATAGTAATACTTAAGGGGCTATACGAGTGAACCTAACGCCGCCAACCTATTTACACTGACTAAACTAGCGCCTATTACCGATTTGGCGAAAATATGAACTTTAAGAAAATAAAACATTACAGACTTGATCAAAGTAAATTGAACTTTTCAAGATAATACAAAAATAAAACACGCGACAAATAACAAATGTCAATATTGAACCAATAGTGTAACATTGTTTACTTCACGAATACAATGAAAGACATAACTTTAATTAAGTCGGTTTTGTCTTAAAAAATTTTTCGCATCTTGTAATAAAATGCTCGAGAGCGAATGACACCAACCCAATGTTTCACTTCGGACAATCAAACTCAACCCCTGTACTATGAGTGGTGATGATAATAACTGGGGGCGTCAACCAGAACACCCAGGCCAAAAAACTTAGAAAATGTCGTTTCCAAAATTGATTTGACCGGGAATCGAAACCGGGACCTTTTGCGCTTCGGGCGAACACCTTAGCCACTGCGCCATCGAGGCCATCAAGGAATGGCAAAGGGTTGTAAAGCAGGTCATAAACCTTATGCGACAACCATGACCCCTCTGCCAAGAGTGTAACGACAAAGAAGTAGAAGAATAATACCTAAAGAGTGCTTGGCAAACACCTATACCTACTTTAATAACCGAAACTCCGTACTAAGCCGACGAATTTTGTAAGCGCTTGATTCACCGTGAGCTGACGATACTCTCATCAATATTGTAGGTATCCATTGGGTACATTAAATTACCGGAGTAACCATGTTCTATAACCAATGGAGTTACCATACCCTATGACTTAAGCGGCAGTAGCCATCAAATTAATTTCATGACTTTATTGACTTTATTCTAAAAAAAGTGTTAAAAATACGTCTAAGTAAGTTGCCGCAGCAATCACAGGCGACTCATCTACTCAAGCCTTAACCGGACCAACAGAGGAACGTCGTTTTAATTACTATTCGATGTAAATTCCAATCGATTAGATCCCGATTCCTCGATAACCAATGTTAGAGATCAACTGAGGAATCCGAGGTTAAAAAAGCTGTTTGATTAATATGTTACTTACGGTCTCAAATTAGATGTTAGATTTATGCAAATTGGAGAATTTTATGGCAGCCACACACGACAAAAAGATTCTAACAGTAATACAATCCGATGTTATAAGGCTATTAGTATTCGATTAGTAATTCGAGATGTGACAAAATTTTAAGGTCTTCGACGCAGTTAAGCCCCTCTAGATGTAAGATTAAATTCAAAAGTGTCACCTTGATGTGGCGTATTTCATTCTAAATTAAGTGTCATGTTAACTAGCGGCGGTAATTTGAGTTTACGAGAAGTTCGATTTTGGGTGAAACTGATACAACTGCTGTAGGTGTGAAGTGATAACAGTAAAGATAAATGTTCGATGCTCGTCCTCATTACCCGTACAATTTGTTTCTGTGTTGTATTTCTTAAGCAGCCTTTTTGACCTGTCTTAACATTAACTGTGTTTCTTATTCCTAATTGGTGACAAGGTGTCTATGGGCGGCGGCAATCGCTTACCATCAGGTAATCCGTCTGCTCGTCTGCCACCTCTCACATAAAACCTCCATCATGTAAATCAAGTCATCGCTACTACGATGGGATTAGGCTTAATCACCACGCTAGCCTAATGCGGATTGGTGATCACAAACCCAAGCTATGTTCGAAAAATTGGAAACATTCCTTTTGCTCGACCCGGGAATCGAACCCAGGGATACATGGACAGGACAGGACAGGACACTTGTGTTACAGATATCAGACAACAGAGGAATCACAAATATATAGGTACTTAAATACATATTTACACCCAGACATCTAACAAACACAAGTGTTCATCACACGAATGTTTGTTCAGTGCGAGGACCTTTGGCGTATGAGAAATTCGACTATTCAATAGGCATGTAGCCTAGAATTTAGCTATGTATGGCAACATGACAGTATCCGCTTCTGTATATTGGATTGTTACGTAAGTTATGAATTCGTTACCATTTTCCTATGGGATTTCCCAGATCGTTGATATTAATCGGTAATTTCTCAAAATTATTATCTCATTTTTTATCACAAATTCAATATATAAACGTTAACCTAATTTACACATAATTTACGATCCCAAACGAACATCTTCCTAAGGTTTCCAAATTAAAGCCCACGGAACAATATGTTATGTGCAAATAAGACAAAGATTTATTTGGATTTTATGTAAAAACATCTCAAATTATTTATTGTTAAATTAAAGACTTGTTTCCGAACTTCTCGAATGTGGAGCGATAGTCTCTATTATAATGTAAATTTTATTGATTCGGAATTTAAAATTTTAAGGTGTGACATTCCGGCCAGTAACATAAATCTGGCAATGTGTATGGTACCTCACTAACTTGTACTAATGTAAGTGATTAAGATAAATCGAATGATTTGTCTTAATGGAATTAAGATATGTAGATGCCTCACTTCCTGATCATAATGGTTTTAAGACATATAATTGTGTAAATAGTGAAATTCCAAACTGATTTTTAACACTAAAATAAAGATTTTATCATAGTTTAAATTCCGAAATGATATGATAATCTGAATAATCAACACGAAAGATGTTTTGTTTTGATTTTAAGCTTAAGAATGATGTTAATAACATTCTAAACTGTATCGTCTGCCGTTATAACGCGTATCTTAGCTTTTTTGTTCCTATCTATGATAATAGTACTTAACTACATAATTTAGATGGAAAAGATCTTTAAAAACCCCAATTAATGCACAAACCCAGACTACGTCTCGGAGTCTGAGTGGTATGTGTCTGGGTGTTACATAATGTATTTAAGTATTATTTTATATTTCCTCTGTTGCCTGATATCTGTAACACAAGTACTTAAGCTACTAAAGTTTTGTGACAAATTTTGACGTAGTGTGTAATTCATTTTAATAATTAATTTATATTTCTGTTTAAATTATTTTTATTGTATCGTGAAAGTATTTAAATTATAATTTCATATGATATTTCTGAATCCAAATATGGCATTATACTATACTAACATACTAAAAAGTTGTACATGTATGTGCAACTTCCTTCAGGATAATATGAGAGAGCACTTATTTTTACCTGACTACGGCAAAGCAAAAGAAGGGTTATGATTTTGACAGGCAACGCAAATACATATATTTGCGTACACACTTGAGCACAATAATTATATCCTGTGCACGTATCTGCGCCTTAGCCGAACAGGAGGATGTTACTCCATCATTGAAATGGATATGTATTAGTCTGGAATGCAAGTAATTAATAGCTTAGATCAGCCTACTAATCCTTAGTCGACTCGGCTTATGATCCATTCGGTATTCCGCTGCGTATCTTCAAATATAGTTTTAGATATTAATGAAACATAGGCGCGATGAAACGGCCAATTAATGGTCTTGGCAAGGTGGCGGCCGGCGCGCGCGCACTATGACAGCGCTCCCTTAATCAACTGCTGATCTTTCATTAGTTATGGTAGATTTCTTGCCACGCGACTCTAAATAGTAACAAGACTGATATGCATCTGATAACTATCAATGGATCGGTTCCTAATCGGACGTGGGATTTGAGTTTTTACTTGTTAAAGGTACAGCGTTTTTGCACCACGCCCGATCTCAATATAAGAAAACAGACAGTAATCTCGTAACTAATATCGTACTCCTTATTTTACCAGAAGTATCTATCATAATCGATCGAAAGCACCGCGCGATGGTTTTTTTTAATGTGATAGGTGGCAAACGAGCAGACGTATCACGAGATGGTAAGCGATGGCCGCCTCCCATACACTCCTGCAACAGTTGAATCACAAGTGCGCTGCCAAGGCCGTAGTAAAATGGATAAGTCTACGTCGATCATATTCTTAGTGCAATTTGCTTCTATCTTCTACTATTGTACAAACTTCTATTGTTAGCATTTAGTTGTAACCCTGCATCATATACCGAAAATTGTGGGTTCGTCAACCAGGGCAACCAAGGACCTCTGACCTGAGGATTATACTGACTGGATTAGGGAAATTGGGCTTGTCATACTAACGCTACTCTAGCCTAACGTGGTCCCCACTCTAAGACATGCCCTCTCTTTTTTGACGTTTGACGTTTAACGTTTTTACGGCAGACGTGGCCAGCGCATTTTCACTTCAGCAACATACGCATACCTGTGTAAGTAAAGGAGTCTTTATATAGTTGCCTACCAGTAAGTGTTTATTTCATTAAATGAAACGAGAAGTAAATGTTAAAGCACACAAATGATGAGTAGGCAACAGTGTTCCATTATGTAGTCGCCACCGCTGACATCACGCACCCACTATTAAAACATCACCACTCATCCAATTTTTCAATTTATGAATCAACAAAATTATCTTCACCTTTTACAACGTCACTGCAACAATTCGTCTAGATCATCTTTCGCGTTTAACAAGCGCGCGCTCATAACCGCGGGATTTATGACACTCGACGATTGTTCGTGCGTCATTCGAATTTAGAACGTTCCAAATTTGAAAACCGCCCGTTCGAAAACCAAATTCCACCGCCGTATCAATCGTAACGAATCAAAACAATCAAATAAATACACGTTAATTATTCGGATGCGTTCAGTAACAGTCGTCGGGCGTAAATCAGTCGTGGCGTCTATTTCGGGTTCACGCCTCGATCTTCGTCGGGAGTTAATTAGAAAGAATTGCTTTATTTTGCGTTTCCACACTTCACGTGGTGATGTGACGCACACTTGCGTGCGCGATTGGAAATCCTTCTTGATGAATGCGACGTTTCATTAAGCGATTATAAATAGGCCCCCGATTAATGTGATGTATAATGAGCAGGTTCGAAGAGTTGTTAGCTGTAAAGTCTAGTGAAATGTTTGTAGTTAGATTTTAAGTCGAATTTTTAAAAAAGTGCTGCCAAATTCCTTAGCATTGCTTGCGTAATTAACGCGTTTTACGTAAGAATTGGGATTCCTCAGGACTAAATAAGTGATTTACTGTGTTTTTTTTGTTAACAACTCAATTGTTCGTCCAATAGAATTATTTTGTTAGCCTACTGCTGATCTAAGGCCTCCACCGAGTATCTCTATCTATTGGTCTTTATTTATTGCCATCTGCGGCTAATCTAGTGCACTTTGCACTCCATCGCCAACAGTAACCAGCAAAATCATCATATTGAAATTTTGGGACCAGATTTTTTTAGTTGAAGTCCCCCCAAGACCTCGTGTCAAGAAGACGCACGGTCTTACTTCTACGAGCTACTATCATATAAACCCACTTATATTATAAACGTGAAATTTTGTAAGTATGGATGGATGATGATGTTTGCTCCTCTTTCACGCAAAAACTACCCAATGGATTTTAATGAAACTTTACAATAATATAGTCAATACATCAGAATAACATCATAGGCTACAATATAAGTATAATATTTATTGTGTGTACTAACTCCACGCGAACGAAGTCGCGGGCGGCCGCTAGTACTTATAAACAAAGCCGTTTTCACACAATGTATGACGAAAATCAAATAAATCATTTTTAATTCCCATCATAAGTGTCATCTACATCGCTACATTTACAATTGCGTGGTTCTTTTGGCAGATGTTCTGAACTATTAATTATTGCCTAAACTATGACAAAATTAAGGGTACACCGAAGGTCAGACGAAATGAACGATGTTAAAAAAACTTCAAAAAGGTGCGAATGGGGACGTACGACATTCTAAATCTTGTTTATGAGTTATACAATTTAACACTTTAGCATTTAAAGAAGAAGTTTGCTCTTTTGATGTTGATTACTATCATTTATTTGAGCTTTTCTATTTTTCTGCTCACCTCATTATTGTAATGAAGTGCCGGTGGAATATGACGAAGGTGATATTACGTGGGAAGAGAAGAAATCGGGGATAATATACAGGGTGTAACAAAAAGGGGGTATCATCCCAAAGTGAACCGATTCTGACATACTTTACAAATCTCATATTAGAGTATTTAACCTGCCAAGTTAATATTACGATGATTAATATTTAATTGAAATCCAATTCTACGTGAAATCCATTTCAATTCGCACATCACTAATGAGCAATCAGCTGATAGGGGTATTAACCTTAGACCTCTCCTTTTTGAATAGTTACCGCCCCTTGCATTCCTGACAATTGTTTGCATACAAAAATCTTACCGTAATTTATAAATGAATTACGGTAAGATTTTTTCTTTTTTCTTAAATATTTTTTATTAATTTGAAACTTTGCATATAGAATCTACACAAGGTACACATTATTTCCCATTATGGTTGATACCCCCTTTTTGTTACACCCTGTATACTTTGATGATATATAGTTTACTTTGGTCTGTCTGGATCTAATGTTAAATAGTACTATATCAATAGCAAACATAAGGAGCAAAACATTCCCATCTTTCTTTCAAAGGCGTCAAGTATCAACCTAACATTGCTTGCCTAGTGATTAGTGAAGATCACAAACTCGAGCTATGTTCGAAAAATTCTAAACATAGGTACTTTTCCTCGACTCGGGAATCAAAACAAGGGACCCGAAATCGGGGTCCTTGGGTTTCACAATTGCGTCGGTGCACCGCAAAAATCAAGATCTCAGATTACCCAACCAAATCACCAACATTGTTTCTCCCTTTTTACACATCAAACAATAGACAGAAACACAGCCCATATAATCGGAATGGGCAATTAAGCCCATCGGCCGATTCAATGAGAGAAATTACAGCTCCAATCTGTGTGGATGAAGGCGACAATTGTATGGGACACAATGGATGTCGGTTGTGGTTTTTAAATGGATGTAACAATTAATTCACAACAATTAGGTGGACGACGCCCGCATTTCCAAAGAGAAGTAGAGCTGGAATTATAGAAGTGGCAGGTTTTTTAGATACATAAAAAAGTTAGGGGTTCGAATCTAAAGCGTATAGAAATAGAAGGTGGAAGAAGCTGTTACAGGTGTGCTATGGGCGGGGCAATCGCTTGCCACCAGGTGATCCGTCTGCTCGTCTGCCAACTATCACATGCCCGGTGCCCGGCGCTGCACAACATCGTCTCTTCCCTAGGCTTTGCTCACACAGTTAGGTAGCAGTCCTCCTTGGTTCAATAGTCTGTAAGCTGTTTATAATACCTACCCACCCGTATTAAGTAGGTTAAAGATTAAAGAATCAGGTAAGAAAAAAAAACCTAATTACAAATTCAGAAAATGTTGTAACCTATCAACCTATCAATCTTAGATAACAAATAGGTACCTATGTTATGTGATAACAGAATAATCTTTATATACCACACTACCTGTACGAAGTACCTACAAACCATACCTGGTACAAACAATAGGTAGTTTGTTTATGGCAAGCCAAAGATACCTCCAAAATACATAAATATTATTAATAATCTCCTTTTCTTACATGGGTGATGGAAATGATATTCGTTATAAGACAAATTAACGTAAACTACTCCACTAAAAGTATGCCAATTACTTGTATAACAAAATTACTTGTATCTATACATATAATAAAAATGTAAAAAAGCTGTTGTCTGTACATTGAAGATATTTATCTCAAAATAACTTAGGACGACTAAAAACAGTAACAGAACATGAATCAATGATTTTTTAAAATTTTTGTCTGTCTGTTTGTCTGTTTGTCTGTTTGTCTGTTTGTCTGTTGTTCGCGCTAATCTCGGAACTACTGAACCGATTCGAATGAAACTTTTTTTATTGTATAGCTGTAACATCAGGGCAACTTATAGGATATATTTTATTTTGAAGACCAGGCACCTTGATGTAGAACCACAACAGCCCAGCTAAACTATAAGAGGTAGGTCAATGGCACCTTAACAAAAGTTGTTCAGATTGATGAGCATTTTATGATGCCATGAAAAAATCAAGATCATGGAACACCTGGTGAAGAACTCTAAGAGCCCAGCTACACCATAACAAATATGGAATGAAATGGAATGCAAAATTGTCAAATGTGATGAGCATTTTTGGATGAGATCCGATGAGGAAGGATATTTCGAACTTAAAGGGGGTTCCAAGTTAGGTGATGGGACTACGTGATCCCAATCCCGATCTATGTTCGAAAAATTCTAAACATGGGTACTTTTCCTCGACTCGGGAATCAAAACAAGGGCCCCGAAATCGGGGTCCTAGGGTTTCAGAATTGCCTCGGTGCACCGCAAAAATCAAGATCTCAGATTACCCAACCAAATCACCAACATTGTTTCTCCCTTTTTACACATCAAACAATAGACAGAAACACAGCCCATATAATCGGAATGGGCAATTAAGCCCATCGGCCGATTCAATGAGAGAAATTACAGCTCCAATCTGTGTCGATGAAGGCGACAATTGTATGGGACACAATGGATGTCGGTTGTGGTTTTTAATGGATGTAACAATTAATTCCAACAATTAGGTGGACGACCGCCCGCATTTCCAAAGAGAAGTAGAGTGGAATTATAGAAGTGGCAGGTTTTTTAGATACATAAAAAAAGTTAGGGGTTCGAATCTAAAGCGTATAGAAATAGAAGGTGGAAGAAGCTGTTACAGGTGTGCTATAGGCGGTGCAATCGCTTGCCACCAGGTGATCCGTCTGCTCGTCTGCCAACTATCACATGCCCGGTGCCCGGCGCTGCACAACATCGTCTCTTCTCTTGGCTTTGCTTACACAGTTAGGTAGCAGTCCTCCTTGGTTCAGTAGTCTGAAAGCTGTTTAAAATACCTACCCACCCGTATTAAGTATAAGGAAAAGAACCTAATTACAAATTCAGAAAATGTTGTACCTATCAACCTATCAATCTGAGATAACCGAATAATCTTTATATTACCACACTACTTGTACGAAGAACCTCCAATCAATACCTGGTACAAACTAAATAATTACAAACAATAGGTAGTTTGTTTATGGCAAGCCAAAGATGTTGATACCTCCAAAATACATAAATATTATTAATAATCTCCTTTTCTTACATGGTTGATGGAAATGATATTCGTTATAGGACAAATTAACGTAAACTACTGCACTAAAAATATTGCCAATTACTTGTATAACAAAATAAAATATGAACAATCATTATTTACCTTTTTTAGAGAATGTAAATGTGTTCTCAACTCTATGGTCAAAAGCTACGCGACTGTCACTATTTAACGCGCTATATCGCACATTATTGTCGTGATTAAAACTCTAATTGACCCGCACTAAATCACAATTTATTATTCTTTACTTCTATTGCTGCTATGTTAATTTATGTCGATTGTTTATACTTGGATTTGTTTAATAACGTCCCATTTGGTCTAGTGGTTCAAATATCGGGCTGTGATATATATTTTTTTAAAGAATGTTCTATATTATCATTTTTGTCATGTAATTACTATAAGCCTTTCAAAAGGCAAAAACTATTGATTTCCTATTATTAAAATTGATTTGCTTAATTTTTACCACCCTTTAGCAAATCAACAGTGAGTTATAATGCCTCTAAGATTCTAATAATTTAAAAAAGCGTACTTAGAGGTAATTTTAGGTCGTTATTTTAAGGGCTCTGTAATCTGTGAACTTAAATTTAAGACATGTGAAACAATTTGGAGGGTTTGTCATTAGGCCAAATGAAAAAAATATTCATTACATTGTACCACATTAGATACAAGAAGCAGTTAACAAGGGGTTAAATTTCAATCGCTTAAGAATCTTAAGATTGTCCTTCTTTAATCAACTCTGGCCGTGACAATGAAATTCAGCAACTGCCATTAACTCTTAATTGTCTCTTATTAAAACTGTCGTCAGATTTAGCGGGTCAGAATTGGCACAATTAGCAACGATGACCTGCTAACCCGTAATTAGGTTAATTACATTGATCAAGAAGTTTATTAGTGATGCTCTAATTAACTGGCCCAGACGATGAATCAAACAGATCATTAATATCAGAGGTACGACGTTTTTCATCGTTTGATGTTTGATAAATTAAGGTTAGTTATAAAAAAAGTAAAGTATCAAACCAAATACTGTCCTACTGCAGGGCAAAGGCCTCTATCATAGAAGTTAAGTCATTTGCTTGCAAGGGATTAGGCATGATCACCACGCTTGCCTAGTGCGGGTTGGTGATTTCACTGTTCACCATTTGTACTTTTTATTTCTATCTATAATCCTTTTAGGGGTATAAGGGGGCCCAGCTTTGACGGGATTTACGGGACCAAAGTCAACCTCACCTGCACGTGACGTATCCTGCTATACAACAGAAGAGGCGCTGGCCTACGCCAGCGCCAGTACATGTAGGGATATAGGCCTACGCCTATATCCCTACATGTACTGAAGGTTGGAGAACTTTGGGGGAGACCTATATCCAGCAGTAGACGTCTATTGGCTAAAATGATGATGACATGCTTTTGCGCACGAATCCACATAATATATTACTGCATCAGTATTTTTTTCTCTGATTACTTATCTCGTTTTTATAATTTTTCATGCAATATTGTTCAAATTACAAACAGCATTTTTTTCTAATGGAAGATCGGTTAAACAATCACTTCACACGCTTTTAGATTTGCACAACCGATCTACATTGTTGTCTAAAATTAATACTTTAAACAAACAAAATCCACTTTACGATTAATATTCAATACTCGGTTCGCCTCCTAACTTCGTTTGTATTTTGAAGTTTTGTAGATGATGGACCATTTTCTAGACTAGATTTCCGCATGAACTTTTATCTTATTTTTTCGATAAAATCACGATGACATTAGAGGTTTTAATAAGGTAAATTTTTAGTACTTATTATTATTATTTACTAGCGAAGGGACAACAAAGTTTTAAGACTGTTTAGCTACTTTCTAAGATACTCCAAATTCTGTCAGGCTCAGTCTGTCTAATGCCTTAGTTCACCAGGTGGTCTTATTAGCTTTAACCTTAGAAAACACACAAGCAGACGGTTAATAAACTCTATAGACATCAACTTAATTATTTTCTTAGCATACATTTCACCCAAACCCCAATTTTATTATTTGTATAGATTAAAATCAATTTACGGATTGGTTTTTAGGATACAATAAATCAATTGTTAGGATACGCCATGTCAACACTTTCGATTAGCGCAAGGTCGCGCGGATGTCTTGAGCGTTATGCACACAAGTGTATTTTCACAGTGTTGGTATTGAAACAGTGGCTCAATTTAGGCTCCCAAGAACCGACAGTATTTTTTTTATTACATGGCTCAACGGCCCATTAGTCTGGTAATTTGCTCGACTCGGGTCCTATTCCCGGGTCTTTGGGTTTACGTCGATGAACATAGTTACCTCGGGTTTGTGATCACCAATAGGGCAAGCGTGGTGATTCAGCCATTATAGTAGCAATGACTTGATTTCTATGATGAAGGCCTTTGTCCTACAGTAGGACAGCATATAGGCTGGATACTTTACTTCTCTTTATGGCTCTACCATCCTTTATGAGGATAACTTAGCCAATGTCAAGTAAAATTAAGTCAACTGTGGGTAGTCAACTGTCGCAGTCAGTCAAAGTCACTGTGACTCAATGAAATGCCGGTGTTTAGCATTTTATAGACCTACAAATTCTGTCGATACTACTCTTAACATAATCGCAGGTTTTAAGTCTATTAGGTCAGAGAAAGTAAACAGTCAACGTCAAGGTAGGATCGGGGCAGGAGACGCTTTCTGCTTGTTGTACTCTTTTGGAAGAGTTGTCACAACGAAATCAGTCTTGTACTCTGTAGCAGGCAAGCGTAAACATAAATGTTATGAAGGACCTCCGTAGATGTGACCTTAAAATAGAAAGGGATTTAACTTATGCAAGTCTAGATTTCTGACTCGTATTCTGCTGCATACCATTCCGCGCAAACCATCCACCTTGCTTCTACTTCGTTTACCGAGACGATGTCTCCACTCAATGTCTTTATACTGTGGCATTAAACACACAAGTGTATTATTATCCGAAGTGTTTCCAAAATAGACGCCCATCTCATTATAAGTTTCCACGTCTCGATAAAAAATAGCAATGGAGTCATCATTTACAATTTTACGGATCTGCTTTTTTTTCATACCGTCATTTTCTGGTAATGCGTAAGCCGAAGAAAAGATTATAGGAATTAATTGCGGCAAATGTCTCATTAACATTTCAATAAACAAATTTCTTTGGATTCTTCTAATCTCGTTGGACAGAAAAGACATTAGCGTTCCGATAAAAATGTGGTTTGAATTTTGTTTTGTGATGTTTGACGTAAACGAATTTTTTCACGAATAAACCATGAAGCAGAGTCAGTCGATGCAAAATAACAAAATTTTGTTTGTGCACTTCATTTGTTAGGTTAGGTTAGGTTACTCTTAATTACATAAATACCTAATCAAAAAGTTTATATAGTTAGTTTAACATTAAAAAGTATAGTTAGTAGGTTAATAGAATTATTCTTTAACGATAGTATTTTTTAACGATAGTTGTCTGATATTATTGCTTCCTAACTAAAAGATTGTGTTGTTGTGAAGATAAAGAGACAGGAATGAGTCTTTCTATTGAAAAGAGAGACATTTAGTGAGCATTTAAATCATACTCGATCGTGACATTGTTCCGTAAAAGCTAGCAAACAAATTAGAAATTCCTTTATGCGACTTATTTCGTGTTTAGTGAATCATTATGTCAATAAAATTATTGTAGTTAGCATCCAGTAACTTATTAAAAGTATGAGTAGAACAAAAGGTCAAAACAGATAAATGTACAAACGAGAACGAATATAGTTTCATGTCATCTTCTTTCAGTATCCCATGAACATCTGCCTTTACGGTCGCAATGATTAACTCCGCCAGACAAACGCATCACCCCGACGAGCAAAAAGTCCGCGCCCTTTGCAGCTTACAATATAACAAACATTAACTTACGGCTGCACAGTGACGCGACGCCAATTCAGTTCCGAGACCGGCGCCCGCGCACGCCTCGACGCCGCCCGCCCAAGCGAACCAATCGATACATTGTAAATCGAAGCGCGCGATTGAAAAGTCCAAACGAATTCCGAAATTTCGAACGAGTCAGTTCCAAGTGTCAAATTTAAAAAACGATCGAATGAAAGCTGATTTGAAAATCGAATGTGACATGTTTATAGTTTTGTGGTAAAAACACGTAACTGACTTCTTGTTTAATTGTGACGTGGATGTGTGAGTAAAAAGAAAACGGTTGAGTGGCGAACAAACTCGAGCTTGCTTACACGTGGGCAAATGTTTGTGTTGTCAATAAGTGAGACAAGTTTTTTTACCAATTTCGAAAAGGCCGTCGTCTGTGTTCTCTAGCTGTGGAGGTATGTTTGAACTTGTTGATAAATAAAGGTTGGATTGCTATTTAATTGTTATTGCGTCGATGTAATGAGGTGACTTTTAATAATATTAAGTGCACGAAGACTCAAAATATTGTCATTTGATGTTTATTAAGTATAAAAAGTACGAGTATATCTATACTTGTAAATAATGGCAGAAATAAACAACCTACATACTCAAATAAGAACTTGTCATAAATGCGTGACGAGCAAGTTATACTTTACAATCACCAATGATCACCATAAAAGTATGTAGTGTATAAGAAATTATAATAGTTATTTAGGTATGCAAATGACTTTCGTAACCATTACTCGGTAGATAATAATAACTAAAGAAATATTGTTTTTTCCAAATATGCTAAGTGTTATTTGAACACTACTCATCGCTTCACATGACCAAATTACCACAAATATAACAAAACGTGTTTATCATGTTACCATACACTAAAGTTTCCCAACAAAATCCATTGTGATAATCGCTGTCAAAAACGAAACACCTCGGGTACATTATCTTTTTGAGCTCGTTTCTCACTTCCGACTTTTCCTAGAATCAGTGTAATGAGATTCTACACGCCGCTCCGGCGAAGTCTCACCAAGCAAACATCTTTGTGTGCCCAGCGCAGTCCGGTAGCCGCTCGCTGTTTGCTGTCTACCTGTTAATTAATAACTCGGCGCACTGTGTATACACAGCCTTATTACTGGTAGGATCTCACGAGTCACGAGTACAAACTAAGACAGTTTCCAGTTTCGTCATTTTCTAATCACACGGTAATGGGATTTTAAGAGCGTTGAAATAAGTAATAATAATTTAATTTGTGTTGCGAAAACTTGCGATGTTAAAAGGTGACGTGAGATACGTTACGTTGCAAAAAAACTAACGTTATTTATTATCAATGAAGTAGAAATATTTGAAGAAAAGAATTCTTAAGTGTTACCTTGTAAGCAATGACGGGAAATAAGAGTCAAGTTGAACATCAATGGTGATGTAAGGAATCGTGGGTTTGAGTTACGCACCAGAATAATTAGTAAAAATACGACACCTAGACACTGAACAAACACAAGTATTCATCTCACGAATGCATGTCCAGGGTAGGCATCGAACCCACGACTTTTGACGCATCAGATAGTCACTACTGAATGCGCCATCGGGCCAGTTGCAACAAATTTAGCAACAAATGGGATATTTCTAATCGTTTGTCCCAGTGGTGTCGACAGGGAATAAAATTTTTGAACGCATTTTCAATTGAAATAAACCGTTTTGTAACAAAAATTTCGTTGGCTTTACAAGCAAAGCCCATTAGCAAACCCAGTCGACTTTGTGCGCAAAATTGTCACCAAGCGACTATTAAGAGCTGGCGTTGCATTAAAAGATCTAATCCTGGTTTAATTTCTGTCGCATAAAAATTGCGCAGTCATTAATAAATGCGCTAAGGTACTTTTTAATCCACCGCTCGCCTATTACTCCTTCTAATTTGAATACAAAATTCGTAGCTGCGTTCAATACAATGTTATTTATCATTACCATGCCCATTTAGTTTAACACCCGCACTCTATAATTACCAAGAAAAAAGGTAACTCGAAGAAACGCGATGGCGACTAATGGCCTGAAACTAAATTTTAATTAATGTCGCGTTTTATGAAATGAAAGTGATTACAGAAATAACACGACAGGTCGGTGCGAGGTGGCTGCGGCCCTATCACCCCCTCCACTCATGTTCGACAATTTACGACACGGTAATTATGTGGACGTGTGTACCTACTTGGGTTAGGGTTGAACTGATAAGAATCCAAAAGCCCAACGGCGTATTTGGTCACTACCATACACAACGGCCTCATACAACAATGGTCGTGGGTTCGAATCAAACCCTGGATAAAATATTCGTTTAATTATGAAAACCATGTGTTTTTTTAGTGTCTCGGTATAATGTATTTAAGTGCCTTTTATATTTGTAATACCTCTGATGTCTAATATCCGTAGCACAAGTGCTTAAGGTAGGTAGGTACTTAGAAATCAGAGATCCTAAAACAAACGGGTCGTTACGACCGAATGCCACTGCCCATAGACACCTGCAACACCAGTAGAGTCACAAGTGCGCTGTCAACCTATAACCCCTTTCCCCAATTTTGAGCAACTATCCGAAAAGTGCAGGTTCCCTCACGATATTTTCCCTCACCACCGAGCTAATAGATTTGAGAAATCCAGAAGTACATCACTAAGCTCTCATTCCATATTCACCTTTTTATTCACTCAGCTACCATCACATTTAGGTAAGTACAATCGTTTCTTTTTTTAATAACAAATACCTATACTTAAATTTTATGTCCAACCCGACTGACAACCCTAAGAGCCCGTAGTGTAATTTTGGAAATTAAAAACGGTAAGCTTCAATCGCTCTGTAATATCTAAATGATGGATTAACCCCGCTTTTTGATGTAGATCGATTTATTTGGCCGGCAGCCAGTAATTATTCTTTATAGTCATACGTGTGGTGAACACAATTAGTTATTGATCAGACGGCAATTAAGCCCAATCGATTTTGTTTGTTGAAGTTGAAGGAAATTGTTTTAGTTCCGTTTAATCTATGTCGTTTTGCCTCTAATGGGTTCTAGGGAATGACCTCACGGTTCATTGTTTAATAGAAAACAATAATTTTCGTTTTATTGGGAAGTTTAGTGGCGCGTAGATTTTGTAGATCAATTTGGAAAAGCTAAAGGTGATTTAACGTATAGATGACTAGTAAAAGGCACGTTGTTGTTTCTACTTTCTGAAGTAACGCCTACATTAGTTGGTAAAACAATTACACTTGGGCTTTCCGTAACGATCTAACTTAACTTACATTTCTAACAAATTATAAAATATTACATAATATTTGCTATGTCCTTATAAAATAATATTTGTTATGTCCTTTTACTAATTAGAAGTTAGGAAAGTCAGGACTTGTAGTCTCGAGAGTATAAGAATCAAACATTAAGATGCGAGAACTTTTTAGAAGATAGAACAATATGAGAATAAAGACAGGTTTTGATAGGTACCCACAGCCGCTTGCATAGGAGATTCTTGAAATTAATAAAGTCAACAATTCGTAAAATACAATACTGCAGAATGCAAATTCATTTAAAGTAAAGTATCAGCCGACTTATGGTCCCAGAGTCAAGGCCTCAGGCACCTCAGGCATTCCATCAAAGAAATCAAGTCGTTGCTACCATGATAGGATTAAGCTAAATCACTACGCTTGCCTAATACAAATGGTGGGCTCAAACCCGAAACTTACTTTTTTGTTCAGCGGTAATCGAACCCAGGATCCCAAGATCATGAGTTTATGACCCTACCAGAACAATAGGAGGACTCAATTTACATTATCGTTCCAGTTTACAATAAATAATATCAAAGAAAAACTAATTTAATATAACGAGATATCTGTCTACGGGCCAAAGTACCAGGACATTAGAAGTTCGTAGGAAACAACAAAAGTATCGCTTTAAACACAAACAAGCGGGCACGGTTCCGCGAGTAATTGGTGCAAGCTCGCCCGGGGCGTCAGCAACACCTCCAAAGGTACCAAACCGTTTTAATAATGAGCTGCTCTGAGATTAGAGATGAGACTTTCTGCGGGAAAAATCGATTGTTTTGGAATCGATTATTTATTTAGCGACAAACATGTTGTTTAATTATTCCTATTAAAATAATAGATAAGTATTTATTTAAAATCGATAGGTTCTTTTTATGTAAAATACTTAAAAAAGTCCAAATAACAATTTAAGCCAATTTATAGTACCAACTAAGAGTCTTAGTACTTAGAGCTTAGCTGCAGACAAACGGACGAACAGTGATTAGAGCTTTTGGTACGGACCCCGCAATAGAAAGGTTGAAAATAACTGTTGGAATAAAAAGGATCAACAACATCAACTTTTATATAAAATGTAACAATTGACATAAAACCAATTAAAGCCTGACATATGAAGTGGAGTTGCAAAGTGAAGGACTTATCAAAGCTCAGTAGTTACCTTTGACTCCATTCCCACTAGCAAAAAATTAAAAAAAAAATGTTGCTAATCCATCCCATCTCTCAACACTAGCAACAGCTTCTTTTTCTCGAGTAAAAAGTTTCATCATTCGATATTTCCAACACAATCGATTCGAATCAATCGATTAATTCCCCCATCTCTACCCGAGATCGTGAAACAATAAATTGCGAAGCTTGGAGGCTTCGTGAGCGAGACAGCCATCAGTGCCGAGCATTATGCATCTCAGCCACGGCGGAGATAGTCGGCTATCATCTCTGAGATTGATAGGAGAATCGGCCCGCGGCTACCCAGGATTTGGATGCATTGTAGAACCGCAGTTCGCATTATGCTGGAATTCATTAGACCCAATTGCCACCTTCTAAGACGTTTCCGCAATATCTCAATGTTCCTTCCCTTTCTTTGTGATGAAAATCTTTGGTTAGCTTTTTATTTCTGAAGCGTAGACGTCTAAAGGAACAGTAGAGAAGCATTTTGATACCTTTTTAAAATTAAAAGCTTTAATAATTCGTACAGTCAGCCACACATCAGGTTACTACAGCTTAGTCAAATTTCCTCTGTTGGTGTTTAACTTAATGTCTTAACAGCACCTAAGACGAGAGTCGATTGAAGAAATTTTACGGTTTTGTACACTTTGATGTGTGGTTCTACATACAATGCATTTTATAAATTAGGTACAAACTTATATTTTTAATAACATTAACAGACCGAGAAATGTCGTGATAAAAATTTTGAACTTATTTGGATTCCCCTGTCTAAGGATTGTGAAGATCATTCGATAACAGTCTTGTATTGATCAGATCTGCCAAATCCTGGATTATAATCCAAGCGTACTTCTTATATAAACGTATAAAACGTATTTAGTTACTTAAATTTCTTTAACTCCAGTTATAAGAGCCATAGCAAAAATCACGTTTTTTAACAGAGGAGTTTCTACGTCATATGCTCTTGTTTCCACCTACTTTTAATATCTACTGATAAGTACAATAATGTGTAACTTGATCTGTGTTCTATAGTTTGTTAAACTATTAATCGTCGACAATTAGCGCAAAGTGGCCAATACTACAGATTTAAGCAAAGGTCAGTGACCTCTCATCAAAATAATTAACGTTCGCAGCAAACTATTCTGAACAAACTCATTAGCACAACACACCAAACTCATTTCTTATCGTTCGATCGTCCCAAATTAGGCGCAACTTTTTCCTTAATTAGGAAAGTATGATTAACAAAGAGCAATCACGAAAACAAAAGTCTTATCATTGGGGCCGTTTGGGGAGCATTGATCACGAACAAACAAAAGCAGAGATATTAATAAATTATCACTATGCACAGATGTAGTGCAGGAGCGGTTATAAATTTGGACATCAAATGTAGTTTCAGAGAAAAAATACATTTGGAATGACAGTTTAATCTAAAAGTATATTTTCTACTGAATAGTTACAGCTTCCATACATATACTATAAAAAGTATAGTTATAAATACCTTTTTACACAAAAATAATCCATCTATATTTAAAAACCAAAATGTTTACATACTTAGCGTGTTCGTAAACTCTACTTGTCTTGGTAAACTTGGAAATTTATCCTTTACTGTTCTGTTGCAATAATCACTACTGCCTTGTTATCTTTTATTCTGGCAGGACACTACTCAATAGAAAAGTGAGAAGTTTGTAATTAAAATATTTACTCTTTCCGTCACAACAGACGTGCGAATCTTTTACCAACCATTAAGGACTACATTAAGGGCGTCATAATTTATTTGACACCTCCTGTACTATGAAGGGTGAAGTATGAGACAATGAGTTAGTTGGAAGTGAATTTTTCTTTTATCTTTATGAGTGATGGGCATTCTGAGGTTGTTGTGTAGAAAACACAGGAAAATGCATGGAAACATATTTCTACTTTTTGTATGGTAACCTCAGGACACGGGAACCAAAAATAACTTTTTATCCAGAATGAAAGAGAGCGCCTGAAATTGTTATCCAGGAAGTTTAATTCAAACCAATCATGCACGTTTAGTGCTTTAAGGTCCTTGGCGCCTTCGTCCCTCCAGCGATATCTCGGACGCCTCACAGGACGGTGTCCCGTTGGTCGTCCCAGATAAGCTCTTTCGGCCGCTCGATCCTTTCCCATTCTCTCTACATAAAAAAACAAACAAACAAACACAAACAAAGGTTATCTGGAATAGATCGCTATTAGCGATAAGGCCGCCGATATTGTATTTGGAAATTACTAATTAGCATTAAGTTCTGTAATGTGTTGTGCAATAAAGAGTATCTATCTACATGTCCGAACCAGCACAGGCGGGACTCTTGGAAAGAAACATCTGATTTTTTTTCGAAGGATTCAATCCAACTTATTAGCCTGCCTGAACCTTCAATCCTTCGTCCAATACTCAGGATCACAATTAAAAACTATTGAGTTTTTCGTAACTAAAAAACTGTATTAAGCATTCATTAACATGCAACACTTGAAAAATCGAATGTAACCAAGTCATTAACATTTTCTTTACAATTACAATCTGAACAACCAAAACCAATTCCAGCATTAGTATTACGCCGCCTAAAAGCGTCCATTATAATAACTTTGTCACAAAAACGAATCAACTTTCTATTGTAATTACTTTTATTAATGCCAATGGTCGTAATGACCGACTCATAACCTGAGTGGTGGACTCATTGCGTTATACCGACTCATTAAGGGTCCGACGAAATTACACAAAGTGTGACGGAATCTGATAATGTTCGGTCCAAGAGACCCGATTAGAGACCGTGGCAAATGGTACATGCAGCGGTGTGAATGTGACACGCTCGGGTAGGGTTATGGATGAATAATTTAGGAAATATGTAGCCAAGCTTAAAAAATATGCCTCCTATATTTTTTAATTAGCACAAGTAGTTTAAGAGTAGTTTATATGCATGGATATGAACACTTTTCTTTAAGAAATATAAGGTAGATATTTAAAAAATCCACCTTCTCAAACAAATTGAATGATCAATGAATCAGCTGTTCGCTTTTGTATGAATAGGCGATTGATTTTTGATATTTTTTTATCCGATGTTTCTTTGAGATAAATATTAATATTCATGTATATGAGGGTGTATTTTGTTTATTTTTATGTGATAGTTGGCAGATGAACAGACGGATCGCCTGATCCGAAACCTTCAACACCAGTTGAGTCACATGTGCGCTGCCAACCGTTATCCCCTTTCCCCGATTAGGTCTCCAGAACCCTCGTTCACTCAATTTGTGCTTAATATCAAAGGACACAAAAGCCAAAGAGCCTATATTTATTTGCACTATATCCCAGTTGAAAATATTATGTTTCTCATAGTTTTCTCACAGCTCCTTTACCTTATTGCCCTCCCCGTCCTTAATCTTTGATTGTTTCGAAGGGTGAAATATATTGAGCACATTGAAGGGCACTTTGATCTACAACACTAAAGACTTTTGATTTTGAAAGGGTCTATCTACACTGTTTATTGTAAAAATTATCTCCAATGAATTTTAGTAGCAAATTCAATTAATAATAAAAGCAAATAATCTCAGTAGCCATTCCCAGTTACATATAAAAAAATTGGAGCTCCGGGCACGCATGAATCAAGATTCAAGAATTTTTAACCCTTTATCTTTTTCTGGGGCTTTGTCGATATGTGAGACACCATATTTTATGGTCTAATAAGGTCCAAAACCAATGAATTATATTTATGCCTACTGCCCATTAAGGGGTTAAGTCAGTATTATTATAATGAAACAACTGCAGTCTGACCAACAACGCCACCCTGGGACTAGGAAATTTGTCTTACAAGATTGTGGTTACAAGTTGAAATTCATTATCTCAATAGTTTTAGTAAGTATCCGAAACGTGCAAGTTTCCTTACAATATTACCCTCACTACCGATAGAAATACGTCCTACCTAAAATACAATTTGATAGAGACAAAAATTAAAAAACCGCTCGTAAAAGAATCGATTAGATTTGCTCTAATTACTGTTTTAATTTATATAAACATGCTACCGGAAACATAGTTTCTTAACATAATTCATTTAATACTATCGTAACAAATCATAGTTTAATTTTTAATGATCCAAATGTAACTGAAAATTCAACACATAGTTTTTCACACGATAGTAAACTTTATTCATTTGACATAAGAGTCAGTGTTCGCGTTATGGTGGCGAGCTTTCGACTTTGACATAGATTTTCAGGACGCTTATAATATTTTCCATGCATTCTCCTCTCGTCTTGTAAGATTGATTGGCTTCTATTTTTCGAAGAATGCTTGGTTCAAAAACTAGTTCATGGTTATATTACGATTTTGTTTAGCATAATTGGGAACTTTACGAGAATATTGGAATTAGTTTAAGATTTGTTGATGTGATGAATGAATTGAACTGACTGTTTAAATCTGATATAATATTATACTCTCTCATATTAGTGCATAATATCCATAGGTGCCGCATTGTACCGGTTACGTTTAGACTAATGATTCAGAGTTTGAGGAGTTAGGTAATTATAATGAAGCGGCTGCCGTCTAACCTTTGCGACCTGTAACAGGGGAAATAGACCAACTGAATCATGATTACACGTTTCAGAAAAGAAACTATCCAAAACGAGCAGGTTTCCTCACGGTTTTTATCCCTCACCACCGAGCAAATTATGAAAATTTTTGAAGTGCATGCTCGGATTCAAACCACGTATCGTATCTATCATTATTTTTATTGTACCTACTAGCTTGAGCTTCCTTGGCCCTGTACTGGTGGTACCCATAATGATTGAAATAAAAACATTACTTTCGTAACTATTCAATTGAAAAACAATAACATCTAAACAAAGAATCAATTCCATAATTTAATCTGTCTGTGCCTACCATAGATTACCCACACGTAGCCAAAGGCGACGCACACAACCGCAAGATATTTAATCTAATAATGGATGGCCTGATTGCTTTTCTTGTGCTTTCTTTTATATTTATAATTCATATTTAATGATCGACATTAATGGCACTGCTTTAGGCCGGGCTTGGAATAGTCCAACCAGAATACTTAGACCTCTGAATCCACATACAAAGGGTTTTGTGAGTTGCGATTTGGTTTGAGCTGAGGAAAAGGTAAGGGTCTTTCTATTTTGGTTTTTGCGTACACGTTAATTTCAGATTTAGGCGCTTTCGTGATGGTTACGAAACGGTCATTCTATTGTATGGTAAGTATAATAAAGTGCAACATGATTGTGTTAATGAGCGCTGACTGGCAACTTGAGGTGAAACAAATTGCCTATTTGTAGCAAATTAAAAGATAAGTAAAATTTTGGTAATGACGATTTTTTTCCGGGTTATAATGATGACTAAACTTAATATACACGACATCTTTAAGGCAAGAGTGAACAGGCATCTTCTAGGCAAACGCGTGTCATCCTAGACCTCATTGTCACTTTCCATCAGGTGCGATTGTGATCAAGCGTTGGTCTATAGTCTAATAATAAAAAAAAATCATTGAGATAGAGAAAGTATTTTTAAACCAATTATTCATCAAAGTATATTGATGTTATATGTTTTTTGACAAACACAAAAACAAAATCAGTTTTTTATGGTGCGTTTAGAATAATTTTGGCATTTGTAGTATTAATGATTGCGCCATCGAGTACAATCATATTATATTTATCATTCAAATGCAAATGAAAGAAACCTTTTGTTGATACCAAATGTCATTAAGATCAAACGTACATTTAACTAATTTCTCACTTCCTCTAAGATTAACACGTAACTATTTCCATACATTTGTTATTCGCAGAAACAGATTTGTTGTAGGCAGAGCTTTATTCCAGTGAATAGTTCTAACGATAAAAGAAACTTTCAAACATTTACTAACTCACCGCCTGTAAATCTATAAGCATTTATGAATCATTACTTGACAACGGAAATCAAAATAAAAGTAAATCTAAATTCATAAATGTGTAATAAAATATTTATAATCTCAAAATATCCTTTGGAAGATCCAAACAAATATTTCTTTAAATAATGTCATTTTATTATTAACAAAGCTTTAACTTATGATATTTTTTCGAGCCCAGAATTTTGTTCAATCATATACACTAACACATTGTAAAATTATTATTAAGATAGTAACACGTCTGAAACGTTAATTTATTAACCATATCTTTTAATTTAATCCACGAAAATTTCATAAACAATCTTAATTCTGTCATCGGTCAGATCAGCGAAATAAAAACAGCTGTAAAAATTTTAGTTGACGGCGGAAAAATAATCTGGGTATCGCAATTAAAAACATAAAACACTCTTAAAATAAACCGGGAACGAAATATCATACGACCGTAGAGTAATAACATTAAAACATATACAGTGGGGCAGATGCGCCAATATTCTATTATTACTGGCTTTTCAGCGCGAACAGCGCAAGCATTCCATACTATTTCTATAACCCTAAGATGAATCATTAAATAATAAAATCTAAAGCATACTTAATGCGCAACAACACGTATCTATTCATAACTACATACGTCGAACGCGCTAATCAGTTCCAGATTCAAACCTCGTGTTACTTCTCAATCGGACGCGCTTGCACACCGATGCGTACGCGCCACTTCAATGGACGTTCTAATTGCGAACGGATAAACACGCGTCAATGTGTTTGTTACTGTAACAATGTGCGTGGAAGCATCTTATTAGGAGCACTTTAAACAAAAATACAATCCAATTAGAACACCGTTTGAATTTGAAATTGGAACGGTTACGATCTGACAGATGGTGCACTATAAATAAGCTCTAGTTAACGTTAGGTTTTCACCGATGGCAGCGTTTTGTTGACTCGCGAGATATTTTAATGTCTTCGAACTTATTAGCCACAAATGTCATATCGTTTGATGCATCAACTACTACTTTGTTAAAGTTGGCTACGCCTCCGGATTTGCAGGCGTAAATTAGGTTCACGTGCGTTTTAATGCATCCAGCGAGTGTTAGTGTTCTACTTCGATAATCTTCGGCTGGCGAATGGATCAGGCAGAGATGATTCATAATGTACCGTTCTATTGTTGGCTTGCGTTGCATACTGGAATTATGCAATGTCCATTGCTTTGTTAGGTATTATGCAATAAAATGTTTGCGGTTACCGTTGCTTCATACTGTAAGCAACTCTTCTGATAATATGTCTAGCGATTTTTTTTAATGGATTTTGGTATCATACTTCTAATCGTTGTCAAATTATACCAATTGCGTTCTTCAGAATAGATTTGTGATTGGAAAGATACTTTCGAATATGAAACAATAAAATTTGATGTAAAAAAATTATGAGTTCTTGAGCACTATAAATCAAATTACATAAACTAGATCAAACTAACAAACCATTAACCAGGCTTTCGGTTTTAAAGACCGCACTAAAAGTTCTTAAAATTATTCCCCGATCTCGCAACATAATGCCCGCGCCACTTAAGCCGCTATTTTAGTGATCTACATTAAATTTGATCGATCAGAGCTATATTTTTCCTGTTTACCAAATATTTAAGTAACGGCCATAAGTCAGACAGTAAAATAATTCAAATGTGAAATTTCATGAACGCTCATAATGAACTTGGCAGGCGACCAAAAAACGTCTTATTTTCGATGTGGAATCTGGACCAATTTTTATTGCAACGCTTTGGAAATAGTGATATGAACGACCCTCACAATTACTTAACGATTTTCATAAAATGTTATAGCTTCGACTTTAGTGAGAGCAAATATGAATTAGTTACTCAGTTGATACTGCGTTACTTGTCCGTGCCGCGGTAACGTCAAACTTCGCAGCATAAATCATAGTAACATCCCCCACACTAAAACTTGCTTTTATATTAAATACATTGTTTATTTCTTCATCACTCATGGCGTTATTTATTGCAAATTCCAATTTAAATTTTTATTCATTCTGTCATAAACAAACTATATCGTCCAATCAATAACACATGGCATATAGAAATTCTTTTATTTTAACGGCATTCTTTCAAGCTCACTTTGGCATGGCTACCGAAAGCATTACGCCGATGGCCGAATATCCTCACCTATAACTTCGGAACACTCGTAAGATTTATTTCTGTGACTTGAATCAGTTTTATTGCTTCTACGTTCATCTGTACTCATTTATAACTGACGTAGATATTTTTTTACGATCCGAAGCGCTGTTTATTTTTGTTTTTAATTACTTCTGGCGTGGGTAGCAATGGAAATGACAAAAAATACGACGAATGAAAAAATCTTGTAGACATTATTGCGTTCGGAATGGTTGCAGTGATTTTGATTTAATGTGTCTGTTCTGCCCACGTTTAATAGTAAAGTTGACAAATTGTGATGTCGTTACCACTGTCGAATGACTGCGCCCGACTATTTTCGGATTATTGTAATTCGATGTAAATACGAAGGGATGTAAACATGTTGTAAAAGCCACTAGTAGCTTTCGATCTTTGTCTAGGATCTTGGTGAGTTATGTTGTTGCGATTAATTTTGTCCATACTATTTATATTGAGAAATAGAAACTCGGCAGCAACCTTGCTTTGAAGCATTGGGTAAATGAGGTTTGATTAGATTAGCTACTGGTATATATTTCTCTCAGGTAAATTGTTTACTGATTCTGAATAATTTCATTTTAAGCACGCTATTTAGTAAATACCTGGTATAACACGTACTGACTGCAAAAAAATTATAGCTTAAAACAATGTAAGAGATATTATTTAAGTATTATACACGAGAAAAAAAAATACCTGACCTGGATGGCTAAAGCGCCTACCACATTTAGTAGAATACAATACATACGACGCTATAGGTACATAATGTAATACGCTGGGGGGGCACTTCAGTTCTGGAGTGGATACTACGTCTTGGCAAATGTAATGTAAGAGTCCCACAAGCCAGGTGGAATGACGATCCGCGCAAAATGGCTGGCTAGAGAGTAGCGAAAATCGATCAGAGTGGCAAACATTAGGAGAGGCCTATATCTAGCATTAGGCTGATGACGGTGAAGTAGCATTAGCAGCAAAAAATATTTTCATTCACGAATTTGACTCCTTTGCCTACATTAATAATTGACAAAAACCTCACGTCTTTCCATCTGGTAGATCATTTGCTTGCGCGCTTTTAATGTAAAAGAACGAAAACAGTGACACTTCAGTAATATTACACCAATGAATGCAAACGATTCCAAAAGATAAAATGCCGCAGTTAATCATGAGACAAAACGTTTAGGAGACGGAATAAAAAGCATCAGCCCGGCACGAGGCGATGTCAAGTATGCAGCCGTAAACATTAATGAATGCATCTTCATCCGCAGCGATCCAATCATATCTCGCGCCTGAGTCAGTATCGATGCGTGCGCGCAAGTTGCCAGGAAGGGACTTTGTAACATTTACCAAATTAAAAAGAATGCGAAATATAAAATAGTTACTTTTAAGACCGCCTTCTTGCACAATCCGTTGCTGTTGTCTTTTTCCCTGTCTTTTTTTCTGTGCAATATCGAATATCTATCTATCTTTTATAATTATCATTCATAATGATAATTAGATTCTAAAAGTTGCACGGTAGGTTTCATCATGGGACAGTCTCACTTTGAGTAACCATTAACAATATTAGTAACTTCATTCGATTTTCGCCGTAATGTAAACGCAGCTTAGGATCTACAGTAGCGAAATTTTTAGTGACTTTAGATACCGGTGACTGTAACATTGCAGTTTTTTTTTGACATTTGGAAAAAACTCACCCCCTTATTACAAAACATGGTCCAATGTTTTGTCATGTCTTGGTTTAAAATCTGATGTGATTTCACTTGTGATAAAAGAGAGTGACATCATTTTAATAACCTTTAAGAAGTTGTGGAATGAGAGAGAGTTCTTAGTAAAGGATTCTTCTAGAAGAAGTATCATACTATATTTTGCATTGTTGATTGAATTGTTCGTATTTACCCAACTTTCGAAAACATTTTATCCACCGTAGCATTAACTAGTCATATTAACGTTTATAAGTATTTCCCTATCAATTAGCCTGGTGACAGGTACCTCTTGACTAACACCACTGGCAACCCAGGTTCGCGCGTTACGACCGTCGGATGCGCCGGAGTGTTCCACAGAGAGATTGTAAATATTTCTCTGTTTCAGAACACGACTAAAATAGATTAGAACGCGTGTTACTAAATCCCCTTTGAAGATTACACACGCCAGCATTAGGTCTGGCAAATTACTCTCTAACAAAGATTGTATTAATTACGCGTGCTCGATAGCTCAATGTAAATACTTATTTAATTTTAGAATTGGGCAAGTGGGCCGAGCGTCATTTTTCGATCTTGTATGTATTTTACAGTCTTGGATATTTAAATGAGATATTAATCGTTGAAAATTTTGATTGTAGGTACTTTGAAAAGTGTAACCTTAACATTTTAGAGCCTGTCTCCCAATATACGAATAAGTTCTACATAAGCTATATGATAGTTATGGCTACCTTAACGTCGTAACACCCAGACAGTAGACACAAATAGAAAATCCATTTTTTATGCCAAAAGGCATAAAAAAATGCTTTTGCCCAAGAAAATGCATTTTTTTTAGGCCTTTTAAAAAAAAGGCTTTTGGGTCTTACGGCGATAAACACTGTTGTTGCGTTTCACGGCTGTCAAATAGCGTTTTAAGTCACTTTACGTCCTCGAGTTTGATAAATAGAAATCGCAACGTTTATCTTCAAAATAATGTATGTGTTGAAACAAACCCTTAGATAGAATTAGTGACACTGAACTTTAGCCCAGTATAGATTTGCTTTATCATTCAATTGTTTAGCATTTGCCGTCTTCAGAAGACGATCACCATTTTTTTTCTTGCCAGTATCATTTAATTGTTTAGCATTTGCCGTCTTCAGAAGACGATCTCCATTTTTTTTCTTGCCAGTATCATTCAATTGTTTAGCATTTGGCGTCTTCAGAAGACGATCTCCATTTTTTTTCTTGCCAGTATCATTCAATTGTTAAGCATTTGCCGTCTTCAGAAGATGATCTCCATTTCGCTAAACCGTTTGAACCCATTCCCACCGCGTTTTCTGTAATTTTTCGACCTATCGAATTGACCCGGCTTCATTTAATGCGGTTTTAATCGTACGAGCGTTTTACATTTTTTTACGCCGCCCGCCACGGTAATTGGTCGAAAAACAAAGGCTTTCGGCTTTAAATTTTTTTACGCTCATAAAAATTCATGAAACCAGAAAATTATTACACGAATTAGACGATGTCGAACACAGTTCGGAAATCGAGAAATGTAAATTACATGTTATTAGACAACATCAACACTCGAGGGTTGTTAGAACAAAAGATAAACAGTCTAAATTAAGGAGTTGCTTATTATTGCGCATTTTTGGTTAATACTGGCGTTATTTGGACTCAGGAAATGTTATCTTGTTTGAGGATCTGGCGATCGTGGGCGCGATTGCCTTGTTCCACCAACGATTTTTGTAAATAATGACCTGTACATTGTGCCCTTTAATTATTTTGGGGAGGCTGTAATTAGACTGACACCTTTTTATGTATAGAATGTAATATGTTAGGACGCCTATAGCTTCGGTTAGTCATTGTCTTGTGTCTAATAATAAGTAATTAAGCATTATGTGGTATACCTATTATTTTTGTGTGAAAAGTAGCTGATGGTTCATCTGATAAGCGATTGCGATGCTAGTGGAGTCACAATGATGCTGCTGACCCATCGCTCTGGATTGAGAGTTTATGATACCCTCACTCACCGTCACTGTTTGTCACTCGATTTATTATTATCTTTATACTGTCCCATCACTGTAGCAAAGACATGATTTATCTGATGGAGAACTTTGCCCCTGCAGTGGGATCAGTATACCTACATAAAGGCTGATACTTTTACTTTTTACTAGTTTATATAGGTACATCTCCTTAAATACTTCCATAATGTTACCTAGTTTGGAATATGATCCAAGATATTATATTTAAGTCTGGTAATTATAATGAAGAAATTTATAGGTAAGATGAAAACTAAAGTATTCTTACATAAGATTATTATTTATTATTATACCAGCATAAACTACTATTACAGGTGCCTTAACCTAATGCGATAGCTATTATACGTAAGTGAGCCTTAGCTTATTACTAGTTATGTATCTACTAGTAAATCAGACAATAAAATCATGATTTCTAAACAATACTTGGATATTGACGTTCCATTGACTTAAGAGTAAGCATCGGAATAACGTTCCGGTTTCACTCAAATAATAGTCAGATTGTATAAATAACAGGTCATTAATTTTATAAAGGAAAGCAATAAGCATGCAATTGAGATAAATATAAATCAACAGTATCTACCTACAAACACAAACCTCTTTCTCCGATTCAAAGATGCGAGAACTTCGCAGAAACGCTCGACTTCCGTGATATTTCGCTCGCAACAATGCTCAAAAAGCCTGATCGATTGAATCGAATGCACTGATAACCCGAAATTACGAGTTAAAACCTCATATTAACAACACAAAAAGCAATAAAACAGCGTGAAATGGTATGAGAGCATTAATTCGATTATCAGATTGAGGTGTGAAGCGGGTTTCGATGTTTATCTAGGTATAAAGAGGCGCCGTATAAGAAATTATTTTACTGCAGTGAAATAATAAAAATACTCATTAGCAGTCATTAAGGTGCCGCCTCCGCGATTTAGGGTTAGATAGCGAAGTGAGGAGTATATTTCCGTAATAACAGGGTGCGCCTAGACATTCACTGATCAGAGAGAAATAATGGCGGACCCAGTCTACCGTATACTAATTATGTGTAAATAACGCTTAGACAAATGAGAAGTTAACGCCTCATGTTTTATGAGCATAGGTTTGTTAGATACAAATAGATACAGTTGGTTAACAAAAAATATGGTGTGTGTCAGAAGAACAGTAGACAAAATTGCTTGTGTTGACAAAATTGCTTTCACTTTCTTAATACATAGTACAAAGACAACTGCTTTTATAAAGACAAGTAGTAGCAGTGATTGAATTTAAGCGTACAATTTATTAGGTAACGAAATATGAACATCGACATGCTGCTCAATAATTGATAAGAATTTCGATAAAACTTGTTCATACTTAATTAAGTAGGTACTCGTTTTGTTTCTTAGTTTCTAATAACAGAAAATAGTTTTATTTTACACGTATACCTAGTACACTTCCGAAATTTCGAAATCCAGGCGTATACCTACTATAGTAATTATTGATGTCGTTGAACCTAAATTGCACTAGGTACCTAATCCAATCACAGACCACATCACAGACAGTAATTTGCGATCTATAACCAGTTACGCCCTAAACGTTTTAAAGTGTGTACCACGTAGGTACTGGTACCTTCACCAAACAAACACTTAACACAGACCATTTAATTATGTCAGTGTCATAAAGTACACTAATCAACAGTAATTTTGTTGCCACCTCCACAATGTCACGTTAGGTAGCAAAGTGAGAAGTTAATTCTGTAATAATAGCTCGGCTGTATCGAAGTGAAAATAATCGAACATTGATATTTCATGGGACAAATGATAGGTTGACACTTAATGTGTAGGTGTTTTTATAAATAGATATGAACGGAGTCTTATACTAGAAGCCGCATAGTTATTTTCATAAAGAAATAGACATATTGGATGGGTGAAAGATTTTTTTTATTTGATATCACAATGAAATTAGTTCTGCCTGTAGGTAATTACTGGAAAAGGCCTATGCCGATAGGCACACTGAGCTGAGCGACTTCATATGAATAACAAAATAGTCCAATCATCAAAGTCCACTGTCTCTCAATCAGGCTATATTATTAACTAGTTCTGCTAATGTCAAGTCAAGTAAGAGCGTACACGTAACTGTATGTACGCTGAAGTTGACTTTTAATTAACGCTGTTCCTTACCTGATATAAGAGGTAAATTCGATAGACAAGGACATGATTTATAGGCAAAAACCGAAAAACAAAGCACTTACCTACGAGATGTAATAGACGGCCAGCGCCATCTATTAGCAAACTTTTGGACTATGATTACAAAACCGTTATTTCTGCCACGAGTCTGACTATCTCTTAACCTTCCCATCCACCAGCTGCCATTGCGTGACAATCATTGTACCTACTTATACTTCAATGACTTCTTGTTTAACACAACAATCGTAAAAATCTACAAAATCTCTTTAACACCACTTGTTAAGCTAATTGGCACTTTTGTCAATAATAAAGAAATCAGTGTTAAAAAACATTACATTGTCATAATAATATGCGTATTTTCGTTTTCTTTAAAATACAATAAGTAATAAAGGATGCATTACCACTGTACTGGTGCAGTAAACCGCATACGAAAATAACCCTAATTATAAAATACAATTAAAACCACAACAGTGGAGCATGTTGTAATTATGTACCTACCACAAGTTTTTAGTTCATATTTTACGATCGGGTGGCAGGTGCTAACACAAAAAAAACCTTTTTTTTTCAGGTTGTCTACTTTCTATTTAGGTATTCTATTATTGCTAAAAAATATTGACTCGATAAATGGAAATCAGATAGCCCTTTTTTAGTAGTTGTTAGATAAGTTAGGCGGTAAAGTGTGAAATTAACGGGTTTTTTTTTGTCAGATGTGTCCAAATCTTGGTTGTTTATACGTCACTCACAAATTAAGGAACAGAATGTGATTCTTAGGTTCAAATCTATGAAGATATATAAAAATTGGTGATCACAAACCCGAGCTATGATATGTATATGAAGATATATAAATTTAATTAAAATTAACAAACAGGAGTGACCAAGTCAACTAAAAAATAACCAACCATAACAATTAAAAAGTTAAACCGAGAACTTTTTTTACCATACACGCAATTAATTATAAAGTATCGTGCGGTAAAGAGAACGTTAACAGTTATTATTCATTACAAAAGGAATTAATCCTGATCTCGCACTATAATAGTGAATGTTTACAACCTCACCATCTTGTTGTGGTCTCACAATTCGCCTGAGGGTACGAAACTCGCAGAAATCGAGTATAGCGACAAACGTGGACATAAAGATACGCTCTGGAAAAGGCTTGGGGGAAATTCGTCCTAAAAAAATCGTCGCAGAATTTCAAAATATTTTTGCATGTCACTGTCCTAGCCTAACGTCACAAATAGTTTTTGTTTTGCAGATTTTTTTTATGTGATAGGTAGCAGGCGAGCAGGCGGATCACCTGATGGTAAGCAATTGCCGCCGCTCATGGACACTTGCAACACCAGTGGAGTTACAAGTGCGCTGCCAACCTTTTAGAATTAAGTAAATATTATCATGACAAAAATATTGGTTAGGTTAGATTAGAACAGTGACCGGAAAAAAAAACTTGAAATTCTAGGGCGAGTTTTTTTGGGCCCCGTGGTGAGCATTGACCGATGATATTATCTTTTAATGACTTCCCTCATTTTTTCTTAGTGCTTGCAATTTTATATAGGTCCCCTATATAGGTCTCTCTCTCCTTTTATAAAGGTCATTTTATATACCTCTACTATCTTTACATGGACAGCCACTCACAGTAATTAATTCTAGCTATAATTAGCCGTTTTGTATCCTATGAAAAGTTTCAATTAAATCTTTCAAGATCAACTCTGATCGTTTTAAATCCTTGGCTACCATTTCTCCAGACCATTTTATCGACATGACTTCCCTGTTTTATCTCACCACTTCCAGTCTCTATATATCTTCGCACCGACAAACACTCACAATAAGCTCTTCAAGCTACAATTAGCCGTTTTGTAGCCGATGGAAAGCCTCAATTAAACCGCGAGAGGTTGGACAACTCTGTACTTGTGAGTTTTAATAAACGGTGTGTTTCCCTGCCTTTGTGCTCGATGTCGTTAATTATTGTATGGGTTTGTAATTTCCTCATTGAGATCAAAAGAGCTAATTGGGAAGTCTGGTGTCACGTAACTGTAAGCTTTTTGAGCTGCTCTTTTTGATACGCACATTTTTTTATGTGATAGGTGGCAGACGAGCAGACGAATCACCTGATGGTAAGCAATTGCCGTAAGCGACTGTAGGCTGAAAATTCCTTTACTAAAACTCCGGTATATGCCCTATTTGAGAATCGCAACCATAATCGCAAATCACAGCCGTTGTTTCAAAGAACGACCCACAAGATAATATACCACTGAGGAATTAAAGTATCAGCCCATCTACTGTCCCCTGCAAGGCAAAGATCTCCATCATAGTCATCGCTACTGCGATGGGATAAGGCTTTATCACCACGCTTGCCTAATGCAGATTGGTGATCTCAAACCCCGAGCTATGATCGAAAAATTCGAGATGTACTTTTTGCTTGACCTCACAAATCGAACCTAGGACACCAAGATCACGGACTTACTTGGGTTAAGAAGCTACTATTTGCATCTTTTTGTTGGTGGTTGGTGGGCAACCACCAACAAAAAGATGCAAATAGTAGTCTCTAGTAAATTTTGTAGGAACTCTACAAAAACACTGGAACTTAGTACAATAGTTTAATTGAAACAGTTTGCAATATACACAGTCATAACTCTTAGTCCAAACCCTTCGTTTAATTTTAATTCCTACTTCAAAAACAATTTCAAGCACTTTTGATATTAGATAAAACGTTAGATATGCATTCCAAATTGCTTTAATTAAGGCCTATTGATTTTACAATCCAAATTGCCCCAATTACACGGAATAAAATTCAAAGCAGATAATAAAACAAACAAATTATAAACACATTACCTTACACGTTGCCTTCTATATTATTGTGATTCATCAAGAAGTTCCCCTTTCTTTAGACTGAACATAATAAGATAATGCCGCTGTGTTCCACAAAAGTGGCCCAACTGCTCCTTTATGTAACAAGGAATAAGGATGAAAATAGTTTCAATCGTGTCGTAAGCAATAGAAAACATATCGTGGGTTTACATAATTATCGTTAAGTGTCTGTTAACTTTTAATGAAACGTAAGTAGATAGCATCCGTACAATGTTTTGTTATAATGTACAATTAGCACTTATAGTCGGTAATGGCGTATGTAATTTCACAGTCCAGGTTTCATCGCTTTGTACAAATGTCCACAATTATAGTAACGACAGAAGTCTTGTAATTGTGTGGTTTAATCGTTGACGTACTCTTCTTTGTACAAACAATCGTTGTGCAATGTGTAATTTTACGGTGAGACGGCACCAAGTCCAAAGGGAAACGTGGAGTAGGTAATTAAAATAGGGCAGGTACATACCTGCTAATTTGACATCATATTACGCGTATAATTATAAGCAAAGGTACCTCAGAGGATAAAAACGCCATTCCATTCCATACTTGTTGAAATTGGGTTGTGGTTTGAAGATACCTCTGGATATTTCAAATCTACATATGTGCGGATAGATTTTGACATTTGCAGCTTGGCAATAAGGGAACACCTACATCATGAGGAAACGTACACATTTAATTGGATAGTTCTTCTTGTTCTTTCGTACGGGCTTTTCCGTAATTAGGCTGCAAATGTGCCCATTTCGCGTACGGAGGGTGACGTTGACCGGTCTTCACTCCAACCAGCCAAGTTCCTCTAGGAAACCTGCCAGCGCCTTCGCGTTGCTGAAGATTTCCCGGAGACTACCTGGGTTTCCCAGGTAATGCGCCCGGCAGCTGGCCACCCCTCTGCACTCCAGCAGGATGTGGGCGGCTGTCTCGTCCTTCTCCATGCTCTGCATAGAGGGCTGTCTGTAACACCTAGGTTGAATAGATGTTTGTTAAAGTGGCCATGCCCCGTCAGAGCACAAGTCACCAATCACAATTGGATAGTTTTTGAAACGTGTAATCAGTTTCAGTTAGCGCGCGAATCTATCTCAGATTGACAGTTCTAATGTCAGACGACACTAGGGATGTGTTACGCCTATGAGGTTCTAGGCGCACTCGTGCTAGGTACCTCAGGTACCTACATTATGTTGTTCACTCATAGTATAAAGGAAACATTCACAACGGCTGAGCAATTATAATTATTCAAAGTTATAAAACATCGTCTACTTAATTCTATGCATCGGAGCACGTGTTAACACGGAGGGTCAGACAAAGTTGCAATTAAATATTTTGACGATTGTACTACGCTTTTAGGGTTCCGTACCTCCACTGACTTTAAAATAGATGATCTTGGTAGTTACCGATTTATTAAAATTAATCAGTAACCGACCATTGGAACCAAATGTTTGACCAACAATATTTTGCCCAAAAGGCTTCGTCCGCAGAACAAATGTTTGATGAAGAACAGGGAACTGATGGCAAAAGATTCTATCGGAGGAGGAAGAAACTTTCGGTGACGAATCGAAGATGATGAAACGTTCTGTTGAAGAACTGTTCATGGTATAAATAAATGATCTTTGGGTTAATATGATATACAATATGAAGAATATATTATGAAGAAGTGAAGACTCAGTAATAAAGTTTACGTTTCAACGGTAACTCAACATAGAAAATATCTTTGATTATTTTGACTATTAATGTCTTTTTTGTTCACTCAGAAATAACTAACACATTCCTACTCGTTGATTGCCCTGAAGTCATCTAATTAAGTAAAAAGCTCTGTTAAAATGTTAAGGGAGCATTTAAAAAAATGTAACTACACGTCTGTTAGTTAGTCAAAACCAAAGTAACAAACAAACTTAGATAAATTCGTACGGAACTCTTTGGCACGCGAGTCCAACTCTCACTTTGGCGTGTTTTTTGTTCTACGTACTTGGATCAACCTTCAGACGCTCAGAAGCACGTGGCCCTTTGTTAATCCGAATGTATAATTATATTATTTTAGAGTAGCTCACAAGGTCAAATAGATTAATAGTAATAATAGTTTAATGACTATGCCACTGAATGCTTTATACAGGATGTATCGGTAGACATTTACATCCCTTTAACCACGTGTTCTATCAATCATTCTGAACAATATATTGTTCTAGAACTTTTGGTAATTCATCGAAAATTTTTGCAATTTCGATTCTATTGTTTCGGGTGTCCATAATGAGCGGCAGCTATCGCTAAGCATCAGCACAAAATAAATATTGACACGAAATTTGCCTGCCCACTAAGAGCTAAAAATATGCTATGTACTCACGCCAGGCGCAATAACGGGAAATAGCCTTTTCGACCACATTAATCCTAGCTAGACATAAGAATATGAAATCGTTCATTAGCGCCATCTATTGGTTCAGTTTCGAACTACTATGCTGAAGTGAAGTGAAGGCGAGTAACTTGCACACACTAGTAACTAATACATGTGTAATAATATATCAGTCTTTTGTCTTATTATGTAGGTAAGTATAATTATGTTCGTTCCATGTTCTACCCCTCAAGGTTGCTTTTTAACAACAATGACATCTTAAGTGTGATATGAACAAATTGGCGTAGGACGTTGGAAAGGAAAAGGTAATTATGAGTTTAATGAATTAGGACGGTTGTCAGCCCATGACGAAGCTTCTACTGGTATGTTTGAGAACTCTGTGAGTTTTATTTGCAATTACTTTAAAGCGATGGCTGCCCTTGGGGCTCGATCTCCGAGTCTGGTCAAAAATTTGTAGGTACCTTAATTTTTCTGTTCAGAGATTCTTAGTGTCAACCCGAAGTCCGGAAGACCGTGTTTTCAGTGAAATCTTACTGTAGTCAAGTTTGTATCTTAATCATTGCTTATTGAGCCGTAGTATTAACATGCAAATTTCCAAAGACAGCCAAGCCTGGTCTTCTAAACGCAGCTGGGACCGCATTATTGCCCCACTATTATTGAAACGATCTTTCATTGATGCACTTCAAACATGGACTGCTACAGCCCGCGGGTCCGCTCGCCCTCAAATTGAGCCTAGCGAAATTATAGACTAGACGATTGGCCCTCTATTTAGTGCCTGGAGCACTATAAGCACTAAGTATCGACAAGTTCTGCGTTCGAGTGGGCATTTGTAATTAGGCTATTTTTGTATTGAGCATTAAATTTAAGAATAGGTATTTTAATTTCGCATCTAATAGAAAAATATTCATACAAACAACAGTAAGTATACAATCCGTCAGATTTCATAGAACATCCGACATGTGCTTCCAAATCCTACTCTAAGACTGTTGATATTATTTTAAATGCATATTTTACATGCGTGAGGTAAAGGACACCCAGCGCCATCTGTTGTGACTTGTCTAAATGAAGTCCTAAAACGAAGTAAGGCCGCTACTTATTAATAATTAGCAAAGGCCGGTGTTGCACTCGAGTAAGGTTAACGGAGGCCCAATCGGGTGTAATGGGGGTGAAAAGTTTGGCAGCGCATATTTGGCTCCCCACTGGCGCCGAGACACCCGCAGACCGCATTCGCTCCCAACTGGTGATCCGTCTTCTTGTCTGCTACCTGTCACATAAAAAAATATGCCTCCCTCCCGGACAAAGGCCTCTCCCAAATTTCTCCACCGCTCTCTATTTAATACCATCATCAGCAACCTACACTCGTCCACTGCTGGACATGTCTCCCCTAATGCACGCCACCGCTCCCGATTTTCGGTTGCTTTAGCTTTCGAATGTCATCATCCCATCTTGTCGCAGGGCGTCCAACACTACGCTTACCGAGTCCCGGTCTCCACTCAAGGACTATACGGCTCCATCGGTTGTCAGTTCTGCGGCTAATGTTACCAGCCCACTGATACTTCAGTTCGCTAATTCGGTGGCATTTAATGCCAAATAATTACAAAATAATTGTTAAAAAAGATCTTAGTACTCTAAAAATAAATACATAACAAAGTGAACTTTCATGTAATCATATTTTCACCTCTGACCTAATCAAAATTGCATACTCGAATCACGGATGCACACACACATACAAGTAAAATATACCTAACTACATGTCAACATGCGTGTTTTGTGCTTGTGTGAGTTATTTGTGCGCAATTACTTATTATTTGCTGTGTGGTAAGTAGGCGCTGTAATGAGTTCAAATTAATTGTAGCCACAAGTCCGTGTTCACACTGTAGTATCACAGATAAAATTGGTAGATAATAAAATTTAAGATAAACATTTAGTTTGAAAAGAGAATACAGGCACCTACGCCGTTAATTTATTTTAATTCCAAACCTAGTTACTTATAAATCAGCTGTTCCGAACATCTCTGAAATGTGTTTTTCCTAGGAGTAGCAAATGTTTTTTTTCGCTAATTATATTGACATAATAATATGCTAAGGTTAATGTAATTTTCAATATTAAAATTACTAAAATGTAAAGTTTCAATAATCACATACCACCCCAGGGTTTATTCAAACCAACAAATTCTGATTTTAAAAATCCAATTAATAAATTCTAAATGACGATTTGGCTACTTAAAAATACCTGAATAGAAAGAAATAGTTTTCGTTATTAGATTTAGATAAAGATAACTTATGAATGTCAAATGTTGTTTGACATGTTCACTGACAAGACAGCAGCCAAAAATCTCATGAGTCCACTAGCTACGATAACCAAGTATTTTAAATACATAATGCCCACCTGAATGTGACAAAAATAGGGACATTATATTATTTATGATTATTTGCGTCGTAAAATTCGCTCTACATATTAAATGTTTAGTTTTTTACTAGCTGAAATAAATATTATCACATCTTGTATTTATAGCAAAAATATTTTTCTATGAGATTATGCTAAACTGATTTGATTGAAACTTTTGTGTAGCCCTGAGAGCCTGAGACTTGGACAACAGATATTATTATGATGGTGTAATTTACTTAAAACCACTTATGTGACAAACCAAACTCCACTTGTATTTCAATATTATTTCAAACTTTTTAAATGTAGGTATTAACCTTATACTGTGGTTCAGTAACATAATAGTAAATTTGTAGAAGAATCATACCGTAATCAAATAGCATGTGTAAGTTTATGCAGGAAGTGACCTACATACGTCATTTATACAGCACAAAAGATGTCTATTCCAGGCTTCCAAATCTGAGCACTACCAGCAATGTACCTGTTTTATCAAAACATAACATTCCTCTAAAAAAGTTAGAAGAATTACACAAACATCAAGTAATTGCTGAGTTTATTGCTGGTTCTCTTCTCGGCAAAAAACTATATACGGAACCAGTGGTACATACTTATTGACAATCATGAGTGTTTTATATGGTCCTAAATTGAATAGTTAAACTATTTTCATTTCATTTCTTTAAAAATTAAGCAATGCCAAGACAAAGATTACCACAGCTTATATCATTTGTCACATCTGTTTGAATTCTGTCAAAACACTGTCATACAAACGCGAACCGTTCTTGTCAAATATCACAATTGGGACATAGTCCAGGAGCCAGCTACCGAACGAGCGTCATTATTCGTTTTGTTAATATCGCTCAGCTCTTTTGTTATTTTGACACAGGAAGTTATTAAAGCAATTAACTGAGGCACGGCTCCTGAGCTATTATCATCTCTACGAGTGACGTGTTAATGCCGACTTGCTAGTGATGTGACCATGTCGACCTTTTGAGTACGTAAACGGTACTTTTATATTTTTGATGCTATCCATCTATCACTGTGGATGTAAATAGTTCTTTAATTTTATGCGGGACATTACTAAAAAAGTTAAAGAAATTTACTTGGTTTACAAGAATTGTTTTTAGTTTTATGATATTTTATTATAGAGTAGACCTGAATTTCTACTGATGAATCTGCTCAGTCTCAGTATCTGCTGCTTTTTTCTCATTGTGGTTTTGATAGCCACGTTAAAACATTTTTTTTTTATGGTTTAAAGTCAGAGTTCTGTATCTTTCATCTTATCATTCATCGGTCATTCTATAATAGTCGTAGAATTAAAAATTTGTGCAAATATTTTACGCAAGGATTTTTTGTTTACCAGCAACAAGCTGGTGGTTAAGCTAACTAAATATCAATAAAAACCAAGCCAACTAGATAGTTGGCTAGCCAAGATTGGTTATTATCTATTGATGTTCAGAGGAAAATCTTTAAATGGGTTTTTTCATCTATAACATTTTGTCAAAAGAAGCCACTCATCACTACCTCATCCGAAATTATATCGGTTCTTTAATTTTCAATCGTCAGTGTCCGAATGAAAGCTACTGCTCGATCACAATGCTCTCTCATACACTATGGACATAATTGATAGTCATACAGCCTTAACAATAGAGAAATCATCAACTCGCAATAACGAATAATCTGCTTTATACCTCAGTCTTAAAGTTGATATTAAGTTTGCGTTTTTTCGGTTTGGCATTCAAAATAAAAAATCAAGTTTAAGTTGCGTGGCTCCCGTACTTACACTCCGTCTAATTTCTAAGAATTCGTTATTATTGTTTCTCATGTTTAAATTTCTTTTTTGCCCACAATAGAATCACGATCCATTCCCGTTTTTTACGTGGGACGTATTGTTTATGTTGATAATTTTGAATTATGGAGCCTAGAGTTCGTTAGTAGGATTTTGCTAATATATCTACCATGTAAATGTGTTGAATAGACAAGAAATAAGTACATGTCGACATGTTTATTAGCATTAAAATATAAGATGATTTGTGGTTCATTATAAATCTGAGTGTTAATGTCCGAAAACGAATATTTCACTCGATCGGCGGTCTATAACGAAGTTAATGTATTTATTTTCAACTTTCTATTAAGTAGGTATGCTATATTGATGAGCTACCAATATTTATTTCCTATGTTTCTATATCGGTAACGTTAGGTCAAACATCGTATCGTGGTCCCCTACTAATGGCTCAATGACAATTTCCACAAAGTGGGACAATGTTGCGTCCCGCGCTTTGTTTCGGGACAATGGGACAGATGGACAAAAAACGGAACGTGTGGTCAGTTTAATTTACAGACACATTTTTAAATGACCTATTCTGTTTGTCGTTCGTAATCTATAGCAAATATGTCATACAAATTGTAGATTCATGCCATTTTATAGACAAGTATTTCATCATCATCATCAACAGCCCGGTAGTACCCACTACTGAGTATAGATAGGCCTCTCTTCCCTTGCCAAATGTACTCGGTCCTGAGCTACCAATATAAACCTACAATTTACCTACCTTTACCGAAAATTCACTATTTGTTTATTTACATTAGGTGACTATCCTTGTATGCATTATGAGAGTGTAGGGTAGGATAGTTTGATAAATAAAAAAAAATGCGCCTATCAACCTGGTCTCAAACTAGGGCAACCCCTGTACTATGAGTACTAGATGACGATAATTAAGGGGCGTCAACCCAGAACACCCAGACCGAAGACAACTTAGAAAATGTAGTTTCCTCAATTGATTTGATCGGGAATCGAACCCTCTCTTTCCTTTCGCGCTTCGGACGATCACCTCAGCCACTGCGCCATCGAGGCCGAGGTGATATACAAGTTGCAACAGATTAAATGATAGGTAACCCCAAATGTTCCCCTATATCTGTTAACACTTAGTACTCGGCGTTATAAAGCAGCAGACACAATCCCGAAAACTTTCGACCGCACCGTGTGACCCGACCACGTGGCAAACAAAGACGGTGACGCTTCAATTAAACCTATTTGCTCTTTTTCCCTCCGTAACGAAGCGTAATGTAATTATACCTAATGACAGGATGAGAGTACGCGACAGCCACCACAAGCCCAATAATCACTTGCACTCGGTGTTGCCAACGCAAGGAAACTAAAATTTTGTTACCACAGTAGCCACAAATATAACATCGCGAGCTGAACAAATATATAAATTGAGACAATATCACATACTTTGTCCTGGTTCCTAGCTAAGGTTTTCCCTTGTGCTATGGAAACCAGAAACCACGAAGGAACCACACAAGGTAGAAATCTCAGAAAAAAAATCAATAAAATGACTGGCTGTTTGTGACGAAACTGTTCAGTATTTTTTTAACCAATGCACATACACGCACACTTTGTTTATCTATAGCTAAGCAATAAATGGTATTTGATTTAAATTTGGAAAATTAAAAAATGTTTGAGGAATTAAAAGTAGTTACAACACTTACAATGAGTAACTTGTAACATTTTGTACGGCTATTTTAGTGGTTATATGGTTCTCTGAGTAACTTTAAGTCGTTCATATACCGACACTGTTCCTAAATTGGCAACACTGTGTGCACAATTAAAATGTCATTACCGCGACGGTTTTTACACCTAACTCCACTTTAATTATGTACGTAACAGGAAAGAGTGAGGTAAAAAGTGTAAGAAGCGGGATGCCCGAATGTAAGGGTTAAAGTTGAATGACTTTTGTAATGTGAAGATGGCAATTTGGGTGTCATTACATACTTCTAATTGATGACTCTTTCGATGAAAACGATCACTGCACTAAACCATTTTGTTCTTTAATTTTTTTTCGTGTTAGTTAAGTAAATACACTAATAAAATACCTAGTCAAAAATAAAAAATACAATGACTGTTGCGATTTGGAGATGCAAAAATAATATCATCATAGTAGCAATGACTTGATTTCTATGATGAACGCCTTTGCCCTATAGTGGGACAGTGATGAGGCCGATACATTTTTTATGTATTCTTTCTGATTTTAAGTCATAATCAAGTATATATCGTCTTAAATCAAAATAGCTTTTTTCGTCCTCGTTTTCTATTTTATTCGTATTTCGGTAATTCACGTTGTAATTTGATATTTCATAGAGAAGAGTTGCTGTATCGATAATGATTTCTAAATATTTTTTATATTCTTTTCTAATTATAAAATTAAGCCAAAGTTACAAGCCACTTCTTATTAATACATATATTAAATCTTTATACATCATATTCAACTTGTTACGATAGGCAAATTTAATGTTAAGAAGGATTCTCTCAATCACACGTTTGGTTACGCAGAGCCTATAGACAGTCTTATTAATTGCTCTTAATTTTTTACTATTCTTAATTTAGTTTCCCCCAGTTCCTTATCTCCCCCTCTAGTGTGTGACATCCCGACTAATGCTTGTAATTTATTAATATTCCGCCTATTAATAAACCTCCAAGTAAACAAACAAATCAGGCGATACGAGCCTCACAATAACAAATTACATAGAACATTGCTAATTCGCCAACTTTTTATATATTTTCCTCTGTCGCCTAGGGCTATTAATATGAAGCCGTGTTTAATATCCGACATCTGTTACAAAAACTTTTATTATAAGACTAATCCATTGCACCACACTCACACATACGCTTTCCTGGGTGTAGCTAACACGAGCGAAACACACACATACGTGTCGGCACTTAGTTTACCGGCCTTGTGTGGCGGGGGAGTAGGTAGCTGCTTTGTAAAGTTATCAGATATCTATCACATGAAAATACCATCTTTGTCATCAGTTAGCATAACCAAGATGGTATGCCCAACCATTTATCTTGATAAGTTACGAAAAAATATTATTTCTTACGTTACATACATTATTCCTATTATCTTAAAATAATCCTAATATTACAAATGAAGTATCTATTTTCTGAGGTTGTTACTATGATTGTAAAAAAAATAGGAAGTTTATTAAAGAAATCTAAAACCCAATTTCAATCGTTCAATTAACCCGCAATTTTAACAAGACGAAGCCATGCGTTTTTTAAATTTAAATTATTGTAACTTTAACAAACCTTCTAGATTGAGTAAATTGTCACCTCAAAGTCCGGTACCTCGTTTTTTCAGGTCGAAAAAACCTTTTTTTACGGGACTCGTCCAACAATTGGCAAACCACCGCTACAAACAGAGTGCAATAAGTGAAAATGGACGCATTTGCCCAGCAGTGGAATAAAGTAGGCTAAATAAAAAAAAACTTCCTTGGTTAAGTGCATACAATATTCCCCACAGCCAGGCCTGTCCCACTCCGCGTGTAGTATCAAACTTGCAAGTACATGCGGCGTCCCCTCCGGAGGGGCCAGTCAGTAGAAAATCACGAGCGAGCGGCGACGCATGCGCGACAGTTGCGTGCGATAGAAAGAGAATGCACTTCTAGGTATGAATAATTGTAGGTGTTGAACGCTGGGCGACCGGAATTTCAACTTTATGTTATGGTAGCCTGAGCCTTCATTTTTCTATAAACGGTTTTTAGAAGTGGGCATTCTGTACTTGTACTATTAAGTATTCTGTGCCACAGCCAAACCCTTACCTCGCAGCGACCGCACCGCCCGCCGGCGCCCACTCTCATCTGCTAGTTCTTAATTAAGTTAGCTTATATAACGAAAGATGGTCTCATTTAGATAACGCCGTAACTTTGAGTCTAACACGACGCCCAACTTAGGCTACTTAGCGCTCGCTCCTAATGCTTTGAAACTTGAGCGGAGTCGAGTTAATTAGTTAACTCGCCGTTTATGATAGGAACAAAGGGTGGTTTTTAAATTTTGTTAAGTAAAGTAAGCATTTATTGACCGCAGAAAATAGATACAAGCTTGTTATCAAATTTCTTTTGCCAAAAGGTTGTCGGGTAGGCCGCAGAAGTTGTAGGTACATTAAATTTCTGTAATGTCTAGTTCTTAAGTTGTGATATTTTTGCAATAAGGCATATATATCTATCTACACACAACAACAAGGCACAATAACAGGGAACAATAACAAGGATTGTGACTTTTTACTGTACAGCGAAAGAAAGAGCAGACAGCAAACCAAAATATGAAAGGTTTGCCCATGGCATCCACCATACTCTTAATACGTACAAACAGACTTATACTAGGCAATAAAAATTACCACTGCAGTCTTGCCTTTATTAGTAGGTACCTAATAATTAAATTGATAGTAGAAACGTATTCTGAATAAATTAAACCAAGCAAGCAAAAAAAATCTGTGAACTATAACTATGCGGCTACGCCGTAGCGTCGTAGCACGTGAGCTAATAAGGCCGTCTACACACGAAGTAATTCTACACAGTAAATTCCAGTGAGTTAAGCTGTCTTGAAATTAGTGACAATTTACAATATCATATTAAAAAGAAATCAAAAACGGTTAAAGTTAATATAAGACCAAAAGTGTAAAAAATAAGATATTTCTTTAATAAAATTAAGTTCTTTAACAAGGGGCTAACGGTTTTCTGCAATATCACCTGGTGAAAAGTGACGCCAAGGTCGAGATTTTTTTTGTAATAGGAGCAGACAAGCAGACAAATCACCTGATGTTAAGTTAGTTATTACCGCCACCCATCATTGTAGTACTCTACTGGTCTCATCATTGTCCTACCATGTTTGAGACTCCGATAATTTTTCACTACTCACATCCACCTCTTACCAGCCATCTTGCGCAGATCGTGACTCTATCTGGCTTAAGGGAGTCCTATATTATATTTACCGAGACGTGGCCTCCGCTCCAGAACCCGTGTACCCCAGCCATTTACGGTTCCGCGGCAGCTGCGTATGGGTACAACGCCTATGCCCGTCCGTTGCCGTATGCCTATGGGTATACGGCAACGGAGGTTGTTAATATGTTTAGTCATCATCATCAGCCTGTTGCAGTCCACTGTTGACATGGGCTTCTCCAAATGCTCGCCACTTTGATCGATCTTCGGCTACTTGCATCCAGCTCCAGCCAGCCTTCTTGCGCAGATCGTCACTCCATTTGACCTGAGGTCATCCTAACTACGCACGTTTACCATACTATGTTTAGTGTCATAATGATACTAAGTACATTTGAAATATTTTCTGCACTGCTATCCTTATTAACTGTGAGACTACTCTGTTTGTATGACATGGGCTAATTACTTATGTAAACGGTCGCGTTCATGGCGGTTTGCGGAGCGCCCGTAAGCGATGCCCGACAAACATAATTGGCACTTATCCTTTATTGATACGGACTGAGATGGGGAATATTTTTGAGTGGCTCACATATAAGTGTGCAGTTAGAGATATCGGACACACATTCGTACATGTTCTATTTGAACTTCGTCGTTGGAAACAAGGATAGAAGATACAGTGGGGGGAATTGAATGTCCTCATAATTGACTAGCCGGATGGCGCATTTGGTAGTGACCCTGCTTCATACGCCAAAGGTTGTAGGTTCCCCATCCTAGGATGAACCTTCGTATGATGAACACTTGTGTTTGTTCAGGGTCTGGGTGTTATATCTGTAACACAAGTGCTTAAGCTCCCGATTTTCGGCCACTCTCATCCATCTCACACCAGCCAGCCTTCGAATGTCATCATCCCATCCTGTCGCAGGGCGTCCAACACTACGCTTACCGAGTCGCGGTCTCCACTCAAGGACTTTACGCCTCCAACGGCTGTCAGTTCTGCGGTTAATGTGACCGGTCCACTACCACTTCATTTTGCTAATTCGGTAGGCTACTGGGACAGTGTTAGGCTGAAATTATACTTTACTTTTTTTTCTTGTGATTGTGTTAATAATGATTACTCTACCTAACGATGCAATGTACATTTCTTGTTTTACCCCATCTTGTCCGCAATTATTGGGCAATCATTGTCTTTCTGACAACTCGTTAGCACACCAGATGGCGTTAAAAGGGTGTCCTGTTGAGGTGACCAACCTCTCTATAATTTTAACTTATAATTTGACTCGGTATAATAACATCCGCACAATTTATAATAAATGTTAAGCACAAATAATTATGTGCTGCTCTCAATTTAATGTAGAGTTTATTAACAGTATAGATGTTGAATGTATAGAGGGTATATGTGGTTCTTGCAAATTATGATAGTTTACGGTTTTAATCTGTTGGTTTATTAATTAACTGTCTAGTTTTTTAATCGGTTTGCAATCCATACTCCACTTTCTTGATGAACTTAGAAACTAAGTGAGATTACATATTTTCATAATATTACTGCATAAACCTGTATCTATTTAGGAAGTCCGTCATTTTACAGTAAAATGTTATGGCTTCTGAGAGGCTTAGCATCTTATCAAATTACGCGTATAGAAACTACCATTTTTAGACTAAATACATAGAGGTTGTAAAATAAATTTGAAAAAAAAAGGCCGTGTCTCATCTTGGAAGAAAATTGATGGTGTAAAGAAAAGCAAACATAACTTAGTAAATCACACATAGGAGTTGCTAATTCATTTTGTATTTTTTGATAAAAATATCAGCCTATATGGTTGTCCTATATTGCAGCACCATATTATAATGATTATTTTTATAAGTTACCTTACCGTTAGATAAGAAAGGATTGAGATTTTTTATTGTATTCAAAAGTAAGAAAGTAAAGCTTTTGTACGCCAAGCATAGAGGAATAATAATTAGTTTTTTATGCTACGCATTTTTTAACAAAATACTACTTAACTATTGCAATTGCATTTACCAGAGAAGTCTAAACAATCGAATGCTCTCTATTAGTAGGAAAGTAATCGCATCTAAATCGATGCTCTTCGAGAAGTTCCGTCGAGACATTTATCGATACTGCGGAGACATATTCATTAGAGGCACGCACACAAGTGCATTTTCTTCCCCACACTTGCGTTAAATATTAGTCATATGAACAAGGGCGACGAAGACTTAGAGAGAATGGAAGGGACAAGGAGATTCTGTTTGTTGTGGGAATTTGATCAAATTGATGTTAAAAATATTATTATAATTTTTTAACCGTGTTAAAGCTTCGAATAATTAAAAAATGATGTAAGTAGGTAATAATTTAATGTTATTAGAAATAATTAAACACCTAAAAAAAATAGGATAGTTAATTCCATTTTTATTTCGATATTTTTAGTGTTTCCGAGTGTTTTATTTAATTAATTATAGCATTTTTATTCTATTTAAAAAATATATTGATTTTTGACATGAATGTTTTGAATGTCGCTTTCAGGCAAAATACCTATAATTTTTTTGTTACTGACAAAACAAATTAGAGTATTATTGATACGAAACCGATTTTACACTGACAAGCCATCTATTTAAATACTCACTAACACCATAAAGTATAATTTTGTAACTCCCCAATCTCGAATGCATGAATTGTCAGCCATTTCTTCAAGCCACTTCCAGTGCAGCATGACCTTCTTCTAACATCTCTGCCATCTATACTTCAAGCGCGTAATCAAGCAATATTCTTCTTAATCAACCCCACCCACGGGGGTCGATTCAACCAACAAAGGAATTGATTAAGTAACTATACCACGATATTACCCCGCTGTATTATTCCACTATAATAAAGAGGGATCGGTAACCGTGGTACTTAATGAGAGAAAACTCGATTAGAATTCGAATTAATCTTGTAATAAGGAATACGAAAAGTTGGCTGATTAGGTGACGCTGTCGAGATTGGAAGATATGGAGGTAGATCAATCATAGCAAAGTTTGCCCCTTGAACAATTCAACACACCAACACAGGGTGATAAAAAGTAATTACAGTAGCAGTCTTCAAACCGACTTACCTCCGAAACTGACAACAGAATCTAAAATTTACCAATTACTCGTCTGAAAAAGCCTCACCTATTTAAAATTGTGAGGACTTAATCGACGAAACACAGCGTAATCGCTACTTTACACCGGTCTTCCGTGAGGCTGTGGTATCACTCCGGTCGAGGCGGCACATTCATGCGGAAGCGTGACTCTCCCACCGTGAATATGTAATCACACATTCAAATCACTATGATAAGCGCAGACTTATTGTACTTTTAGTACCTACGCAGTTCATTGCCTTATTCAGAGGCAATATTAATTAAGAACGTGTCACGCGATATCTTAGTTCTTGAGTACGCTTATACTTGAGTGGGGATTTTAATTGGAAAATTATCGACCATTTTTATTAACTTCACAGCGTGGAAATGGTTTACCTAATGAAGAAATGAAGCCAACATAACCTAGTAATGAAATTTAAACGTTTTTAAAACCGAGCCGCAATGTTTGAAATTGTAGGCAATGTAGAGTTAGTTCGGTAAGAAAGAAGTTTAAATATATTTGTTACATTCTTAATATAATATCATACATCAATATTTCTCTAAGTGGACGCCATCGGCTGAACCGATTTTAATAATATCTCATTTGTAGTTCAGCTATGCTTAAATTTAAAATACGAATGTACACTGAAAATTCACTAAAATATGTAATTAGATCTATCCTTGACCTGATTTTTTTTAACTAGCCAGTATCCAGGACCCCAGGTTCCGAAATAGTTTCAGACGCAGAGATCACACTCAAAGGTGATCATGAGTTGAAGACAAGTTTTCACACATCATACTTAATATTATAACCTCAGGCGCAAAAAAAGGCACTTTAGCTGTGTTTCGTAGTGTGAGAGAGGGTACCCGAAACCTGATCAGGGAAAACGAGGGTTAAAGTTTAGCAGCGCACTTGTGACTCTGCTGGTGTTGCAGGATCTATGGGCAGCGGCAATCGCTTACCATCAGGTGATACGACTGTTCGTCTATCTACCTATCACATAAAAAAATCCTTAATTGCCACATTTGAGACATGGATCACCCTTCCCGCGTCTGTTTTTCCCAATGAGTACAACCTCATTTTTTTAAAGCTAGGGTTAGTAGGCTATTTCTAGGTAAGCTCGCTCCATCTTAGGCATTCTTCTCAACTCTGAAGTTCAGTATGAAGCCAAGGGCAAGACTATTTACAAAAAAAAAACATAGCCACGTGCATTGCGTAGTTCATTGGCTTCGGAAATATTAATTAGGGAGCGGACATGAGGACGGTGCGACTTTTATTGCCGACACGAGACTGTGTCAACACACCTTTATATCTGCGACTGTGTCGATGTTTTCTTAGTTGTTAATGGGATGATTTGTGATTGTGTTGTATGTATAATCATCATCATCATCATATCAGCCCACATCAACTGCTGAGTATAGGCCTCTTCTCTATCACGCCACTGTCTACGGTCCCCTGCCAGCCTCATCCATTGTTTCCCCACCACCATTACAATATCGTCAGACCAACGGGCAGGTGGTCTACCCACAGGACTTCGTCACAGGATATCTACATATAGTATAGGATAAGAATCTCTCAAGAATGGTTTACATAATGCAAACTAGCATACGAGTCAGCCTGCCAACTATACTCTGATTTTAAATACCTATGTGAACTAAACTAACTAAGGCTAATTTTAGCTTCTGTTAGTTTAGTCAAGTTATTATACAACTAGTGGCCCGCCCTCACTTCGCTTCGGGACCGTAATTCAGAAATGAACTAATAGATGGCGCTGTGCTCAATTACATCGCGCAAGCGTTTCGTGTTTTCGGTTTACCTATAAGCCTCGTCGTTGCCTATAGAAGTATCTCTTTATAAATAGTATAGATTTGAAATTTTCATGATTATGTCAAAAGTAATATAAATACATGGGAATGATACATTGACATCTGTCAGTTTAGAGCAACATCATCATTTCAGCCAATAGACGTCCATTGCTGGACATAGGCCTCCCCCATTGTTCTTCACACAGTTCGGTTCTGTGCCGCCCGCGTTCAAGAGTGGAGGCCGCTTAAGTCGAATCCGTGGCAGGGTCCCCACAAGGTGGACCGACGATCTGGTGAAGGTCGCAGGAAGTTTAGTTCGTATACCTAATTAAAAAAAGTAAGACCCTAGAACCTAGGTACTCAAGTTGAGACTAGGACCAAGATGGTAAACTCTCTTTGCCACCATTGTTTGTCCCATCATCGTTACTGGTTTTAGAGTCTAATATTTTTTTTTAGTTCAGTCTTATTGAGTGTATTTCACTCACTGCGCTTCCCCACTGAACCAAATTCCCGCAAAATTATCGCCACCCCATCAGGGCCGATTTACACGCCTTTTGACCGCTCGTTCCCCCTCTTTGTCTAAGCCGAGTTTCAATTCGTCCACCATTGTGTCCAAGACGAGTGGACGTCGTTAGCGATGCCCGCCGCTGAGATAAAACTACAAAGGAGATTGGTGTAATCGCTTGCGCATTTAGCGGTCTTTTGTGGCAGGTGACGTCATTTTTGGGTGGTTGTGGAGTTGGCGTTGGTAACTGACGATGTGTGTCAAATGTATCTTTGCTCGTAGTTCTAGGTTATTCGTTAATTTAGATTTTGATCCTATAGTCCCGGGTTCCTACTAGTTGTAATATCTAGTGACGTCACTTGTCTTACTAAGTAAACTTGCATCGAACGGTGATGCATGTCGGATACCAGCACTAGGGTTATAATATTATGATATAGTAGTCTTCGGTGAGGCCGTGGTATCACTCCGGTCGAAACGGCCCATTCATGCCAAATCGTTGCTTTCCCACGGTATAAACCGACGTACTTTATCCGATCAATTTATAAATAGAACAAACGCAGGCACACGAATTACGACTTAAAAAGCTTCCGCCATAATTACAGTCGTACACTAATTACAGTAATCGTAATTAGTTTGAACAAACAGTGGCCTTCGGCCGCTACCTAACTATTAAATATTATGATTAATTTTTTGATCTACTAATTACATTGTAATGCCGAGTTCACACATGCATGTAATCAACAGTACAAATTAACAACACTACCGTTACACAATAAAAATAGATGTAATTTGATTAATTTCACCTGATGAGAAATATATTTGGTCAAGTCATACGGTATGTTAAGTCAGCAGCTAAGCATGTGTCGTAGGCTTCGAGCTATAATAATTAGATTTATGAGAAATATAATGACAGATGCAAAAGTTAAATTCCCGTTTTGACATTTTTTATCTGTAAAAATACCTGAATGAATGTAGAATGTATATGATGATGATCATAATGACATATTGACATTTGTCATTTTAGTTCACTTAATTTAGGAATCAGAATTTGTAAAGGCGTGTAAACACGTTTTACCTAGTCTGTGGCGTATAAGTTATACGTTAAGTACCTACGTTTAAACTTTTAAGTACTTACCTTCTGTAATTAATAACAAATGCGAAACATCATTCCTCTCTAAATTTTGCAAATTAAAACCAATTTAACTATTTTTAAATATTTATTTGTTTAAATAATTTATTCAATTTCATAGTTTTTTCGTTTCATTTGTTTTCGTTTCTTTTGTCTAATAAAGAACCTCACTACTATTAGGTATGTTATATAAACTTAACGTTTATATGACATACCTAATAGACTTCCATTTCGCACTTAAAGCGCTTTCTGCTAAGATGTAAAACCAGACTAAATTACTGTAGAAAAATTGCGACTTAAACGCTTTTTACGCTGGTAATAATGCCAGTTCCACACTCGCGTGTAATATTGTGTAATTACAATATTTAGATAAAACTGTAGTGCACGGGCCTGGTGATTACGTCCGCACCGTTCCTGTAATTAAACATTTTAATAACCGCCATGTTAAGCGTAAGCGCATGCGCACAAATCGGGGCGTGCGTGTTTTTCCACTTCTTGATTTTTTGTAATTAGTTTTTGAGAAATGATTACGTTTGAGAATTATTTTGGTGGTTTACTGCGTTTTTTGTTTTAATGACAGTTTAGTAATTACTCCTGTGTAGCCGTCTTTCTACTACATATTTTGGATTTTTAATAATGGTTTTAGACTAACACGCCACATTTTTTTTTGTCTAAAGAAAAGTCAGGTCTGTCGCCGGATTTTCACCTCAAAACCAAACATACCTAGTATCTTTTATGAGCATCAAAAGTACCAATACATTTGTACTTTTGATGCTCATAGAAGATACTACAGCTTTGTTGACTCTTAATACCTGAGAAATTCGCTCCGTAGGTCTAGTACTTAGTTAAGTATCGGGCCATGAGCTTGGGTTACCGAGTTCAATTCCCGGGTCGAGCAAAAGTATTTTTCGCATTTTTCACACATAGCTTTGTGATCTGTATTGATGACGTTTGTGATCCAATCCGCATTAGGAAAATTCTATTGTGGAGGCGCTTGCGCTCTCGGACAGTATAGGTATCATCATCATCAGCAACCCACGCGTCCACTGCTGGACATAGATCTCACCTAATGCACACACCGCTCCCGATTTTCGGCCACTCTCATCCAGCCCACACCAGCCAGCCTTAGAATGTCATCATCCCATCTTGTCGCAGGGCGTCCAATACTACGCTTACCGTAACGTTATAGGCTGATAAAATAAAAACTATCCAAATAGAGTACCTGTTTTGATGCTGACTGCATACGTTCGTTGGATAGCCATAGCCGCAATTTAAGCCTGGCTGGCTTATTTCTTTTTATGATAAGAAAAAGAAAATATCTCCACTTGGACAGCTGTACCTTAACAGTTACGTATTTAAATACACCTCAGGCATGTCACGCTTAGTTTAAAATAAGCGCGGTGCACTAATTACTGGCGACAATTTATTTCACATTAGTCAACGGCCTTCGGATTTCGACCGTCGGCACCTCGAACCGAGCGATTATTTTAATTTTACTAACAACACTTTAATTACTCAGTTGCTGAAGTGAGAATGCAATTGTTCTTTGGGTGATTTGTGGTTTTGTAGGTACTTATGGTAAGGTAAGGTAAGGCACATTGCGAGGAGAGTGGTAATTATTGTTTGTGAGTAAACACAAAGGTACTAAGAATTCAACGTTAACCAACAATCAAACGTCATGATCTCGAGGCCCTGGTTTCGATTAAATTGGTCAAGTAGAAAGTATGTTTCGAATTTTCGCTCCAGTAGTAATTATGTAGACGAGTGAACGGGCTAGCATTTTTCCATTCAAGTATCATTGAGGGATGGAAAGGATTAGTTCCAGGTCCATAGGAGGCATGTTAGAACTTCTTCTTGCAAGTTAGACAGCTGTATCATTAACTATAATGCTACCACTGTGTCTTTTGGTGCAATGACTTACTCATATTCATATAAGTACATACAAATAATACTGTAAGCTACATACTTTCCTGGCTTAGCTGACCCAAACCGAGTCTTGGCCTCCGAAACAAGAGTACACTTTGGTCGATCCTGCACTACTTATAAGTTCTTGCAGGTCATTTTCGACTATATCTTTCGAGCGATACTTAGTCAGCCAACAGGGCGTCGGCCCATCTGTCAGGTCTAGTATGTTTACTTCACGATAGAAGCTACAGGTTTAATTATGCATCATACATAGACGCTTAACAATAAATCTCGCTACACTACACAGCCTTAATTCATAAAAAATATCTTAAAGAAAGAAACGTCCTAACATTAAACTTTTAATTTAGGAAACACATTTTTTCAAACTCTAAACCTCAAAACTACTTCTCTGATAGCATGCATAATAAAACTTTATGTAGGTAACTTATCAATTCTTACTTTGAAAGGTTAAGTAGCTATTGTTATACCTACTCGCACGAATAGTGATCAGCCTTTTCACTACAAAGATTTTCTTAAAATTAACAACCGTGAAAATATTGTTACAAACACTCTCCATCATCACATAATAAACGCCATTGGTCTCCTTAATAAATTACGAAGATCATTCAATGCTGAATGTAGTAATAGACATTGTTACAATGTTGCAGAATAGATGCCAAACACAGTGGAAACACACGCCGTTATTATCGCTACAAAAATATAACAACGTTTAACATCGCGGCTTTGATATTTTGAACAATACGCTGAATCAGACCGGTGTAATTACGGTGCAGTAACTGTTTCATATACAATGTGAATAATTATTGCAGTTGGTCCCGTGACTGAAATCGTTCATGAGTTAATCGCCCTTCAAAATGGAACGGACGCGAAAGAATGAATAGCTCGAATATACCGTTCAAAATCGCAATGTCTATTTTAGATTTGCCGATGAAATATCGACCACTGGGTGCGAGGTGCAAACAACTTGCTAGAAACGCCTACAGGCGACTCTATCTTGGAAAAAAGAAAAGTACGAAAGCACACTCGCAAGGCAATATAGCACAATTTTTATCTTGCAGATTTATACTTTCCATGTGTGTGGTGCAGCTGCAGGCTCGCGCTAGTGTGGGTGCAGGTTGTGTGTGAGATGCGAGCTAAAGTTTTGCATATGTGTAATGTTTCGAGATATACAGGTGACAGAGGCAATACGCGGTGGGCGGGGCCAAAGGAGGGGTGAAACCTATTGGAAAGAGATGGCGGACCCGCTATGATAATGATGTTATTGCTTTCTTGATGTTCGCTCTCCTTTAGTTTTATTATTTCTCGATCTACTTATAAGGCGATATAAAACGTTAAGTGTGAGCGTGTATAAAATACGTTTATTGTGTCGTTATGGCGTTCGAGGCGGGAAAGAATGCAAAAAGTGAAGATTACAGATTTAAGATTCCACAGTATGTGACATGTCGTTACTTGCGAGCTGTATCGATAAAAGTTAATCAGAATTGACAAGTGCCAGTCCTGAACGATGGTCATGTACTTGTGAAATTGTCTATTTATAACCGAACTTACTACAAGTGGCGTTATAAGGAAGGCTATCATTGCGAGATAAGTAGTGAAGATTGCCAAGTTCTACACAAAGATTACTTACTTTATCAAATATCTAGTGAAACTGTTGAGAATGCAAACGTGAATGTAACGTTGTTGATGATAATGATCAAAGGAAAATGTGTATAAGCCTCCAAACTAGGCCATTATCTGTACGATGTTCAACATGGTGCATCATCGGTAAAAATTTACCTTCATCTCTTAAACCATCTCTTATACCAAATATTTTGAACTGTATTTCGTATTGTTCGTTCTGTACTTTTTAGGATGCATAATTTTTTTCGATATCCTAATAGACACCTGCATCACCAGTAAGGGCACAAGTTCCCTTTATACCATTCCCATCTCCTCTCCCTTCCCCTTGTCTCTCCGTAGTAATAAATACATAAGCCATATTTACTTGGCTAATACTTTTACCATTATCTATATCTGGCTCTTCGACAGTTTTAGAAGTGAATCTTAACTCAAAAATAAGTTCAAATATAAATTAAACAGTCCTTGTACGAGTAAGTAAGTATTCATAACAACTCATCTCTCGACGTTTCTCACGTCATACTACACTTGATTAAAACTTAGACAATTCGTAATAACTTTAACGTTATACTTGGTATACAATAGCGCAGCAACCCATTATGCCTTGCGCGTTGAAACCGCGCATCGAGGTGTTAAACTGACATTAATTATGGAAACGCGTTACATATCTCCACAGTTGGGCGCATGGTAGTACACCCGCCAAGAACTCTTCCTTCAGTGTTCCTTGAAACAAGCGTTTAGCAAAAGACAGAACTATTTGGCCACTGTTTCTTATATCTGTTTTTCTGAGTATGACAATATAATTAAATTAAATTGTAAGTTTGTAAGCTCCAATCTCTAATGATTTTAACTAAACGATAAGACAAAAATTTAAGAGATACAACTCAAATCACCGGTTAATCTCAACACAACCTTGCGCCTTGCAGCCTGTTACCTCGCTAGAAATTGACAATTAAGAGTGCCCAAGAGCACGCACGGTCCGAGCCAAAAAGAAGGACTTACTTCACACGGGGTTTGAGTAAGGGGGACATTGTCTACTTCTACTTTGACATAAATTGAGAATACTAACCAACGCAAAGGAGCTAGAATTTTTGTAGCATCTTTACAGATAATATTTTGTCCAACTTGGCCTCACTTTTGCATAAATATTTTCGGTATCAGTGTAACCGCAGGGCAAATGAATCGCGCGCTATGGCCTTTTGTTCGCACTCATTAATGCATGTGTCGACTCTGATGCGAGTCAGGAATGAGGTTTGTATAACCATCGTGTTTAATTTTAAAATTGGAATAAATTTTAAAATTGGAACGCCCGTTTTAACGCTTGATTATAAAGAAAGGTTATTGGACGAAGAAATACAGACTTGAATCTCTTTTGTCTGATTAATGTGGATTTTTTTACTCTAATTTAAAAATGTGTAAATTAATTTCGCTGTCGTTTTCTTTTTCTTTTTGCTTACTCGTGCATAAATTAATTACACACTGCCCAAAAGTTCTTTTCTTATAAAAATATTTCATTTACGAATACATACCATGATTAGTGAGAAGGGAACACATGAAACCACAGAGCTAAGAAGTATTATTAACATTAGAAGTACCAGCGTCCAGCATACTCGTATATACTGTACCAATGCGGGGCAAAGGCCTCCATCATAGTAATCAAGTCATCGCTACTATCATAATAAATTATGATGGGATTTAGGCTTAATCACCACGCTTGCCTAATACGGATTGATGATCACAAACACCAGCAGACAAATGTTTACTACACTTACCTAATTATTTACTTTTGCTACAAACAAAATATATTGAACTTAGTAGTAAAAAAGTAAGTAATAAGTAAGGTTAAGAAAATCACTTTTAGTAGTAACTCAATTGTAACGTATGCTATGAATTTTATTATATTCTAAAAAGCAATTTTTCTTTCCTTTAATCATCCTAAAAAACGAATCTCTTGTACTTTATTCTCTAAAGTGAATAGCAAAGACGTAAAACCGATTGTGCTCTTGTACTTACAAATGTTCCAAGAAATAGATTAACAGTTTTCTTAGTAATATCTCGTTACTGGTTTCTAAGAAAGCTGTAAATATGACAAATTAATGGACTCTTCAGTTTCACCCCACGATTGTAAGGGAGTGTTACAATGACGTATTTGATTTAAAATTACCTACAACAAAGGTTGTTAGGCATAATTGTAAAGTAATATTAGTAACAGCTTAATATCTTTCATCTCAGCGAGTGGTTGCGTCTAATTCCGTAATAAAAAGTACAGTAAAAAATCCGTTTTTTTAAGACAGCACAGTGTACAAATATGTATTATTACAATTGTTATAAATCTCTATAAGCGTGTTGAACTGGAGCTAAACTAGGGCAGCACTGTATTTCAGGATTTCCAGTGCTCACTCGCAAATCAACGATGAAATTCGGTGCATGAGCCATCAAACGTGTATGTGTGTGTGTGTGTCTGTAGATGTGCCTATCTACGTGTCGTTAATGTGTAAATAATATCTAAATGCATAATTAATCCATACTGAAGCGTATGAAAAAGAGATTTCAACAGTGCTGTCCTGTCATAAGTATTATTTTATTTTTATTTATTAAAGAAACTTAGTTATAGCTATAGATATTGTTTTGGTTCGGGGTCGTTAATCCCAGAAAACGCCAAAGTCACAAAAAGACAATAAATTCTATTGACAAACAACCATTTCACACTAAAACACTAAATCATCTAGGTAAGGTCTATTTCCGCAAGCAAGGCCACATAGTCTTAACAATATTTTGAGTTCTGAAAATGCCGTCCCTATAAATTAAAAGCAAATAGCTTTGGACGCAGAACGAAATATTTTTGACAAATGAGGAAGGAATTGATAAAGAAGGAAATCTCCTTCCAGCCGCATTGGCAACCAAGTTTCACAACCAGTTGCCAAAGAAGAACCACCATTCTTGCTACTCAACCAGTTGCCAAATACAACACATTTTCTTTTTTCACAACTGCGTGGTTGTGAACCAAACAGTTGCTATAGGAGAACTAACTTTCTTGCTGCTCAGCCAGAAAATTATACCAAAACCAACCAACGAAAATGGTTTTCGTTGATAATGTAAATACAACTGAACCACCTCTTCTAACATTTCGATCAAACTCACTTTTTTACCTCTAATAACCCATTGACTACTCCAAAAAAATGTCCGATTTGCAATTCGTTTAATATAGAAGAACGGACTTTATCTACTCCAAAGAATAAAGTCCTATTTGCAATATGTTTAATAAAGGAGATCGGACTTTGTTCTTCGGAGGAAGCGCCATGTGTTTTAAAATCTCCATAACTAGAATGTAAATAAACGAGAATCAATTTCGCACCTCTATACAGCCTAGTACCTAATTTTAACACTTACTTCCTATAAAACTTTAAAGGCTTTGCCCCTATGAAAGATAGATGCGGTGAGATCAATTTTTTACTTCCAATATGTATGGAGCTTATTAAGATTGTGTGAGGACGATTTTAGCCAGGCCACCTGAGTTGGTCATCAATTTGCCGGTTTTAAGATCGGATGTTCACAACATAGTTGCTCCACTTGGATGTGGAAGGGAGTAACTAATAATGTACTAATTTAAATTTTTATCTACGATTTTACATTAATGTTTGATGTAACATTAAGGGCATCGTTCACCACCTCCGAGTAAAGTGTCAAGTAATTTACTGACAATTATAGTGGGTTCGGAGAAAATTGGCCCCTAGTCCGCGGCCTAGTTTAATTTAAATATTTTTTTCAATACAAATACCAGGGGCCAATTTTCTCCGAGCTTACTTTAATTGACAGTTAATTACTTGACACTTTACTCGGAGGTGGTGAACGAGGCCCTAAGTGGCTGCTTTTAGAAGCGGCGGTTGCGGAAGTCAGAAGTACCTCCGACCTACTCCTCTTCCCCCAAATTAGACCTCCGGGCTCCTCCCTCGCTAGGTGAAATACCGCAGGCCCTGCTTTACGCCAATTTTCTGTAAGGCCATTGGTGGTATCAGTTTGATCCGATCCGGCGCATTCGTAACGAAACATGGCACAACCCGGTCAAATAACTTAGTATCAATTATCACAGAAGACAACTGTGTTTCGCCGAGTGAGTGAGGGAACCGGAGGCTCAGTAGGAGGAAACACTTATGATGACTCAGTATTGCAGGTTTCTATAGGCAGCCGCAGCGGCAATCGTACCTATACTATGAGTTGATTTGTTTGCTCGTCTTTTTTTATGATATAGGAGGCAGACGAACGGACGGATCACCTGATGGTAAGCGATTACCGGCGCCCATGGACACTTGTGATACCAGTGGTATCACAAGTGCGCTGCTTACCCTTAACCCCCTTCCCTTGGATTGGGCCGGTACCCTCACTTCATGCTGGTTTTCTGTGAGGACGTGGTATTAGTCCGGTCGAGCCGGCCCATTCATGCCGAAGCGTGGCTCTCCCACTGTTAAAAGGCCTGTCCCCTATCACATAAAATGTCGTAATGTAATCTCAACTAACCAACGAATAGGACCGTAGTCGCCCAGGATCGTGAAATGTGGAGGAGGGGTAGAGAGGCCGTTTATTTTTTTTTATTGCTGAAGTAGGTAGACGAGCATGCGGCCCATCTGATGGCAAATGGTAACCGCCGCTCATAGACAACAACAATGCCGAGGCACAGTCATGCCGCTGCCTACCGTTTTGCAGTGGGACATGACGGGCTTTTAATAATGATAATAATCTCTTCAGTTGCAGGTAATGCAGTTACACCTTTCTACTTCACAGCGAGCTCAATCCGCTCCAGGAATCGGTCGCGGTTTGCCGCATTGTTTTACGACCGGCCGTAATTTAATCACTCGCCTGCGACGACTTTGTTATTAGTCTGATGATGATTGAGCCATGCTGGGAGGAATAAAGATAAAGATAGAAGATGAAGAAAAAAAAAGGATTATTAAGTACAACTAACAACTTCACTACACTCATCTTTAAATTAAGAGATGAAAGGGAAACAATTACTTTTTTGGCAGTTGGTAACTATGTTGATCCGTTAGCTCGTCTGCCACCTATCACATAGAAAAAAGAATGTAAATTATTTTCACACCAATACCTACTTAAAAAAAATCGACCCAATAATCACAATAATGTGCTTACTTTTTTTTAATTTTCTTCTAAGCTATGTAGCTAAGCTAGGTAGTGTATAAAGCCAGTAATTTTTTTACCTTTTTTGAAATTTTTTATTTGAAGATTATGACCGTTTGAAGTTTGAAGATTATGTACCGTTTGTTCCTCATTTAGATCAACAATTGGACTCAACCACTGATTTTAATTTTGTCGACTTCCTTTCCCAAAAAAATGAACGAAAAATTTTTTCGGCATACAAAAAAGATTTGTTTTGGTTGCCTCTGGTACACCTTAAAACATTTATTTTTCACCAGCATTCCAAACCCGTGAACAAGAAGTAGCAATAACCCAATGAGAACTGTCAAGAGGGTCATATTCGCCGATACAATGTCCCCGTGCCAGCTTTATTCCTCATCACTCATTCGAACAATAGACGAGCGTTCGAAACTTCCAAGTTCAAAATGTTCAGCCATATTGTTTTTCCAACGTATTTTTCTTAACGTGTTTAAAAAATGCTTTAGCCGGCCACCCCAGTGGCCAACGCATCCCAACATTTTGGCTCTAAAACATTGATTTACGACTTTCGACCGTCGATTGCGCACTAAAACAGCACTTACGTCACTTTCAATTTTAAAAGAGGGTTTTATCACACCGTCTTGTAGTAATAAGTTATTTAAGTGGGAACAGCGTTTTCTAGGAACGTTGACAGTAAAATGCTTAGTCAACGATTTATTATTTAACGAAACACTTACTATATTTTCCTTTTATAAATAAAGACAATTGTAATGAAATTGTTTCCGAGAAACGGAATTGGATTTTATTTTAATATTGTGTTTAGGTATTCTTATAAACACTTTAGCTCTAGTTTAATGGAAATTGAATTAGTAGAGGTAGGTACCTAATATTTAATAAAAAAAAGTGAACTAGGTAGCTAGATTGTGAGTTGGTAATGTATTCTAGGACATTTTTATCACCCATAAAACATAATAAAATATAATTTTCTACCTAAAATAAATATTGAGTGAGGGTACATACCAATGTTACCACAATTTGCCTACCATTATTTTTAAGTGGCAGACGAGTAAACGGATCACCTGAGCAGAAGGATCCCATTTAAGTACGCTGTCAATCTTTTAACCCTCTTTTCCCCGCCGATTGGGCCTGCGGTACCCTAACTCGCTTAAATGAAGCGCATTCTTCTGTGAGCCCATAGAATTACGCCGGTCTATACCTACTTTCAATCGAAGCGTGACTCTCGTACGGGTTAAATAGGCCCCCGATTCTCGTGATTTGTGATATGAAAAATAAACTATGTTTTTGTCATCTACTTATGTCTATTTTTGACAAATATCACAATCATGAGAATTGGACCAGGAGGTCAATTCTAGGTTTTCGCCTTCTATGTCGAGTCGACTTCATGGAACGCACAACCAATAGGAGAACACAGATTACAGTCGACATCCCTCATCTTGTTCTCCTATTTTATTGCTCTATGCGTTCCATGAAGTCGACTCGACATAGCGAAATGGCCGGCGAAAACCGAGAAATGAAATCCTCCAGGGTCTTTTTTTACCTAGCGATATCACCTAGCAAACCGTAGAAGTGAGATCATCTTGATTGTCCTCAATTAAAAATAGCTGTGCAATTTTTCTCGACACCGTAGAAAAAAATATTCCAAATATGTAGAACTAGCTTTTTCCCGCGACTTCGTTCGCGTGAACTTCAGGTTCGTAGAAACCTCAAAAATTGTAGCCTATGTGTTATTCTGATGTATAAGCTATATTGTGGTAAAGTTTCATTCAAATCCATTCAGTAGTTTTTACGTGAAAGAGTAACAAACATCCATACATCCATACATACAAACTTTCGCCTTTATAATACATAGTAGTAGGATAATTTGGTGGGACTTTGGAGCCAAATGCCAAGATTTTCAAAACAAATTAAACTTAATCACAAGTGGTAAAGCACTTACTTATAAATTAAATAATTAGAATTTAGTTATTAACGCGTTGCTAAAAGATTTAAAAGTTGATAATAAAAGAGATTAGGTAGGCATAATACCTAATGGCAAGTACTTTAAACAAACAACACAAAATAGCTTCTCCATAAATAAAAATGTCGTCCTTGATTAGGTACCTTCTTTATGCTCAAAACTTTTTTCATAAATCTGTCGCATCTTCTTTTTAAAAAACCTAAAAGATAAAATATAAATCAGGCCACATCGGCAATCAGACAACCTCATTTAAAAAACTATCTTTTAAATTCAAAAATGGAATATAACGAATCAACGCGTCGAAACAAAAATGAATTGGCAAATTAGAGTAGTGCAAAACAGTTCACTGAAGTGAAAAGATTACTAAATTTGAGGTTAAGGAACTGATTATAATTTTTTATCTTCATATTTAGTTCGATAGTCCAAACAATACTGAAACTCCGTAGTACAACTTTTTTTCGCTCAGGTCAACAAAAACGTTAAGTGAATGTACTGAAGTATTGATTTAATTGAAATAAATTATATGAATGTTAAAGAGTAATCATTTACTATTATGATGATACAACAACGTGTCCAATTTCATCTGACCCAATTGAGATCATGTAATTGCCTATTACTTATGCTATTTTATTTGTAAATATCTCACTTTACTTAATTAAAGTAAGCGTAAATCAGAGACTCTTAGTACGGAAGAGCTGTAATACGGCATGAACAAACATAATGTCACGCTATCATTAATGTCGTCTAACTTTGCATCGCATTTAAATTTGAACTGTTTAAGTTTCTTAAGGACCAATTTTTTTATCCGTAGTCAAACGGGTTAAAAAAAGTAACCAATACAACCAACAAAATGTCACTTTGACTATTAGTTCTTACCGATTGTCAATGTTAACTGTAGTAAATTTAACCAAAAGTTACCTTTTTAGTTTTTAGTTACCTACGGATCATAAAACCGCGAACTAGTTCAATGTTCACTCATTCAAGAACTTCACAATCAGCAATCCACGCAAGACCCTCCCGGACGAGTGGACGTCAAGCGTCGTCCTCATTGTTTTCTTTGTAACGTGGTCAGTTGAAAGAGAATGCGAACGTTTCATTACAATATTAAAGGGCTGACAGACGATACGCACTTCCGTTCGGACGCCATATGGCGGAGATTCTATTTAATTTTCGTAACTCGTGGTTATTATAATGAGTGTATACTCGTTCTTGCGAGTGCTAAGTATTAGTTTGGGCTGTCAGTTGTAAGAACCCTTTGAGTTTCTTTAAATTTAATTCTTTCTTTGTTAAGTTGTTGAAATAAAAATAAGTAAGTGTAAAAGAAACGGGAATTGTAGTCGTTTATTTTATTAACTATGTATGTGAGCTCACTATTTCGACGTAAACTAGACCCCATCGAAAACATAAATGTGAAATGGCAGCTAAGGTAAAAAAAAGTTTGGTTTGTAGAGTTCATAGTCAAAAGAAATGATATCTAAATAGGCGCCAAGATCAATGGTGACACTTACTTGGCTAATTTTCATTTACGACTTATTATAAAAATGCCATTCACAATAAGTATGGATATAATCTTATATTTACGTACTACCTACAATTATACCTTCTAAAACAAACACCCAGACCGCGATCCTTACAAAGTTGTTTTTTCAATGGCTTAATTGCTTCCTCTCAATAGAGTTCTCAATTCATCGAGAAATTCTCAGGAGCATAAACAAAGAGGCTTTGAACCAGAGACAAGGACTGGCCAACATTGGGCGGAGTCCTAGTGATGCAAAGAGAGTTCAAAGTTGAGTGATATCAGAAAAGAGTGAATTCGTTTATTATAATGTCAAAGCGAGTTTACTTATACATAGCTCACTCATGCTTCGTACCTACTACTTATATTGTATGTGAAAGATGGCAAATGAGCAGCGTATCTCTTAATGGTGAGCGACTAACCTACCACCCGGGTATTCACCCATCCATCTAAATCGCTTACCATAAGGAAGTTCTACGCCAGTTCTGACTTAAAAGTACGGTGCCTAGCTTTAAACTCGGTTTCCCCTCCAAATACGCCACAGGTACCTCACTGGTCAAAACACAGCAAAGCACTGGACAACAGTTTCATATGAATGTGGCAACACCTTCTATCGACGAAGCAAGAAGTTTGTCACTACAAAAGTAAAATTAGCATAACTACTTGGAATAAAACACCACCACCACCTGGCTCTACGGAAGACCTTCCCTATTCCCATTATAAGGACGTAGCATCACTTAAGTCTACCGGGCTCATTTATACTGAGACGTGTCTTTCTAGGTTAAAATCCTAAAGTACTTTGTGATCTAATCTCCCAAGCGTGTTGTAGTAATTTTAAAATTACAGTAAAATTTATACTTTACTGTAATTTTAGGTTGATGCCTAAATGCAAAACACATACTGTCCCACTGCAGGGCAAAAGCCTCCGTCATAGAAATCAAGTGATCGCTACTATTATGCGATTAGGGCTTAATCACCACGCTAGCCCAATTTTTAACTTTATTATTTTGTTTTAAATTAGTGAGTGAATCCTGACCTCACGTTGCATCACTAACATGGGGCGGGGAAGCCCTGACAAACCTGACAGAAGGACAAAACGGCCGAGCAATTAAACCAGCTAAGTTGTAATTACCGTAAAAAAATGTTAAGTAAGGACGAAACGTTTTTTTTTTGTTCAAGGTGAACTTTATTATGAAACGGTTTATTTAGTACCATAAGTCGTTGCTAATAAAAATAATGAAGAGGGAGGCTCTATACAACTTTTACTCAGGAAACACAACACAATGGACACAGAATAACACGCATACAGTAGCACTGTGATAACACATAAAACACAGGACACTTTTCCATTTAGAAAAATATTTGTTACGAGCACCTGTCTATTTTGCTCGTTTTTGGCAACATAAACCATTGCCAAAACTTACTACTATTATTAACTAGTACCTAAGTAAGCACACGAGTGGTACCTTTAACAATTTAGCATTATACCTAAGACCACTAACTATTCTAGGTAGTCACAAGACGCGGATCCAGAATCTGGGTTTATAAAATCACTTAATAAAACAACGGAATGATAAAATCAAGCCATATTTCATAGTCCATCCAGCGAAGAAGGTTCTTGGTCACCTTCAAAGGCCGGATTGGCAAGAGGTGGCTGAGAATAGAGCGGAGTGGCGAATTCTAGTGTCGGAGGCCAAGATCCACTTCGGGCCGCTGAGCCAGCGTAGTAAGTAAGTAAATATATTCTACAGTACACTTAAAATGTTCTCAAAACAACTTCAACTCTCAAACAAAAACAAAATTAACGTGTACCACTCAATAGGTCCACTTCAGGTGTCTACAGGGCATAAATCCGAAGCTATGACATTTCATATTTCAAAAAGAAAACTTTTGTTAGCACGTATCGCTGTTTACTCCGTATCTCTATATCGTCTGAGATGAACCGAAGTGAGATTTATGACACAGAAAAATCTACTAATGGACCATCCTGTATGGCCGTACGTGATAAATGGGCAATTTTAACTTTCAGAATGCAGTACCGTGCGCAGAGAAAGGAAAGTAAGATTGAGTTACTTCTTTTTTTGTGACGGTGCCAGAAGAACAGGCGGTCACTTGTTGGTATCTCCGCCGCCTATAGGCAATACCGTCTTTGCCATAAGGGCACACGGGACCCGTGCCCAGGGCCCCTATTATCAAGGGGGCCCCGAAGAACCTACAATGTCTCTCACACATTCTCAAAAAAATTGTCGAACACATAACTTTTTTTCGGAAATCAAAAACCCTAAGGAAGTATTTACGTGGCATATACTGCGCCATTATATCGTTGGTTGCGGCTATTCCTACTAAACGAATTAATAATATTAGTAAAGTAGCTATATTAGTTAAATGTTAGTATAATTCGCATTTTTTATTTTCCAATTTTTGTGTGCCCAAGGGCCCCGGCCTAGTTTAAGACGGCCCTGCCTATGGGTGCAGCACCAAGTGAAGACACAAGTACGCTGCCAACCCTTGACCTCCCACCTTTTTTTCATTTCCCCATAAGTTATCACCGCCGATCATGGACATCAGCTACACTAGAAGGAGATGCGTTGCCTTTTATTACCACCAGACAAACTGGATCATGATAAATTGAGACAACATCACATACATTGTCCTGGTCCCAAATTAAGGTTTTCCCTTGTGCTATGGAAACCAGAAACAACGAAGGTATCTCAAACACCCAGACCCAACACAAATATCTGTTTCATCAACAAAAAATTGTGTCGGTGCGGGAATCGAACCCGCGACCCTTACGTCTCAACCGGCGCTGACCTGACAACCATTGCGCTTAAACGGGTCGTCAATGATAGGTAACAAAACTGATTTGGTAACCTAGATGGTCACATCAATCACAATTGTATTTTAATTACAGTGTTTTTGCTATCCGTACCTCCGAAGTTTTGACCGTTCTGATATATGTATTTATATTGTGTTAACTATTCAATGATGAATGTGCAAAGGATTGTGATTTGTGCAGGCTTCGGGGCAAATGTTGGTGTGACTTAATAAATTAAATTATAAAATTGAGTTCGAATATTTAATTTATGAGTATTTTATCAAGGATAAGCAATGGTTAACCTTCCTTGCTTTTAACCTCGACTTGAATGTATGAATGAGTGACTGAGATACCGAAATACTCCACTCAAGCATTTCTCTGTCCCGCTTCCGCATAACCAATAACATGTCAGTAGGTACAGTCAGCCACACATCAGGTTACCACAACCTGGCAAAGTTCCTCAATTGATATTCAACCTAATGTGTATGACAGTAAGATGAGAGTCGATTGGAGAAGTTGGACAGTTTTGAATAACTTAATATGTATTTGTTCAGGATCTGAGTGTTAAAATTAAACAGGAACATTTACGTCCCTTTTACCACATCTTCTAACAATTCTACGAAATTGGTTTAACTGGGTCAATGGTATATTGGTAAGAATTTACAAAGGTAATATTGCTGCAGCTGACGCCACTGACAACGATACATGATCCAAGTAAATAAAACCATGACCTATAAGACACTAAAGTATTGGATCACATATAAATAAGAAGCTTAATTTATGAATGTCATCAAAATACTTTACACCGCTTTTAGGTCTGGAATAAAAAAATAATACCAAACGAAATAATTTACTCGATGCATTAGTAAGAAAAATTAACATTGTCCGGCTGTTTCTTGAGGATTTTAATTACGGTGCTTTATAAGAAATAATGTCTTGGGACAAAGCTCTCTGGCAATAACGACCTCCGCAAATTGGGAGAGTTAAGTGGCCAACGCGCGGCCATAAACAATACGCATCCCTGTAACAGGCAAAACACTCGACACTATAATTTTTCCACATTCATACAATAAGGGCCGCAGTCAATGAGTCTAGCCTGATACTTCCACAAGTAAAGTTGGGACGCACACATGCGCGCTCCCCACTCGTTTAAGCTCGAAGAGATCGCGTGCAGAAAGTCCACACACGCACACAACCGCACCGACGGCGCCCTAAGCTGTGGTCAGTACTAACGCAAACTGTGTGACGGACACACGAAAAACGAGCTGAAAACGGTACGCAAAAGTAACAGAAACAAAAAACTATCGCTGACGAGCGAACGAGCGCGAATCCCCCGCGGATGCCCGCGCCTCGTCACCCCGACCCGCGGCAATGCTTATGTAAATGTGCTGCGTCTGTGTTGGTTCTTTATGATCATCTGTCAAAATACTGATACATGTGACGTTTCGCGTCTGAAATGTAAACAAAAGTCGCCGGTGCCAGTTTAGGAACACATTCGGACTTTATTTACGACGCGCGATGCGAGTTACGTGAATTATGAACTTGAATATGTAAAGCTAATCGCCGTTAAGTGTCACCGGCGCGAAGAGTGTTTGGATTATTTTTGCATGAGTAAGTAATGAAACGACTCTTGTTTTAGTACTTCAGCGATTCTTAGGACAAATTTGTGTGTAAACAACGTCATCTCAATTTGCTTAACGTTTAGTTTGCGATCTTTATGAGGTTTTGGTCGCGTAAAAAGTTTACGATACGGCTGAGTCGATTTCCATAAACAGGAGGCGTGTTGTTCGTATATTTGAATAAAGATGACAATATTGGTAATAAACTTGGAATTAATGGTGCTATATTAGATGGAAAACATGTTATCTTAGTTGAGTTATTATAAAACGGGCATATTACATCGTGTGTTTCATGGTTACGTTATTTTTGAGGAATCCGAACTATATCAAACTTCTGTTTATATAAGATTATTAATGAGAATGTGTTATATGTCATCTGTACAGTTTTTATTATTATTGATGTTTGATTTATGTTATCTTTAGATCTACCTTATAAGATCGGGAATGATATTCGTTAGTATTTTCTCATATTTTTGATATTGTATCTAGCCATTCTTCATTTTACTTTTATTAGCATTTATACCTATCTATATCTTTAAGTTTGATTCTTTTTAGGTGCCTAAAATGTTTTTCAGAAAGAATATCTTCAAGCTGCAACTTTGAGGTTTGTTTACTAGATATGTCATGGCGATTCACCTGTTTGATCTCCTAAGTATCTGGAATATCTCTAAATAAACAACCAACTGAAACTCTTTTGCCACTTCTATGAGTTTCTAGCGTAGAACCTCATCAATTCAAACAATGTCAATACATTATGGGATCGACTTAATGAATTTACATGTAAATTAATACATTTTAAAATTCTAAAAGCGGTGGTGCTCTAATGGTAGGATGTCATCTCTCAAACTCTGACACTATACACCAGAGTCATCGAACTCTGAATCGAGAAATTACATGGCTTTTTTGTCTTATTACAAAAAAAATGATTCTCTAAAGCTATTTTTCACACTTAGTTGTTTTGACGATCTAAACATTTAAATACGATTCTAAACACTAATGACGACTTTAAATTAAAAATGACAGTTTACCTTCTACGAATGTTTCTGCGGCTAGTTGTAAGTGAAAAGTACAGTCAGACACACATCAGGTCACCACAACCTTTCAAATTTCCTCAAAGGTTATTCAACCTAATGTGCATGACAGTAAGATGAGAGTCGATTGAAGAAATTTGACAGTTTTGTATACTTTGATGTGTGGCTGTACGTTCAACATTAGCGTTAGTTCAATATTTATTGCAATCAGTAATTCTTCATTTGCGGCCGATGTGGTAATCTCATAGCCACGCGACTAATCCTTAGGGGTGACGTCCGGTTACACGTATGTGTACTTTGTAGGGTTGCCACTGGAGTTAGGGAGACTAATCAAAGGGTATTATTAGTTTAGTTACAAAATTTTTGCACCTATCTAAAAATACTACGTAGCTATCTAAAAATATTTGAAGGCTTGAAGGGTTTTTCACCAACACCTTTACACTAGGAACAGGAACAATATTGCGCTAGCACGAATAACAGCATGTTCGGTGCCTACAATATTACACATTTTGTAGCATTTTTTTCAAATCAAATCAAATCATTTATTTGCTATTAAATCATTTATTTTTACAAAGGTAAGCGGGAAAAAAGGGCAGCACGTGATTTCACTGGTGATGCTATGTGATCCGTCTGCTCGTCTACCACAACAAAAAAAACATTAAATTTTAAAAATCAACATTTACATTTGCCATAAATATTATTTTCGTAAAAGCATATTATGAGGTACCTATTCAGCTTCTTCAACTCCTTTTTCAATCTCTCCAGTGGCAACCCTACATTAGAGTGTGACACAAACATTTGAATGTATGAGTGCGATCAATGTGTGCGGCCCTATTAGACGGGCGACACCCCCACATGTTATAATTGCATTCCGCTAAAATATGACTCTTGACTTTATCTATTACGTACTGCTGTGGTCACATGTGCAATATGAACTCAGGGTACAGTTGCGAAACTCGACTATGTTACGAACGGTAAAGGGCGCAAATTGGTTTAATTGGAAACTTTGGAATCAAAATTGAATCACTAAAAATTAAAAGTTTGTGTTACGAAGTCCATTTCTTACTTACTTAGAAATATAGACAGGTAGGTTTCAATACTATAAATGATCTGGTACAAGGTTTTAAAGATTCTTTCGTCGCAGCTAATGGAGGAGGCTCTTCCTTGCTTTTCTATTCGGTGAAAATAAGCTAAGATGCGTTCTTGCGTATTTACTAATTAAAAAAAACTTTAATTTCAACTTAATTATAGGAGAATATAATGTATGAAGAAAAAAAGTTAAAATAATCGGGGATCTTCCTAATTTTGTGTTTTCTCGGCAGACAACAGTGGTAAACATATTGACATTCCTAAGTATTCTGTATGGACCTATGTTGAATAAACAATTTTAATTTAATTTAATTTCTATTCATATTGTAAAGTCGATTATGAACAATTCTACAGACCATCCGTTTATTACGCACATTTAAGTTGACACTACAAAGTACCCTACAAAAGTTTTTGGTAACAATCACTTTGGCATAAAGGATAACAAAATTATCCGTAACGCGAAAGAAACAAATAAACAGCGGGTTATTACTCTCATTAACAAACCTTAAGGGTTTTATTAGAACAAAAACCATCAGAGAAGACAATACACTCGCTTAGACCGCGCCTTAAGTGCCGCGCAGACATTGCGGCATTTTCTTAATTTCTCAACCACTACGCCACAATATGTTGGAGCAGTAAGTTTTCATAATATTCAAGAGGCGTCAACGCATGTGATGCCTCAGTAGTGTTAATACAACACCGAAAGAAGCCTTAAAAGAGCCAGCACGCATTTTGAATGCTGTCAGGTGTTGTAGATGTCCATGGCCGGCAAACGAACAATGGTGAAATTCTTTCGGTGTGTCTTTTCCGGTTGGGTCCAAAGCCGTCGCTTATAAACCGGGGTACGCTTGATACGACACACAAGTCAATTCTGGATCATGGCATTAATACGCACATTAATTGTAAAAATGTTAAGTTCGAACTCATATGACCCTTATATTCGAAAGGCTCATCTTAGGTAAACTGAGCTATCGTCGCACCGTTCAAAATATTATCTCGTCATAGGCTTTTAAAAAAAAACATATAAAATTTGAGGAAAGCTTCTTGTGGGTTCTTTCTGTTTTAAAAAATATTATACATAGTAAGAAGATGTATCATGGTGTTTTACGTTTTGTAAAATCTGAAGGAATTATTGGTTTTCCACAATATCCTGTAGATAATTTAAAAAGTCTTAATGGTATTTGCTAATAAATTTATTTGTTATCCAAGTAATTCTACTGAAAAACTAACTTAACAATCCATACACTAAATTAGAATCCAAGTCGTATTTATAGTAAGTGGTTTGAAAGCAGTCTCAATACTGCTCAATGAAAATATATTACTGTTTTCATTAGGAGCACACTGTGGCGCCTCACTTACACGCAGTGGGATGAAATTAAGAAAACATTCAGCACATTAACTGGCCAGTATTTATGGATATATTTGTACGAGAGTGATACCCGGCCGAGTTGGGGTGGTCTGATACAGCTCTATGTTGGAGGTAGGAATGTGCTTTTCATATTAATCGGGTTACGTTTGTTTGGGGTTCAAGTTTGGTGAAGTGTAATGAAATGGACACTAATTCATAATTTTCTTGTGTGGATTCAAATGATACAGGTTTTAATGATTTCTATTTCCAACAAACTTTCATGTTTTTCAATATACACTGTAAATAGTAAATAAATAAACATACAAAAAATCTTGAACAGCCAACAGCAAAAGTAGATGATCAAAATCAAAAACTCTATACTCACTATTGAGCGAAGCTCGCTCGCGTCCGAACTAGAGATGGATTTTGATCTAGATGATCAAAATCTACATGGACCTGGTTTCGTACTTAGTAGCTCAAGTGACATACGTAACACAAATGTGTTACGTATATCAGACAACAGAATAATTTGTAAATACATAGTACCTATATTTACTTTTCAGCCCATAAAGTGCATATCCATAGTAAAATGTGAAGGAATCAAAATTTGCAGTATGAGACAGGGGCATTACCAAATACGGGAAGGTGGGGCAGATTGATACATACAATAATTACAAAGATATTTTTGTTGTATATCAAAAATGTTATCATAATTTTATAAACTTCACCTATTACATAAAGTATGCGTTTATTGCAGCACAATTTTATTATAGGCATGTTTATAAAAAAATATTAATGATCATATTGATCATATTTCTACGATTTATATGACAGTTAATATTCCTATGAATTAGAGAAAAAATAAAAAATGACAAGTAAACATTTCTTGAAGGTGAATTTCTGTTCTTCTTCTAGAAGAAGTCTGCTATTTGCAGAGAAGACCATATTTTTTGGGAATATAATACATAAAAAAACAAATTCGAATTTCCAAGCAAAAATGTACAAGTTTCGTGATCGATTTATTATGGGTGGTCAAAATAACCCCTAATCAAAATTTTGGTATAAATTTCAGAATAACCCTGCACCTACTTATATGAAGACACTGACGATACGAGAAAAACAAACTTGTCTTTTCCATAGCTTTATTTTCTCGAAGGAAAAGTTCTTAACCGACGACGTCTTAGCGTCCAGCCACGAAAGCAATAAAGAGCGCAAGCTTCCACGTTCATTAATTAACCCCAATACACCCCTCCCACTCGCACCCACGCAAACTATTTGTAAATGAGCTACCCTCTCTCTCGCACCAGCTTTGCGCAAAAATTAACTACTACACGTACCGTTTTCGTGGTATTCACACACATTTGGAAAGAATGCATATGCACATACGTAGTAGTGAGGAAGGTCATAAGGGAACTTCTCATTACGGGGAATTGGTGTTAATTACCAGCTCATTAGGGTAGGTTTTCGTTCGCGCTAATTTCGTTGTGAAGTGCCCGCAGTTTTCCAGCGGTCACGTGTGGTTAGTTTCCTATACCGGGTAATAAATCTTGCACTCCTCGTAATTACAATGTTCTTGTCCGTTGTGTGTTTTCATTAAGGCCCGGAGACATATCAACGTTATTCCATCAGTTTCCACTTGTAATGAAGTGGGGTATGATAGTTTTAGGCTGGTTATAGGCTGAGGTTGTTTCTGAAAAAAAAACGTATGAGTTGCGAAAATGTGAACATAACTCAATATCGATAAGGTTGTCCAGCCGATACTTCGGCAGCCAATCTTAATGCATTATTACACGGCAGCACAAGTGATTGAGCAAACACTGGTGCAGTCCTGAATTTCCTGTAACTGCGAACATTACATTCCTTAAACCACGTGTTCTACTAACCATTCTGAACAACATTAGTTCAATGACATTTAGAAATTCGCATACAAATAATTCAACTTTTCATACAAAGGTGGTAATGTGAGTTGGTTATTTTGTATGGAGAATAAAAAAAATCTTATTCTAGTAGTTTTTGTTTCCTAACTTTATAGCACTCAACTTGAATTTGAACCACGACCCTATAGAAGGCGCGTTCTTATTCACTGAGCTATCGCTCTAATAGACTATTTTAAATATAAGGGAATCAAAAATTAAAGTTAATAAGTATTTTTGTGAAAATATAAAATTGCATGTCTTTTGTTTCTGGTATGAAAGTGTTTTAAAAGGAAATACTCGCATTAATAAGTCGATACGCAGTTAAAGTCGACAAAAGTTGTTTTCAAATAAATAAAGTCGATAACCACAACCGAATGTAAATAAATGTAGAATGAACTAATACAATGAGAAGAAAGTGTCTCGTATTTATAACTGTGTACTGTGCCTGCATCTCATTACAGCGAAGCGTATCACATGATTTGCAATCCACATCTGCTTACGTCACAATCAGTCTCGCGTATATCGTCATTACAAGATTACGGCCGGGCTCATTCATGCTCTCCGCTCCGAAGTTATCAGCGAGCCTCCGCGACGACACCGATAAATTTACTTTCATCCTTTTCATATCTCGACACAACCTCATTTACCACGTCACAACACTACCCAACCAAATGACGAATCGCCCCCGACCTCAGACCGCGATTAAAAACTGCAATTCCAAATTCAAAATTGAAAAAGTTGCGAAATTTGAATGTAGAATGAGCGTTCTGTCAAACGTTCGTCGTCTGTCCCTGTCGCGCGCTGGGCGGCGGCGCGCTTGGGCGGGCGGTATGCAAATGCCTAGAGACTCGGTGGTGAGGGGTTGTCAGTGTGAGTGCCTTGTACCATTGGCCGCGCTAGAACGGCCAACTTCGCCACCAGTTACGGTTGTTTTTCGTTCCGGTTCTAATTAACTTCCGTATATTCTTAAAGTAACTTTTCTCATCTCGTTTCCTTAGTTTTTTTTCCGTTCGTTACCGTCGAACGGGGTGTCGCGGCTTGATATCGTGAGTGGTATGCAAAGATGCGATTCCGTCCGTGTTTTCGCGGCGAATTTAATTTATGCAAATGCGTTTTTTCAATATCGATGTTTGTGACGTCGCCGGTCGTGTCACGACATTGTTTGGGAAGTGATTTCCTAAGGCTTTAGTGGGCCGTGTTAGTAACAGCTAAAATGTTCCTTTTATTGCTAAGGAGTGAGATTTTTACGAGCTTTAAAAATAAATTACTCGCTTCGGAGCGGGATAATCGCAGTTTCCGAGTCGTGGGTGAATATTTTACTTTCGGTTAATGCGAAAACGAAGGTAAATAAATTTGTTAAATGGCTTCATTGAGTTGATTAGTGCGCATGACAGCAAAAAGTTTGACTTGTTTATAATTAAGAATGTAACGTTTCTTTTGCGGCGAGCGATTATAAAATCATTAAAAGCATTTATAGAGAAGTTTTGGTGAATTCATAGTTTCATAAATCACGTCCAATTACGGTTGTAAAAAGTGTAATAAAAACTAAAGAATCACGTGACGTTGATCGCTGCGTTTGTTGTGAGTAATAAACTTGTACAATGAGCAACTTTTGTATGACCTTCTTACGGCGTAACATAAGTATACGTTTGGGTAAGACAATTACACTGCCATTTAGAGCTTGAGGTACCAACGTTATATTAACTTTATGCTTTGGAATTCGGCAAAAAAAAGAAATCATAGTTTCCATATTCGTTAGCTTAACCTTTGTAGGTAGTAAAAACCGTTTATTCGTATAAAAATGAAAAGATCATATAATCAAATAAAATATATTTAAAATGTCTAAATAAGTGTTCTATATACATACATACTCATCATCACACTTAGTTTTATAAAACAAAAACATACCTCAACACAAAACAATCACAACATGCTAAAAATACGAACCACAGCACAAAAAGGCAACTCGCCCCAACGTGCGAAAGTGCATTTTTTTTCTCATAAAACCTCGAGGATTAATCCCTCAGTTTATGGCAACACCAAACCTTTAATTGCCCCTTTGACAGACATTAAGAGTGGTATCCATTCCACCCGGGTGTGGCCAGAGAGTAAAAAACGTAACCTAATATCTGTTAGTTACATTGTGAGTTTATGATCCGGGAAATTGCTAGTGATATTAGTACCTTTTGCTGATGTTAGTAAATTAGCTTCTTTAAGATATAGGGTTTTAGGTCTTTCAATTAGCTTACATTACCTATCCATGAGACTCGATTGTGCTGATAGTTTTGTGCCTATAATTTGACTACACATTTGAGGTAAAAAAATATAATAAGTTGGTTATTCTTTACAATTCTAATAACCCTACAGTTATTTTTACCAGATGTTTAATTATTACTTCTATTGTTTATTTTAATCATGCTAGTATCTTGTCCTATTGTTTAAATAGCAATAAAATATAGAAATCAGCGAATTCATGTTTATGTTTAACAACAGCTCGCACTCCCTTCGTTTGTGGTTTAAAATTTTACCAATAGATGGCGCTAGGTATCAAGAGTTTCGTTTAAGCTGATTACTTAAAAGCCTGGTTGTTCTATTATACAAGTATAGAAATACATACAAATCAATATCTTCGATAATAGCGTATTCCTAAAATGTTTTCATATCGATGCCTTAACCAGTTTTTTTTTACTTAAGACCCTTTTTATTGTTTTCTGAAGGTGCTGCTTTTATTATAGGCCAATAAAAATTAGCAACACTCCGCTTTTCGGCGAGCAAATTAGAAAGTTTATGTACGGACAGACAGACCGATATCGTAAATTATACTTGCAGCTTCGCACCCGCCGTATATCACAAAGGGCACTTTTAATTAGCTACAAATGATTTACAAGCCATCAAAGTAGCATTAATAAATCAAGATTTAATACTTAACTAAATGAAAAGAAGGTTCATGTATAAGCTAAAAATTTTATCCTTTAAAGTTTAATCACCCTATGGTCGCGAAAAAGACGTGAAGCGTTCAAAATATTGGCAGGTATTCATTTATGCAAAAAAAAACTTTATATCTCCAAGCGTAAAAATACCATCATCAATTTTGCGTAATTTTCAGCCGTAGAAGCAACCTATAAAGGCCACGTCACAAACCTTAAGCCCGGTTATTATTTCTGACGTCTTTATATATATCATTATATTTTATTGTCATAGGATAACAATCGTGAGCGACCAACACGCCGCTTTCACATATAAAAGATATCGATAAATCGCGAAACATTGCATATGTTTTTGTTTTGCTAAACGGAAAAAATGAAGTGGAAGGCAGGCGATGAAAAGTATTCCGGTCGGAATGCACTTTTGCATACACAATGCCCTTTTGTTTAGAGAAAGTATTTCACATTTTGGGCTCGTGAGTGATTTATTTTTGTATGATTTATAAACGCAGCCACCGCACGACGGTCGAACCGAGAACCCAAGAATTAAACTGGATCCGTGGCGGAGATTGTCTTTTGTCACCAGTGGCATGACTTGTATTATATCTGTTCAGAGTTACCAAATTGTACAATGCTCCTTGATGATGAGGTTATGTGAATTTCAATCAGTATGACGATCTTTGAGGCATAGATAGAGAAAATTATTTGACATCTATATGACACCTTTCTCAAAGTATGTTGTAATCTTTATTGTCGCCATCGATTAGCCGGATAGATCTTCCGGCCTTTCCCTATTGTTGTCTGATAGAGAATGCTGTAAAGCATTAAGTCCGCCATTGTTTTTGTTTTGTGCAATTTAAAATAAATAAATATGACACGTATGTATACGTTTACCATTTTCTAGGTCCGTTATTGTATAAGCGGAATATTTAAAGATATTAATGATTGTAGGTAGCTGTAATATACTGAATATTTCTATAATATTACAAAAGTTTCATCAAAATTGTTCATTCATACAGAAAAATATTAAGAATACAACTAACACACACACACACACAAGGTAAATATGCACGTAATTAACGAGAGGTTACGAACGGACACGAGGACCATTCGGCTAACTTCGGCTGGGTGAGAGGTCAAACGTGAGTCCCTACCTACCACATGCTATGGAGTTTGAACACTGAACAGATATAATAAAATCTGCCTGCTCGTTTTGTTTATGCACCTTTATAACCTTATTTGCACAATATGTACACTTAAAGTCTTATGTCTATACATTTTATTTTCAAAATATAGGGCATAAATGGCCTCCGTTCAACAATACAGAAACTTTTTAAAAATGTAACGTTTTGAATATTTTGAAAAAAAATAACTCAGATTTCTGATGATCACCAATCCGCCTTAGCCAAGCGTGGTGATTAAGTTATTCCAGTCTTAGCAATCACTTGATTTCTATGATAGAGGTTCTTCATCCCTACCGTAGAACAATAAGCTGGCAGTTTACTTTAATTTTCATTAGACTTTTTTTAACTAACCTAACCTAACTAGCTAGTTACCTATTAGCATAAACTAAACGCTTAGCTTTGTGTGACAGGAGCAATACTTTTCTAACATTTTTATTGGTAAACTAACAAAAGACTGAAGTGACAAAGTGCTAAGTCAGTGAAGAGACGGTTCCCGACCCAGCAATGCTAACATGTGCCAACGCTACATTTATTCAGGTAAGAAGTCAAAATGAGTAGTTTATAGAATCTGGATACAAACACTAATCAATATTTTGCTATTATTATATTTATGAAATTATCTTCTATATCTATACTATTTATAAAGAGATAAATTCTATGGACAACGACAAGACTTATAGGCAAACCGGAAAAACGAAACGCAGGTGCGATGTAATCGACACCCAGCGCCATCTATTGGTTGCATGGGAAACTGAAAAATGAAGTGAGGGCGGGCCTCTAGTTTCTAATATAAATATTTTTTGAGGGAAGCCTTTCCCAGCAGTGCTCGAGAATTGCCGCACGCATCACAGGCGAAGTTTTCATACCCCCTTCCCTTTAGATTTGATAAAGAGAATACCTAACTACTATATTCTCAACTAGATTATTAAGAAGACTAGTGGCCCGCTCTCACTTCGCTTCGGGACCGTAATTCAGAAATGAACCCATAGATGGCGCTGTGCTCAATTACATCACGCAAGCGTTTCGTGTTTTCGGTTTACCTATAAGCCTTGTCGTTGTCTATAGAAGTTATCTCTTTATAAATAGTATAGAAGAAGATAGATAAATAGAAACGACTTGTGAAGGTGCATTCAAAGCATTAAACAGTAGACCCGAGTATGTCTTCTTATTTTGACTTACTTTTAGAAGGATTTCTGCCGCACTCAGAGACGTTATTTTACCTTAATGCTAATTATCTTAATTATTTATAGTCTTATGTCTATTAAAATAAAGGTCAATAATTTTACTTAAGTGACAATTAAGGTTAATATCTCTGAGTGCTGCAGTTAGACCCCTAAAAGAGGTTATAAACTGCGTTTATAATGATTTTTTTTTATTAGACTATAGGCCAACGCTTGACCACAATCGCACCTGATAGAAAGTGTCGAAAATGTCGAGGTCTAGGATGACACGCGTTTGCCTAGAAGATACCTGCACTCTTGCCTTAAAGATATCCAAGTTATAGTGGTCGGGAAAAACAGACCTCGGCAGGGAGTTCCACTCCTTAGCTTACCTTTTAGTAAACCCCCCTCCGCCTGCCACAAGTGCTCGTACGAGTATTTGAAGATACCTCTCCCCTATTTTTTTAGTCTTTTAACGTAGTATGAGTCAGTATGGCAAGTGCAGGATCAGATCAAAGGTGAAAATTAAAGGACACATCATCAGGAATCCAACTTTAGCTATCTTATCTACGTACTAATTCCAGATGTGATGAATGTACTGGGTCAAGCCGGTCACCCATCCGTCTCTTAACCTTGACCTGTGTTGCTTAACTTTAATTTTATCGGCCCGTTATCTTGTTATTTCTTTTTTATTTATCTTATAGACTGTTTTATCATGATAAATGTTTTATCTATAGTCTTGAATATGGATGCGGGTTTTCTCCATCGGATTTCCCGAACATTATGAGAATATTATAATTCGTATTTAAATAACCGTTTGTTAATTATGTTTCTACTAACTCATTGCTACTTCTGACAATAATTTTCTAAATAATAAGAATGCGCTTGTGTTTCGCTTTTTCGGTTTACTTCTAAACCTCGACGTTAATTTTACTGTTAACATATAGGCATACATAAGATTCTACCTTTATTAGTATTGTATATGCATTACCGTAATATGTATGAATTTCCCATATTATTTATATGGCTAAATAGACATTAACACGCCTTTATTTATAAGACCTACAATATGTAATACCCTATTTAATGGGAAATAAAGAAATTTATATATGTATAGAAGATATAAATAGATACCTATAGGTAATGTATGTACATTTCTGGTGTATCAATTTTTGTTTCTCCGCGACTCAGTAAACGTTGTGTTGGACGCCCTGCTACAAGATGGGATGACGACATTCCAAGGCTGGCTGGAGTGAGCTGGATGAGAGTGGCCGTAAATTGGGAGCGGTGGCGTGCATTGGGGGAGACCTATGTCCAGCAGTGGACGAGCGTGGGTTGCTGATGAATTTTTGTTTTTTAAATATCTTCGGAATATTAGATTTGAGGACTGCCATGAAAGTTAATCTTGATAATGACCCTGCATTGCTTATCGCCAAGTGAGTGTCGATAGAGACCCAATTGGGGAGATGGGGGAAGGGTTGGTATCGTGTGACTACCTGTGTTTCGTCTATTGTGTCTATGGGCGTCGGCGATCTCGTGTCTATTTTCAAATGATTGTAAAAGTTAGTGAGACAGTAACCACACGCGATGTCCAGACCTTTCTCCTTCGATTGCTTAGGAATTTAGTTTCGGGTCCTATCCTTGTCTAGTCAGATAATCACACTAATTAACTACACTAAAAGCAAGAAGATGTCTGTACTGATATTCTTTCAATTTACTTCTTTATCGTTTTGGTTTGAATCGTAAGTTTGGAAATTATAGATGCGTTATGTACGTACAGCTACACATCAAAGTATACAGAACTGTCAAATGTTTTCAATCGACTATCATCTTACTGTCATACACATTAGGTTGAATATCAATTGAGGAAATTCGACAGATTATGATCACCTGATGTGTGGCTGACTGTACATACCAATAAATTTTAGTCGAGTTTATCCTGGAGCCTTCATAATAGATAAGACGAGAAAAGCCCCTTTAGCATGTTAGATCATCAAAATAAAAATCTGCTGTTCCAAACATTATTGTCTGGTGAATATTATTTTAATGATCAAACATGCTCAAGGGCCAAAGTAAAAAGTAAACAATCTTTATTACCTACCAATGAACACTTTCACGGTAAGTTACATTAAGCTGGTCCTCACACTAGGCTAGGTCTGTCCTGTGAGGAACAGTGAAACGATTTCCAGATACAATAACAAACATTTTTGCTCAGTGTCTGGGAGTTATATAATATTATTCCTAAACACTAAACAAACTCAAGTCGTCATCACACGAATGTTTGTTCAGAGTGGCTATCGAACTCACGATCTTTGGCTTATAAGGCAGGGTCATCACTGGATGTCAGTACAATAAAACGAGAAACATAAAAGCGGTCAGTTGCATTTATTATTTCGGTGAATATCACTAAAAAAACATTCTGTATAAAAAAAAACAATAAACGAAATTGCTAGTGAACAGTAACCAATAATGCAGAATATTTTGTTAATTTAAAAATAAATTACATTACATTATGTCAAATTAATGCTAGCATAAAAACAAAAAAGATCATCACGTTCCAAATTCGAAAACTCAAAACAAACAATTAGTGACGCGACACAGTTATTATTCACATATCGACATTGCCGATAATCGACGCGCCATCTTGCCAGCGGCGCGGCCAAATGTTTCCGCTTTAATTTCTCCAGTAATTTGAAGCTTCCGGCGGCGGCCAATCCGTCCCGCTCCCGTCAGACCGTAATTATATTATTTCGGCAATAAATTATCGAATTTTGAATACAAAAGGCGGTTGGGCTATCCTTGTTTTGGTTACACACAGCCTGGAGGAAGAGAGTACGTTATTTTTTCTTTAATTATTTACTTCCTATTGAAATTAATGTTTGGACTGTGGTTTAAGTTTTACTTTGCGGTTTGTTCATGTGAACGTAAAGTCAAAAAAGGTTAATGTCATTAATTCTTTTATATATTGTAGGTACATGTGTAGTATAAAAGCTTTTTTTATTTTTCTTTGCGTATCAGTATTATCATTATTGTTTTACAAAGTGTGAAGTCTAATATAAAATTCATAGATTTTTCCTCCAGTCAACTAAATCTAATACTAGCTCTAACCCAAATAATGGATTTTAATGTAAGTAGATAATGTAGTTATGTACTTACTGTACCTGTATTTCAAATAGAATGTAGGTATCACATAACGACCAAACAGAGTTAACGCAACATCTGTTTTGCCAACTGGATTGGGTATTAATTAACCTTAATGATCAATGTGAAAAATGGGATTTCCTAAACTTGAGAAAACTAAGATTCTTATATCCAAGCGGAAAAAGAATCTTAATGAAATCATTACAACTATTTTACATTAGCAATCTAAAAATATCGCCTGAGGCGTCAATTAATAGTTTTAATTAGTTCGCTATAAATCAATATCTAACATTAACTCATAGCCTAAGGAATCATTGAATTTTTATAAACATGAAACGTTGCAAACACTTAGTGACGTCTAATACTTTATTTCAATCGCACAAATCGATATCGAGCGTTCACTTGATTCGATTAATTCCGTTGGAAATTAACGCGGCGGGTAAGCAGCGGGTATCGACACGGACGCAGTTGTCATGGCAACGCGCCCCATACTTACAACGCACTAATTATGCCACACTGATTGCTTTTCACTTTTTTTTTGCCCCACGAGAAGCTGACGCCACCCTATCACTAGTGTTTAGCAGTGTGTGCGTACATTATTTTATCGATATAAAAATTTCATGCAGCTTAAATTTACCGAATTAAAAAAATTAAGAAAAAATATAATAATTGAGGATATTTTTTTGATTTACAGATAATGCACTTCTATGGTCTAGTATGATGAAATATAAACTGATTTTGATTCTCATGAGTTTGTAAAAGTAGTTGTACATTATTTATCATTGTTTCATTTTGTTTGTAGTTGAATTTACCATTAGTTTTACACACAGAAATGTTTGTTTTAACACTTTTGGATTGCATTATAACTATAAATTTAACGGCAAGTAGGTAAACGCAACGATATTTTTTAATTCAAATAATCGCGTAGTCGACTTTTACCGATTGACAAAACGTCTTGTTAAAAAATAATAACAACCTATGCTTGCAGTTAAAGGCGGATTAATAAAAAACGATTCATAACAAAACGCTTTCTTTTTTACAAAAAAAAGTATAACCAGCCTATTATAATTAATGGCTCATGTCATTATCAAAGCCGAATTTTATCGATAAAATTAAACTCGACCCGGGGTGCTCGGTGACTTTGCATTCAAATGTTGATGACGTCACTGCGATCGATTCAAGGAAACGGGTCATTACACTGTTTTTATTCGTCGCACTGATTAATCAAGTGATTAATTGTACAGTTTCTATTAGGACACGACGGACGATGTTTTTGTGTGTGTACGCTTTTAATGTTAGCTTTTGATTAAATAAATAATAAGTTTTGTTTGGTGTTAATCAACGTGTATAAAAACTGATTTCTTACAACGAACATGATTTATCAAAGATAATTCGTTTTTATTTTTACCTTAGCATACTTAAAAAAGTCTTAGTGAATTATATTCCTTACGCTTATTTCTTCACATCAAACAATACCCAGTTACCCATACATGATTCCGTATCTTTTTAATTATACACCTTAAATTCGACTCTTATTTTAAATATAGATTTGTAATAAATCTACCATATCCAATTAATTAGGCTAATTGACAATAAAATAATAACTTAAAGAGTTGATGTTTTCATTCAACACAAAAATAGAAATAACGCTTTCAACTGCAAAAAAGAGAAAGAAATGTTTACGTCATCATAACTGACACATTTACCAAATTCTACATTCGAATTTGGAACACCTCTACCACCCTACACAAACGCATCGATTCACGGCAGGCCATTCGCGAATCAGGTTGACCATTGATCAGATAGAGCGAGCCCTGACCTTGCCCAAGCGGGCACTCACACACGCGTCGCACGCACGCGAACCATAGACTACGCGAATACTCGATGTTATTTACTTTTTGATACTACTGGATAAACTTTGTACACATTACATTTATTAGATAAGTATTGTTACATTTATGCAGCTATCAAACTAACAAAAATATCAATTTAGTTATTGGAGCTATTAATTATTATCCGTACCACCATTTATCTATTTTGACGGTAAAACGAATATATTTCTTTATCTATGGAAACTTAAATTCAAGTTTGATGTTGTGAAGGGTTTTTTCGTTTTGTTGTATAAGGAACTTTCGCCCAAGAGATTGTTCTTGTTGATAATTTCTTATTGGTTTCTTAATTGCTTCTTAACGACTTATTTGTGTGTAGTGGGTAAGTAAATTATGATGATTCTGATTGGATTTCATATTGCGTTTATTTTAGTTGTTTTCCTTTAAGATTAATTATTGTGACTTGATTGTTGTATTAATGATAATAATGATTCATCTATTTTATTTCCCAACGATGTAATTATATGTGTTTATGAGATATTTTTATCTAACTTATCCTTAAAGTGATTTTGAATAAAAAGAACATAACACACAAATGGATATAGACTAAACAGCTAAATAAAAAAACATACATACTATATTTGGTACCCATTTGTATTTATACAAAAAAGCAATATGATAGTTATTACACTAGTCTCTATTCAATATCAAAGAAATAATCGCAAATTGGAAACAATTAGCTTGCAAGCCCACTTGTCAAGTTAAACTTTGCCAAATCTACGATACGGCTTCGACTTCGATTCGTAGGAAATTTAGTCTCCCTTAATAAAATCTCCAAACTCCAACACCGATTAACATTTCAGAAATCACAACAGCCGAAGGGCACGCGATCGGCGCACGAAACAAAGAAAATAACTAAATTCGAGACTCCCCTATTAGTGCAATATTATCGATTATTTTTTAACACGGGTCATCACTAGCCATTCTCGAATCAAATCAGAAAGGTAGGCTCATATTATACTCTTATAGAAAGACTTAACTGAATTTTCTACCACGTAAGTACCTTAGTTTTGGGAACGGTTTGACTGCGTCAATATTTCCTGACGGTTACAACTTAGTGAACATCAAGAAGAGAGAAGAGAGTATTCCTTTCAAAATAGCCGACAACGCACCAAGGACCCTAGTGATTTTGTTTATGGAACAGCAATGTTTTTTAAGAGGTGGCCAGCTTTTTATTATATTATGTGAAAGGCAACAGACGATCAGACGGATCACCTGATGATAAGCGATTGCCGCTGTCCATTGACACCTGCAAGACCAGTAACAATCACAAGTGCGCTGCCAACCTTTAAAACCTCTTTTCTCTCCAATTGGGCCTCCAGTAGTCTCACACAAAAGAAGTAACACAGCACAGATCATATGATCTCGCAGCTGTCATCGGCAGCAATGATACCATCAGTTGGTCAGCATGCTCGCTCGTCGCGTTTTGCTATACAAAAACGCCTAAGCTATAAAATTTTATCAAAAATATCCAAAACGTTGCACCCACGTACCCTATTTCACGCGTACAGTTATGGCTGCATTCGCAACACACATAATTAGTGAATGGGGTCGATATTATTAATGAGGGGGGAGCCGGGGATCGTTATCTACTCGAGCTTTTGTGTTCTTTTCTATAGATCAGTATTGATTGCTTAGTCGATACTTCGTGCCTTTAATTGCGGCACAAGGGCTCTAGCACTGGGCCACCTTTGGAAGAAAGAAAGAGAGAAACCTGTGCAGGAGAGACACGATATACTGCCTAGTGCGTAGGTTAACGAACCTTTCGATATCAATGCATAAAGTCAACCTTCTGTGGCAGACCGGTTACCTGATGGCTAGCGATTGCCGCCGCTCATCACTTGGGCGGCGGCAATCGCTTACCATCAGGTGATCCGTCAGCTCGTCTACCACCATCACATTACTAGGCTAGGCTAGGCTGTTACTAACGCAAACAAACACCGATACAGTTAGTGTAGTGTGTCGGAGTAGCTTCACTGACATTACATCTAGTGGCGATTTAATATCTCAAAATGTGAGGGTATCCGAAGATTTGCTGCCGGGCCCTAGCAGACGACGCCGAGCACCGCCAGTCCGCTTGTGACCACGGCTGCTACAACGTAGCCGAAACGTCAAACAGTAAGCGCATCAATGTACTTAACAATGAACGTCGCGTTAATTCCCGTTTCAATCTTATATAGTTACTAGTGGCCCGCCCTCACTTCGCTTCGGGACTGTAATTCAGAAATGAACCGATAGATGGCGCTGTGTCCAATTACATCGCGCAAGCGTTTCGTGTTTTCGGTTTACCTATAAGCCTTGTCGTTGTCCATAGAAGTTATCTCTTTATAAATAGTATAGATAATGCAACGCGAAAGTCTAAAAACCTATCCAAAAACTGTTAAGGTTACCCACAGTGCCCACAACGATGAATCGGTGCCCGAGTCTTTCTTGGTCTAGGTGTCCCGGTATAAAAGCACCAGCCCTATGGCTAACAGCCGAACACCACGCTTGACACGTTAATGGCGATAGGGGACGCTCATAATATACTATAATTATTCATTCCAGCGACAAACTATCGGTTAAAACTTTTATTGAAATTAAAATCTATTGTTCCTAGTAAGCGTGATGGCACACAAGCGCGTTACGGCCAAGTGCTATCACACACGGATATAAATAAGGACCAAAATCATACGAAATTTATTGCATCAACAATGAAATCCTTCAACCGAGCTACAGGCACCCTGGGCCTTATTTGCGGCAACTGACAAAAAAAGTAAAATAATGTGGGTAAGGTCCCGTTTTCATGCCTACAGTGAGGGTAGCTTGAAATTTTTGTCATTCATGCCGAAACACGCCTGTAAGCGCATATAATATGTCCGTAACCTTTTCAATTCACGATGGCCATATTAAGCTTTCTGAGTTTTATTTTGTGACCTCACCCAAAGTCATCGCGCCGCAACACGTGACCGTGTAGCATCGCCCTAACGTGGCCTACGTTTAGTCTAATAAGTCCGTTTGATGGTACCAATTAAAGTCGGGCCTTAATTGGAAAAAAATGTTACGTCTACAGTGACGCGATAGTCTACAATTAGACTTTTAGTTATTGGTACTCAAAAGTTTAAGTGTTAAGTCGGCGTACGACACGTCAGAAGAAAAAGGAAGTTCTAAACTCTAAAACCTGGTATTAGCAAACCAGTTGATGGGCAAAGCGTTTTGTAGAGGCTACAAAATGATAATTAGGATATTTTTTAAGTACCATGTTACATCTCAGTATTGCGAGGACTGGTAAAATTTTTTTTAGTTATAGGTTTTATTAACATTAATATAACCAGTAAAATAACGCTCTGGCAATTAAATGAATTGTACCAGTAACACAAGTACAATCCCGAAAAGTAATTATTTATTCACATAAATGGATATCATTATGATGTTCAATCTTAATCAAGCACTAAAGTCCAATTAGATATTAAACGAAATGTAATTTCCAGAATATGATTTTCACAATTTCTAGTAGTAGTAGTAAAAAGAATTAACCAGTATAGTTATTCAATCCAATCCAATAAAACCGTTTAGTTCATGTGGGTGACATACAAGCAAAAAAGCTACTTTAAAATATAAATAAAGGTTAACTATAGGCAGTCAGCCGCTTACTGTGATCCTTATCCCATCAAAGTCATAAATGTAAAATGAAAGCCAAGTTCAATATTGACAAATGATTACCTTATTCAAACCCGCATAGACAAACCTGTCTTGTATCTAATAAGGCCCGACGCCTCACACCAAACGGACATGTGAAGAGACGGCCATGTGAAGAGACGGCCGGTACTTCACTGATTAATAAGATGGGGTTGCACCAGTAAGGGGTACGCCACCCCACGCGGTCGCCCTCGCGCGTACCCACGAAACAAAAAAAATGTGACTCATCAACTAGGGATGGTCCGAAATTAGAGATTGGTATTCAAAAATCGGTGCGGTATCTCAAATTTTAGTTTTGGCGGTTTTAGTACCAAAAATATTATGCAGGTTTTTGATTACGTCGTCTTTTATGAATTTAACCTCATTTAAGTAAAATGCAACTTTTTGGGTAATTCCTATTAGCAAAACATTTTTTAATGTTTTCAATTACTGCCTTACAACAATTACAGTTCATAATAACTTATAACTAAATTTGTTAAGGTTAATAATTGATAGGTACTTACAGTATTTACACATACCGCTTATTGGAAAAATATTCTAACTGCAAATCAATTAATAATATTAATATCAAGCGAATGAGGAACGCTATAAGTTCTTTAAAAATAGGAATTAATCGACATTATCTGCTTAAAAATAACTCATCATTAATAGGACACTAGAAAAATATTGGATTAGGTACTCATGCAGTTGCTTATGGCAGATATAATTTCTTTAACTGACTGTAAAATTATTATTAGATGACGTATGATTAAAACCTTCAATGGCTAAAATGACTAATATCAAGTAACTTTCAAATCCATCATAAATAAGGTTCCTCCGAGCATACTTATTTCAATACCATTTTTTCCACCCATCACTACCAACCACTAACTAACACGAAGAAATACTCCCCCCAGACGCAAAACGGTTTATGACCCAGCCTATTCAAATTATGGACCTTAACATAACGCGGCAAGGGCTAATTCTCCACCACCCACAAGATAGTTTGTTAAGCAAACTAGGTCTCCTATAATCGTTCATTACCGCACACAGAGACAGTCCATACACACATGTATGCGTTAATTATATCGGAAAGTGGTGGAGGGTTGGTTGATTTGATTAATTCTAGCTGGAGCTCATACGGACTCGCTATAAACAACGGAATATTCCGCCCTGTCTATTTGTATTGACCTGTTAAATGCTAATTGGTCTACAATTGCTCCTATTAATAGTTTCTTGAAGGAATCGATCATACTATTCGAATGAAACGGTCCGGTGCTACTTAACCCTATTTCGCTGCAATCGATTGTAGACAGATTCCATTTTACTATTTGGAATTCGAACAAAATAATTTGATTCGAATTTCAAATTGTGCGAGTGTGAAAATCTCCTTAACCGCCAAATGGGAGAGTTTTATCATATCGAGAATCCAAAAAATTACATGACATATAGGTACAGACTGTATACGTCATCTAATTTTAGTAGATTTTAGCACAAATTAGGTTACTACCATAATATATTGTGTCAAATATCGTTAACTGATATAACAAATGTGATTGACATTACGGTGAGAGTCTATTAAAGATTTTTTAAAGTTACGCTGAATTCAAAGATTTTGGCATAAAAACACGTTAGCCGATAGCAATTAAATATTTTCCAACAGAAATGTTAATCTTTGCTGTAATTCCATAAAGTCTCTATCTTTTGGATATTTTGATGATGTGGTAGGTAAGGTATTTTTTAAATTCATAGATTCTTAGATGGACAAAGTGTATTTTCCTGATTTTATTATTGCCTAAGAACAGAAACGCTAAGAATTGACGATTTACATCAATTAAAAGAGAATTAATACTGGTATAGAAATAAAATATTTTTTCTGAACTAATAATTCCAAGCAACGTTGGAGCTGCTACTGGGCATTTATAAAGCTATTACCCCTTACAGTACAAAGCAGTTATTAGCTGTTTTAATTGATTAATTGCACACAGTAAAATACTACTCATGGCTGTTTTTCCCCAAGAGTTTTCTATACTTCAGTAGTACTGAACATTAAGTTTCTTTTTATTTTTAAGAGTAAGCCGCTCGTTTTTTTTTTCATCCATGTATTTATTTGCAAATTATGCCAATGTCTGTTAAAATGTGCGATGCAACGTGTTCGTCATATTTGGATGATTCAATATTATTGCCATGGACAAAAAAAGAAGCGCAACCTAAGATAAATTCACACAATATCTCATACATTAAGCTGACACCGTACTAAGTAGCTTAAGCACAGACCACAGAAAAAAACACAAATATAACAGTTAAATACACAATTATCACACCCAGACACTAAGCAAACACAAGTGTTCAAAAAATTATAAGGTGATCACTTACCATCATACTTACTGGCCCGCTTGCTCGTTCGCCATCCTGTCTCATAAAAAAGATTTAAATAGTTTTAAACTACGAGTATCTATTACGGCCATGACACCAAAACTACTATCTGATTGTTTAGAACTACCGTAATATAAAATTGACCTAAATCCCTTACAAATCACTGTAACTCAAACTGACTACATTTATTGCAAAACATTGTACGAGCCAAATAGAATCTAGAACGGCAAACCATACCGTGCCACCAACCCTAAAACGCTACCGTATCAATAAGCCAAGTGCCATAAAAATCTAAATGAAATAATCAAAACTGCAATCGTCCAAATAGTAGAAAACAACGACTGGCTCGGAAGTATTTCGAGTCTCGAGCGAATAGCGCGAAATCGCCTGCCAATTTTATGTTCACCAACTTCTACTTTGATGGCATGCATGGCACGAGGTGAATTGATGCACTTTAGTGTTAGAAAAAATTGGACGCTCTTTATTAGAACTAAGCGAAGGTATTACGCGAAAATTTAAAGAACTAGCTTAGTAGAGGGTTACATTTTCTAGGCGCACTTAAGTTTTAAATATTGAAATATTGAAATATTTAAAACTTAAACTCATGTTGATTTAATTACTGACTTCAAACATACACCCATTTAGGTAATGATTTATTACTATTTGTCATAATATAAAATGTGAGTATTTAAAAGAAAGAACAGATTTATTTTTTTACTTATTCACTGTATTTCTTTTTTTTATTTTTCCTCAAATTATAATATTGAATATTCAAACTATCTTTCTTAAAAATACAGTATTTTTTTGTTGGAAAATATTTAAAGGTAAGTAATTAACTTCTTATACTATCTTAAAAATAGTAAAGCTAAGTTAAGGGATGATTTTTTCAGTGTCTATTTTATTTTCACTGTGTTATAACATTACGTTAAAAAACAACTCCATTTTAAATTTTCAAATAAGTACTGTATCAAAGATGCAATCTCATTAAATTCCATGATATTTAAAACTTAATACCAATAACTGTCAGTAAAAACCATTTAGTTAATACAGGAACCAATACTTCCGTTCAAAATATTTAAATATGGATCCGTTTCTGCAAACGCCGCAGTATTTGTAAGCGATAACATAAACAAAAAGATTGCGGTGCAATGAAAATTCGCAAGGAATTAAATAATGTTGCCGACTGTAGAAGTTTCGGCAATTAATATAGTTTTTTGCAATGTTGTTTCACTCTGTCATAAGTAAATAATGAAATGTATACCGTCTTAGCTTCCACCAGTCCACGAAGCTTCGCGTGTTTAATATTACCCGAAAACGAGAAAAAAAGTTGGGAAAATTTTTATTATTGACTGAACCTGGCCCGATATGGAACACTGACAAATTGCTACAGTTTTTTAAAAGAAATTTTGCTCTCTTTCCCTTAACTGCGAAATTGTTGGGTGCACCGCCACAGCTATAAATACACTTTTTTTAATTGCATACCCGTTAATACACCTTCCGTGTTGACGTATCAGACAGTATGGAACTGCAATTTTTATTCCCACCAAATTTATATTTTGCTTTTCCAAATCCTTCCGTGACTAATGTTATATTAACTGCAAATTGTTCATCGGCTACTTTTTTATTGAGTAAAACCTTTTATTAAAACTATTTGCATAATTGCGACTAGCTTTTTGCAAGGACCCCAGTTTTGTATCCGGCATAGATATTACGTCCCTAAAGGTAATTTACATTATCCACTTTTTTAGAAGGAGCACTATCTTCTTATGCAAAATATTAGCTCGTGCTGGACATTATGTAAATTGGGCTCACCTTACTTAGCGCGTGCTAGCTTTGAGCATAACTTGCCCCGTGCTAAGGGAAATCTAATGCTATACAAAAAAGACGGAATAGATAATGTGGATTTTGGATCGGGGAGGTGTGTATGCAAATTCGCGCGTGGACTCTTCATATGCAAAGCGGCTAATGGGCTGCGACGTCTCCATGCCCTTTCTTATGCTGATGCGCGCTTCCAAGCAGATTTACATGTTTTGATCATCACATTTATAAAAAGTGTCATACAATCCCTTCTTTGAAGACGCTACTACCGTGCAACGGCCATAAACGTAACAACTCAGAACAATGTAACAAATAGTCATCCAGGAAACAAACATTACATAAAGCCTACATAAAATTCGCATTTCTAACACATGACGTAATCCCCGTAAAACCATGCAATTTTGTACGAATGTGTCACAGAAATTGTTACTTGCAAGCGCTAAAACGTCCCACCTGTCACTGGGAGCATCGATGCGAGCGAAATCGATCGCTAATGTCTTACGATTCTCGAATTTCGCATATGTATCTCTAATTTCAATAACGCCCTTTCCTACCTGTGCCATCTCATCTACATATCAATGTGCGCAACGTCTCCGAAATTTCTTTTCTCTCGCTAAAGTATGCAACGCCCGTGCGCCGTATCATTACTGGTGTAAGAATTTCACTAAAATTGGATCGCCCTCTAGCGCGCTGTCATACCCTTTGGTAATAGTAACGGTTTTCTTTTCATAACGAACTTTTTGTAACGCGATATTCGCGTTGTTTCCACTAAGGGTGAGATTTGTTACGAGTATGATTGGCGTGTCGCTTTGACGATAGAGTTTCGCGGCCTTAACGAGGTCTTACGGTTTCAAGGCGTCGGATATATCCTACACTATTAGAGATATTATTTTAATATTCCCACTGCGTGGCTTAGTCAAATCTCCAGATGCAGCAATTCGTAACAATTATCTGATAAGTATCATCGTCTTAGCCCCTCTTCCCACACGAACGACTCGTTCAATGAGCATCTCGATACATCTGTATTGTTGGGAGCTTCTCCCAACCCTTTGACGTATCTACAATAAGGTGCCTTAAATTTATGCATGTATTCAACAATAGTGGCATCGGCTGCATAATTTGATTACGGACTTTTGTCCGTCGAAGGCAGGTATCGGATCGTAAAATTAAATTTAGTCCTATCATTGGTTAATTTTCGGATTCTACCGACCTCCTTGTACTCGAGGGGTCGGATCATTCGCAACAATGGCGATCGATTATTATTTCTGGTGCACCTTTGATGAAATTTCTATTTGTTGCGATAACGGTCGACTCATTGTCGCACGCATAAGTCTTTTGCATATATCAGTTATTGATTGAAAAAATATTCAAATGCGTACTGTTTAAAGGTACTCGATCGATCCGTTACGGCAACAGCGATTTGGCGCAACAATAGAAATTTGCGATTATAAATAATGGTTCTTGGCATTACTAACAGCATTTGAATTCATTACATAATATTATATTATTACCTTGCAGCTCGTTTTCCTATATTGCGGTTTAAGGCTCCTTGAAAATGTTTATTAAATTATTTTTCATACCTTGAACTGCATATAATATTTTACAAATAAAATTATGATAAGGATATCAAAGTATGACTTTATATTAGTAACTATGAAGTCAACCACTATTGTTATTTCTAATATATCGTTAGAATTTTTAATTTTATTTTCGTTATTAAACCTACCTCAACTTTCAAAGCATCTTCAAAGCTACCGGTGTTATCATTCTTCGTAGTCGCTAATGTTTTTGTTTCATCATTCTCTCTTCATTCTTAGACAATGGGTCTCGTATAGAAGTCCGACACAAAACTACACCGTACTCAGTGAAACTAATTGTCCACCGGCACAGCACACGTCACGGGCCTCCGGCGGGAACTCATAGTCTCATATATTTCTAAAAGGCCTTTGTTCTTACTTTACAATGAGATGCGATGCGTTGAAATTGATAACTTTATCGCAGCTAACTTGTGAATCAGAAAAAGTGGCGGTATGAGTGGTGTATGAAATGACATCGTAATTTTACGTCATCTTTGTAAATGAACAACGTTTCAATACGTATAAGTATAGTCATGATAGTATAAACTATTTTTTAAGTTCGTGTGGTTGTCGATACCGATGCATTAGCTATTTATTCGAATTGTAATTAATTGTCATTTTCATCATTTTGGTTGATTAGTTAGATTCCATAATTTATTCATAAGTCGAATAATTTTTGTCTCTTGTCTTTCTTTTCTGTTCTTACGTGGGCTGAAATTCGTACTCTGGTCTCTATTTCCTCTCTGCTATGTAATCATAGCAAATACAACATTCTTTGATTTAGTTTATATTTGTTTTAAAATACTATTTTGCCATTGAAATCATGCATACACAAATATAGTAAACTACACTTTGAACCATTTTTTTATTGTATTTGTTTGCAATCTTATAAGTGATGATGAGCCCAAGGGTGGAACATGTCTGTCTATTTTATAATATACACTGTTTATAATATCAAACCCAAAAATAACCCCCTTCGATACACTGCAAAACATTTCTGTTAAAAATCTAAATGACAAAACTTCCAAGCGTGCGGCTGCCATTGAACCAATAGGTATGCAAACTATTCCTCACTATTAATCCATAGATCGACACCCATGTAGGGCAGATTACCGGGCGAGCTTGCGCGGGCGCTCTTAATTTTATGCCGCACGTAGATAATATGCGTGGAATCGCACGGCTTACCTGAGAAATATTATGCCAACTTTGTTAGCACGAGCCAGGCGTTTTATGCGAATGTGTTGTAGGCAATTTTCACTTTCAGACTTATGGAAGTTCTACTGGCTGTATCGATAAACATTTGCATCGCTTTATGGTTAAAGCCTCTTCTACTAAGTAAGCATTCTGAGCAATTTGCTGTATGAATTTTGGAAATCAATCACGTATCGTGATCAACTTCACAGAAGCCCGATGTGAAGCAGCGCCTGCGTAGTGTTCCGTTGAGTGAATGAGGGTACCGGAAGGCCATTGAGGGGAAAGGGGGTTAAAGATTGGCAGCGCACTTGTGACTCTACTGGTGTTGCAGGTGTCTATGGGCGGTGGCAATCGCTTATCGCTTATCAGGTGATCCGTCTACTTGTCTGCCACCTATCACATAAAAAAGTACAAGCTGCTTCAGTGGGTAATTGGGTACCTACTTATCTGTTTCAATTAAGGGACTGTTATTGAATTCTTAGATTAAAATTAATTCTATGCTCATTCTTTGAAGTAGAAACATCATGGCTGCCCAATTAGTTACTCAAGACAAATCACGTTACACTTTAAAATGATTTCACCTCAACGACGTCCCACAAATTGAGATGCATACTGTCACTTTATAATGCTTCGCTAATTAACAGAAATCCTAACACTACCCGTAAAAAGACCAAGACCGCGTCATTTTAACAAATGACCAGCGCTCGCTCACTGACAATTATGAATATTACCGCTGTCCGACTCAAACGAAATCTCACTGGACATTTAACGAATCGTCAGATATGCAACAGCAACTGCAACTGTAATATGCAAAATAAACGATCTTATTTCTTGCAACATTAAGAGACAGTTACAACATATATCTGAGGTTCCGTACATTCGATTTCGGTATGCAAATGAGGAAGACAGTTGTTCAAGCAGCACGCGTCTTTTTTGAACTATTTAAATATATGCAAAGCGCTTAGTACCTGGAAAAAGATAATGGCGCAAAAGAAATATTAAATTGTCTTATTCTTATGTAAATATATGTGGGAATTAATCTAGATGTATACAAGGCAGCCGTGCTTGGCGTGATGGCGGCCACGCGCCGACGTGTCTGCTGAAACGGGGGGATTTTTTTTATTTATGCATATTTTGATATACTTAGTATTCTATTAATAATTGCTGGTGTAATAATCCACTGGTGTTGCTGGTGTCAATGGGTGGTGGCAATCTCTTAACATTAGGTGTTCCGTCGGCTCGTTTACCACCTTTCACATAAAACAACTTTTGCTCGTGAGGAAATTTTCAATTTCACCATTGGTCAAATTGAAAAAAAATCAGGTGTTCCATGCAAAAATCTAATAATTTTAACATGGTGATTGACGAAATTACCAAAATGTTTAGAGGAGCTGATATTGTTTTTCGTGATTACTTCTTTAAACTTTTCTTAACTTATCTCTGAAGCAACCCCATTCTTCGAGTGGAATTCAAACCCACTAGCTCTTGCTAACTGGCCAATAGCTCTGACCAACCGAGCTATCATAGACTTGAGGAAGTCAATGAATTTCAATAAGTGCTTGCAAGGACCAACAGGTAAACGCACTTTCCGAAGTACGGGGGTGCAAGTCCGCCATTTTCCAGATTTCGGGCTAACACCATTGTCACTGAAATATTCTTAACATAAAAACTCAAGTACAAATTCTGGACCCCCCCGCGCAGTTGTAGGTTTAAAGACCCACTACCCACTGCGCCGCCTAGGCAGCCGTTTTGTTACCCTAGTCGAAGGCAACTGTTACTCAGTACTAACATACGGTTTGCTTCACCTCTAGTAACATTCTCCATCAGGTTGTAAAACAACAGTAACATAACTAAGTGATCCGGGAGCTGTAAGTTGCATATATTTGCATTTCACGCCTCCACTATCGTGCCTAATGCACTAGTGTCTATGGCATTCTGTCTAATCATTATGCTGTTTATTGGGTGTTCCTGTGCAGTTGTTTATGTTTGTTTAAGAACAATGTTTACTTTGAATTGTAAAAACAGGCTGGATTCATTTACTTGGTAGGTATATTGGTTTATAGTAAACTACTCCTATATTATTCTTACTTACTTACTTACTCCGATGGCTGGCTGAACCACCCAAAATGAGTCTTGGCCTCCGTAATGAGATGTCGCCATTTGTCTTGGTCTTGTTTTATAAAAACTATATTATTCATACTTATTATCAATTAGTACACATACTTTAATGGTAGTTCCTGTACTTGAATATGATCATTTTTCTTTAAGAAACATAGGGTGAAATATGTAATCAAACATTACCTTCCGATACTAATAAATAAATTGCATCAATCTGCTTATCACTTAAGCAAGGGAGCGTTGTTTGAGTATTTATCCATCTATATTTCTTTGACAAAAACTGCTAAGGAATATTTTTAACCCTTTAACTTGATTTTTTTTTAACCAGTAAACAGTTTAATTCGAAAGTCAAAACGTTTAATTACCAAAGACGCTAGAGTAACCCGCCGCTTCCAGGACATAGCGTGATGATAATTCAAATTAGCCAGAATTTAAACTGCCGCTAATAGCTAACAGTTCTCCAAAACAATTCGCGATTCCAGCTAAACCTTATTTATTTGGGCAATGATGTTAATGGCTGCTAGTGATGCGCATTTAATTTTGTTTTTCAACAATTTATTTTTTTACAAGACGAGATTCTCTACAAAATCTTCCACAGTCTTTCGTTCTTCCAAAAATAACAAAAAAAGTATTAGAGGTACTTTTTTTTGTTATCCACGTGTGTTGTATGGACTTTTTCAGTAGAGCCATATTTAATTTCTGTGTCATTTTTCATTCAAGTGATATATTTCATTCGAGTGACATATCTTTCATTCGAGTGACATTTTTCATCCGAGTGATATTTTTCATTCTAGTGTAATTTTTCAGTCAAATGACATATTTCATTCGAGTGACATATTTCATTTGAGTGTCATTTTTCATTTAGGTGACATATTTCATTCGAGTGACAATTTTTCATTGCAGTGACATTTATTGAAAATCACTCGGTTCGCGTCACTAATGGCTGTGCAAAGTTTTCTTACGGCCGTAACTGTTAATTAAATACAGGCACAAAATTTCGTGCAAAATGCAATAAATGCAATGGCTGCATCTGCGACAGTTTAGGGTGGTTTAGCTTGAGTGGGTAAGGCTGGAACTTTCCGAAACTTTGACATGGCGGTGGTTTTGTTTTTTTTTTTCCTTTTAGGCAAATCTTTTTGGGCTGTCAGTCTTTCGGTCACAAACCTAAGTTTGTAAAATACATATTTATGTTGTTATAGAAATTTTAGGCAGTCACGAGAGTAGGACGATATTTTTCTGTTATCATAACACCTACAATAGTTTTTGTGATAGGTGGCAGACGAGCATCCCCTTAAAGATTGGCAGCGCACTTGTGACTCTACTGGTTTTATGTGTCTATGAGCGGCAGCAATCGCTTACCATCAGGTGATCCGTTTGCTCTTCTACCACCTATCACATACAAAAATGTAGACAGATTGCTGAATCCATAAGTAAATATCAAAATAGCATCGTCCTGCCCATAATTAGCACTATCACACACACAAAATAAAAACTACTAGGTACGAGTATTACGTGCCCTGCAAAGTAGTTACAGCCTTTTCTAATAATAAATAACGCACAAAATTGCAAAGTCAGCAAATTTTGCTACAAATTTTGAAGCTAACAGGACATCCAGCTTTACCTATTGTTGTTCTAAAAATAACAACAAATTACTGTCACACGAAATGAGACTAAAACTAAAGCCACACAAAGTATATTTTAGACAAACACGCCTCGTGTGATACAACTGCACACAGTGCAAGTGTAAATGAGCGAGTGTAGAAGCCCTAGGAGTGCATCGTACGGCTTCGGAAATTAACTGGCGCAGTAATTAAATACACTGTAATTACTTAATGCAATCAGCCTGTCTGTATGCACCTGACTTTGTTGTCTTCGAAGATACAAGGAATGATCAAGATAATAATATCAAGTGACATTTGGATGTGAAGATGAGCTATGGTACCTTATAGAGTAATGTGAGCTTATATTTAAGTAATGTGGGGATGCAAACTGCCAAATTTCTTCAATTGATATTAAACCTAATGTGTTTGACAGTAAGATGAGAGTCGATTGAAGAAATTTGACAGTTTTGTGATCCGCCTGCTCGTCTGCTACCTATCACATAAAAAAAATCCTGAATCATGATCCAAGTGACAGCTTTGAGCGCAACCGGGAATTACATGCTGAAATGATAATAATCTGGATGTAAAAAAAAAACACCTAATCATGCCAGTACGTACTTTTTTTTTAAATTAATACTAAAATTTGTCTTATTTATGAATATAAACGTATCATCCAGACACAGAAAATGCATAGACCTATTATACTATTACCTGTAATTATTGTTATTCACGTCAAGTGACTTCAACATAAAATAGCCTACTGCAATATCCTTGAAACGTAGTAAGTTACACGTGTATGGAAACACCTTTCTTAATAAGACTTTCCTTCAACTGCTAATCCACTTGGTTCTAGCGTACACTGTTTACATGTGTACTATAAAGTTCTTTTTTGGATTAGGTCGCCTGAAGTAATATTTTAGATAATTATCACCCATTATCTAATACCAAAATCGGAGGGACTACATGGATCCGAGCAGCTCAGGACCGGGTACATTGGCGTAACGGAAAGGATTCCTATCCTATACTCAACAGTGGATACTACTGGGCTGATTGATTATGATGATCTAATACCAAACTAGGACATTTCTTGAACAAGAAACATATCCCATCACATCCATATCCCAGATAATTCAGAACTTTTTTCTCAATTGACCCAACTGGATAGATAGATACTAAAATCCAAAACTGAAGTAGGTACTAGACATAACAAACATTTGATGTAGTCAGGATATTCCTGACTTTAGGCAAAAATACACTTCAACCAAGATACATTTGATAGAAGGTACGGACAGCCGCACATCAGGTTACTACAATCTGTCAAATTTCCTCAGTTGATATTGAACCAAACACGTTTCACATAAAGGTGAGGTTCGATTGAAAAAAATTGACAGATTATAATAACCTGATGTGCGGCTGTCTGTACAAATTGAGACGCAAATGTATTTTTCGACCACATTCGTGCCAAAAGGTACGCCTTGAAAGCCTTGTCGATGTGTCTCTCTATCAGTGTTTTGTACACTGTAACTCAAGTGTGAGATTGACAAGGGTCAGCGGACAGTGGTCACACGGTCCGGCGCCGGCCCGGACGCCGGAAGGAACGACCGATGCTCACCGCGCTCAATATATCGACCAACGAACATATGACTGCGGTAATAAACATTGGACATGTGGTTGCCATTGTACGAGTATACCTATTCAAGAATATAAACTTTCCTCCTTAGTTTTTTATAATGGTGGTAAATCCTCCTTCTTTAAGGTGGGGCGTGAAACGGCATCTCAGCAGGCCTTCAAGGTGAGGATGACAGACTCTATAGGTACATTGTTGTTTGTGCCTCTGTCAACTTCATATTTGGATCTCACGGCCGCTTACCATCAGACAGGGTGAGGTAATCTTGATTGTCCTCAATATAAAAAAATGGTGACCAGGTCTGATGAAACAGAAATACAGAAATCTTTCAAACTGTAATAAATTTTCAAGAAATCGTTACCATACACTTGAATAAATTATATTATGGTACGTAGTAGTACAAACAGTAGCCACTCCTTGTCATCCGCTGTATTCGCACCTCCTTTGGAGAGCCACGCTTCGGCATGAATGTGCCGGCTCGTCTGGATTGATTGATACCCCGGCTTCACAAAAAACCGGCGTGAAGCAACGCCTGCGCTGCGTTTCGTTATGTGAGTGAGGTTACCAGAGGCCCTATTGGGGGGAAAGGGGATTAAAGGTTGCGCACTTGTGACTCTACTAACTACTGGTGTTGCAGATGTCCATGGGCGGCGGCAATCGCTAACCATCAGGCGATCCATCTACTCTTCTGCCACCTATCACATAAAAAAAACTTTTACAAAATTTTGTAGCTAATCAACAATTAAACATCTACCCACACATCGAACCCAAGATGAATAGCCGGTCCGGCGTCGTCCGACACGTCCGCCGGACGTAACCCACGTCCCGTGGTCAGAGCCGGACCCGGACATCTTGTTATAATAAAATAATGGCCGCCGCTCGATGCCTCACTCGACCTGTCAATGAGTGGGTGTGTATGGGCCTTTATAGTTGAATGATTCGTACGGTTTTTGAGATAACATTCACACGCACGCCTGCCATATGGCTGCCTCTCCTAGGTAAAAGATAAAGATTTAATTTACTTAGTTAAGTATCAGCCTTTTACGATCCCACTGCAGGGCAAAGGCCTCCATAGAAATGAAGTCATCGCTACTATGATGGGAATCAGGCTTAATCACCACGCTTGCCTAATGCGGATTGGTGATCAGTTGATCACCGACCCGAGCTATGTTCGAAAAATTCGAAACATACTTTTTGCTTGACTCGGGAATCACGGGAGATCACGGCCCGGTACTTAAACCACTTCACCAACGGGGGGTGATTTGCTTAACTAATTAAAAATACTTATTCACAAAAAACATTATTTCTCCGAAGAAGAATAACTAGGTTAGTCTATGTTAATTCAACTAAAACTTAAAAAACATCAAAATTCTGAACAAAGGATTAACTACATTCCAGGTAGTTAATCCTGTATAAAATATGTTTAACTTTACCTAGTAAAGCCGTAATTATTATAATTATTAGGGCAGCATTACACCACAACTACTTTTTATAAGTGCTTCAAGCGCTGGGGTGGCCATATCTCTCCATCGACTGACCAATCCACGCCTCTTCACGCGGACCGGCTATTTGCCCCCAAACACCTGATCTGTAGATAACATAACACGTGTTACGATTGTAATAGACGTTATCTATGCTAGGAATGTCTTAATTTTGATTGATTAGGTAGAACGCGTCGCGTGACCGTTTTTGTACTTAAGTGTCTAAATGATAAGTTGGGAATGACTGTAGTTTTAGGTACTAGTTAAGTTACAGAGTTATCAAGATTAAGGTACGATATCTTTGTAAAGTTAAATATCTTAACTTCAGATACTACACTCTAACAGTAAACAACAGTATATTCCGATGAATACGAATTAGGGTTATTAAATTCATTTTTAAAAGGCCGGTAAAGACATCAGCGACCTCTCTTTTGCAAATATTCATGGACGATCATTATTAATTTACCATTAGGTCAACCTGTTTGCTCCTTTTTCAAATCTAGCATTTTAAAAAATCATTTTACTTAATTCGCAGAAAAAATCAGCGGGTAAATTTGAGATTGCTTTGTCTTTCTTTTTTTTTACTATCTCTCTTGTTAAATAAAGATTTAGCTCTTTTAATATGTGAACCGTTAAATACACACAAAATAGTATTTAAGGCGCCGTCACACCGTCATAAACATGTCGCTTAAACACAATTGCGTGTAAACAATTAAATAAAGTGCCGTATACGATCTGCTAATGTCTTATTTATGGGATTTTGGATGTAATGCACACAGTTTTCACATGCTTACCGCTACCTGACTGACAGCGGGTGCTACTAGATCATGAAGAGCTATGAAACCAATAGATTGGAGCAACAATATTGTTGTGTATTTTTTGATTGTGTATAATGGTGGTAAATCAATATACCTTTGCATTTTATTTCATAAACAAGAAACACAATATTAGGAAGTTCTGTAAATTGACCACTGTGTGTAGTTTTAGTCAAAAAAATATTTGATTCAATGTCAAGTACGTCGTTCTAAGCAACTCAATGTCTTATTTTTTTAATAGCGTGTAAACTTTTACCTACCAATCTAATGCCAAATCCAGGGGGAGGTGGTTTTTAGGGTACTTATGACTTCGCCCACGTGTGTCCATGGCCCATGGGCGGCGGTAATTGCTTACAATGGCCATCTGGTAATCCATCTGCTCGTGTACCACCTACCACATAAAACAATAAGGAATCCTATAACTGTATTCCTGTGTGTGCAGTTTTTTATGATACCATTAAAAAGACTCAAACAAAATTATACTTTCGTTTGATGAGTGTGTGTGTGACAAAAGTAAGTGACCCACTCTACGCGCTTCTCAAGTCTACACCGCGTTATTTTTTACGGTTTCCAGTCGAGTAGTTTGTATCGGTGCTATTTTAATACACACTCGGATGGCCGTTTAACCCGTACTAGTCAACGGGTGTACTTTTTTTACGGGCCCGTATAACATGTCTCGAATGGGTGTTTTATGGTGTCGGCTCCGAGATCTGTGTCATAACATTTTAAATTCGCGATACGTCACACGCGGGGGCAATGATAAAGAGTGCGTTATCATAGTGCCGCCATAAACTTTGACATTCGGTTTATGTCTTTGTTTTAATGTGTTCCGTGATGGGTTTGTTAAGAAGACATTGCCTAATAAAGAAGGTTGTAATTCGTTTTTTTTTAACTCTTTGTAATTATATTTCTTACTAGCTTTTGCCCGCGACTTCGTTCGCGTAGACTTCAGGTTCGTAGAAACCTCAAAAATTGTAGCCTATGTGTTATTCTGATGTATAAGCTATATTGTGGTAAAGTTTCATTCAAATCCATTCAGTAGTTTTTACGTGAAAGAGTAACAAACATCCATACATCCATACTTACAAACTTTCGCCTTTATAATAGTAAAATAGGATTCAGTAGTGGTACTATAAAGGTAAACCTACGACTATACTAATTACCAAGATACGTATTAGCGTTAATGTTTTAATAACTCTTACTTTGAGATAGTCACTACTATTACGTCATATCATATCATTATTATGTAATACGCTCACATTACTTACGCTTTAGAAATTTGCCAACGATGAAATAAAATGGCCGATCGAATGTGTCAATGGTTGCCCACAAAACAAACATCATTAATATCGTTACCTATAAAAAGAGATCTTCACAAAATTAACCGTTGAAAGTTAACCAAAAAGTAATTTTTCAAATATTTACTTTCGCAGTAACTACTTATATCTGCAACCGTTGAGCAACGTATGTATGGGGATTAAAATGTTATTGTTCGATAAATCCAGGGGGGTACGAAAATAATATAAATATATCACTTTACAATGTGAAAGCAAAGTTTGTAGCTCTTTGTGGTGGCAATCAATGGTAACAGAGGAGTTCCTTTTTGGTCATTAATTCTCAAACTTTTTCCTAACATTCTTGACAAAAAAGAATTTGTTATGCGTTGCGAGTAACTGTAATATACACGTGGACTAATAAATATACAACCTCATTCAAATATGAACCTTATAGTCCCGGGATAAGTAAGAGTCAAGGTATTTACATTTATTGCAAGCGACTGTACTGCGGTCGACTGCGTAGATTTTCTAAAGAAGACGATTCAGCCAGTTGGATACCGGTCTCGTGCTCTTTTTCTTTCACTCTGCCCTTGCACCACAAACCTCTCCATAGATTCCTCATTTCTAGAGACATGCTTAAAGATTTACAATTTTTTTTATTACAAAAAAAAACTTTTTTTTAGTTTTTTTTTTATTAAAAATCCAAAAGTTTGAGCACCACCCTTTCACACATCCCGTCTTAATCCTTCAATATCTTCACGCTTACCGAGCATGGCGCAAAACAATTTCTGGCCTATTAAAACCTTCCCCAGGTAAACATGTCATCTCGGATGAGTAGACAGGGTTACGGTGCACCTCAGTCAATATGCGATGCGGAGTTTACAAGACGGGGATTATAATGATCAAGGTTTGAAGACGTCGGTTGATTTTGAGCATTCGAAATCGAAACTTATTTTTTAATTTTTTTTTAAAGTTAAAATAAAAAAAATACACTTAAGGATTTATTAATTAATGTAATATATGAATGAATGAAAACCTTTATTTTAGTCCACAGAGTCGTAGTCTAGGTACGGTAGGCCGTACTCAGAGACGTAAATTTAACCTTAATTGTCACTAATTGAGTAAAAGTGTTGGCGCTTATTTTAATAGACATAAAGACTTAACATAATTAAGATAATACGCATTAGGTTAAATGACGTTTCTGAGTGCGGCAGTTAGTAACAATATTAACTTTCTTTTAAACTATCGCCCAGGATATTGTTCATGCTGTTACGGACACGACTCAATTTAGGTACTTGTTGTTTTATTTCTTTATCAACATAAGTCATAATTTTGTTTGAAACCTTTCATGACATGTGTGAATTACGTGTTATAAACTTGGTGTCAGAGTTTAAAACTGCCTTAAAAATCAACTTATTCTTTTGGAAAGCAAGTCATATCAAGGTATATTTAAGTATCATTAAAACGTACCTAATACTTTTGTAAAAGTCACAAAAAAAATTGTCCGCCGTATTTAAAATTTATGAGTAAATTAAATACCCCATGAGGTTATATTTTGTGACAAGCGTAAAATAATATCTACTCGCCATACCACCTCGCTAACACCGTATTTGCATCGATTGCATTTTATTCTCATAACGCCAGTAAAGCAAACTGGTTCCAGTTTAATTATAATTTAACCTGCTTGTGGTATAATTTAATAATCTTTTATTACTTTGCGGTAATTAAATTACGGATTCGTATTAATTCTGACACTTAAGAGGCAAAGGCGCGATTTTATAAAACTACAAATGTTATGAAAGCTTAAAAAACGATTACTTTTAAGTAGGCTATATTGATTCTATTTGTTTTAAAATAGATTTTATTACATAAACAGGCCAACTTTCATTACTTGAACGCTCTGTTGGTCTAGGTAGTCTAAGTAAAAAAATATGTTGCGATTTTTTCAAACATAGCTCGGGTTTTGATCAAGCGCGGTGATTGAACCTAATACCATCATAGCAGCGATAACTTGAATTCTGGGAGGCCTTTGTCTTGCAGTGGGACCTACTCCACTGTTGGAGGTTGATACTTGAGTTATTTGCCGATAAAAAAGAAATTTACCAAAAATATTGAATTTAGACAGTAACCGAAAATAAACAAAAAATAACAAAGAGAAATGCTTAAAATAATTAAACCCTGTGAAAGTCCCTTCGAGAAAGTTTTTTAGAACTCCTTTTACAAACCTTAAGGGTGCGACACACTACAGCCGATAATTAAGGCGTATTCAGACGTTGATCGGAAACTATAAATAATAGAAGTTCGGTTCGGACCGGATCTCTTTTGTGCGCAATTATTATAAGTTTCTCAGTAAATCGAACCCTTCCGATCGATCCGGATTGGTTTAATAACATGCCTCGTTATTTTCTCCTGTCTCACAGGTGGGTATGGGACACAATAAGCAACAAGGGCGACCTCATTAAAATATCGAATTGTGATCGATAAAAACCTGTACCTCATACAATGTTTATAGAACCAACGTACCTATTTAGACTACTATTACAACAGCGTATACTTAGGTAAGTAAGAAGTAGACATGAAAAAATGTTTCGTCTAAAAAACAAAAAAATTTAAAGAACTTGAGTATTAATCAATGAAAAAAAAAACAAAAAATACAGAACATTTAGAATTTTTAATATTGCACAATGTGTTCTTTTTGATACCTTCATTCATATAACGGTTCGATCAAGTTTCAAAGAAACGTTTTCCAATCTATTTTATTACAATAACAAAAAATAATCGACCTTAAAATCTGATCGCTAAAAAAACTGTTACAATTAGAAGGTTTTTGTTCCTGGCTTAAAAAAAATCTTTTAAGTGACAAAAATAAGGAGCACAATGACATGTCAGGTGGGGTTGATGGATTCCCGGCTCCCTTCCGAAGTGTTAGGTGACACTAGTGATCGCAATTTTTGACGAGGGCTTTTGTTAGTTTTTTTTAACTTAAAAACCGTAGGATCGTCTTGCATAAATTAACGCATGCGTATTAGAGCGGAACATGAATATTCCCATGTCTATATTTTTTTTGTCTCCGTTAAGAGCGTCTTGGGTACACTGTGTGAAATTATAAGTGAGAGTTTTTTTAATTGAAAAAAATATTTTTGTCAATCTATTTTACAGTAAAGTATTGCTAGAAATTAAATGGGAATGAAGTGAAAAATATATTATACCAATAAGCCAATTTTTATTACTTAAATTATTCTTAGTAAAGTTATGAAAATTATTTTTCTCACTACATACAATTGTATCTATACAAAATCGCAAAGAAAGAAATATTACAAAATAACACTTAAAATGTCAAAGAAAGCATCCTACCAAAGTAGCAGCAACCATACCTTAAATATTACATTTCTATATTCACAAATTTCTAACCCAAATAATACCCAAATCTCGAAGCGGATCGTGTTCCTATAATATTTATTGCCTTCTATAGTCTAACTCGGAGTGGACAAATTTACGACACTCCATATAGAATAAATCATTTTCCTCCAAGACGTTTTAAATACATTTTTATAAGAGAGCCCCGTGTACTACCAGTCTTTCTAACTATTTCATCCAGATACAGAACACGCAAATCTAGTCTTTCCCCCAAAAACAATATTGTCCATAATCGCGCAGAGCTCTGAAAGAGATGATACTGTCACTTTGAGAGAAGAAATTTATAAGTAATTTGCGAATAAATCTTCCTATGCTGGGGGATTTTTTTTGCTTCCACAATGTAAGTCGGCTATTAACGTCGTGTACGATAATTGTCACACATATTTTAAAATTTCTTCCTCAATAGACGTTGAATACTCTTTGTAATGTTGCGTGAATAGGAGCGTATTCTTTTTAGCACAATGTGGAGTATTCTTAGATTCGGAAATTAAAAATGTAGTAAACGGGATCTTTTTGATAAGTTTTTTTTTTCTTTTTGTTGCAGAAGGTGAGTCCGAGGTCATCGATAAAGAGGAGTTTTTTGGTGAGAAAAGACGGAACTGATTTTAATTTTAATGCGTTTCTCATGCATTTGCGTTTAGCACAGTAGGTATAATAATATTGTTTATAAGAAAAATCATATTCTTTTTTTTTATTCTGTGGGAATGGGAATTAGATAAGATGAACTGGGAATTGAACTGGGAAGAATAAGATAAGGATAGATCAAAGTGGTGACTTTTCAGTACGGAGAAACATTGTGCGAATATCTGCTATCTTGTCTTTTTGATTGACTGGACAGAACCCATACTATACCACTGCAAAGCAAAGGCCTCTACACCCTTGGCCTCCTAAAAGGGTGGGCTTTTTCCACGTCTTTCGATCTTAAACTAACGGTAGTCCAGTCTTTGAAACTGCTCTTCTACGAGATGATGATGTCGCGTCTGATCTGCCGCGGAAACCTTTTATATTGCTATGTCGATAACCCCGGATTCTATACATTTCCTCATACACACATTACATTGTAAACTGTAAAAATCATATAATAAAAGTAATTACGGCTAATGATTCGTAATGCACACGCGTACAGGAAACCTCATTGTTTTAGCACCGGACAGCACAAGTGATGGGTAAAAAACATCAAAGCTACGCAATTGACCGTGTAGTATCCGTTTTATTGTGTTTTAGAAACAAACTTCAATGATCCTTTTTTGTCATTCGGGATTCTATTGATTAGTGATTTTTGGAGTATTAAATGTTTTATGATGATCATACACGTGATGGACGACCTGATTAGAGTCGCAGGATCTTGTTATGCTAGACTGTCGCGACTGGACACTTTGCAAGGATATTAATATAGTAACATTATCAGCAATCACGGCAGTCACCGACCACAGGGTTACAAAACTTGTGAAACTTTCTCAATGATATTGCAACCTAATTGTATGATAGTAAGAGAAAACTCGAGAGAAATTTGTATTTTTGTATAGTACTTGTGAATGTGGCCTGTACATTGCCTGACGTTTAACCGCCTAAACTGGTATTCCATAAATATCTATTGTATTGTTTTTTCGGCTTTATGTTTTTTTTAGTGCGCTGTGTTGCCTACTAATTTGTTTATGGCAATAGTTTACAACATTTTGTTTAATTCTAAGCAAGTATTATTGTTCATAAACGTTGGTGAACCTAATAAATAAATAAATAAATAAAATTTACCTAAACTTGACATTTGGAAATAATATTATGGGGACATGTCTTTTTAAATTTCGCATGAGGAATCGTTCGAAAGTCTTAGTCGACTATCAAACGGCAATACTATCTTATAATGATGTCATTTATCAAACAGACATAACTATAGTTTTATAGCATTGAGACAAAAGTGCTTCACACTATACTCGCTTTCCGCTAGTTTACCTCACGTATCAAATAACCATCCATTAAATAACTTTAAGCCTTTTTTCTTCATTAGCGGCAAGTGACTTAAATTACACAGTACTAAGTGCGTCGGAACATGTGTTACTGACGTCCTTACGAGCCCTTGATTACAAGCCCATGATTACAACGTAGGTTCTGGAATTAATTTTAATTACATGTAATAAAGACGTAAATGTTCAGTGGAATTTTTGCTAAACACAAGTGTTTCCCGGAATGAATATAAAGTTGTTGTAAGGTTTTTTTTATCAAGTGTTTGGTTCACACGGATCTGTTAATACTTTGCGATATTATAAGCGACTTGATAGATAATAATTAGTGAAGCGTTAAATTGAAAGTCGACATCCTTTTAAAAATATTTTTACATATCAGTTCAGTCAGTACAATCTTTTAAATTTTCACTATTTATATGGAACCAAACTGTTGAGAAAGGCCGTTAAAACGCTTATTAAGTGTAAAATAAAAGTTTATAAGAAAAATTGACAATAAGAATAGAAAGTTCCATCTCACTAAACACTTATTCCGCCTATTTTGGGATAACTTAAAAAAAGTTGAGTTGTAAATACAAAAATACCATTTGAAGTAAGCAAAGAGAGAGAAACTTTTTAAAACAAGAATTAGTTATATCAAAAAAAAAGAATTTAAAATTAACATTTATGTTTGTGATGTGAGGAATTTTTGCTTGTGCTTGAGCCGGTTGAAACTGTCACAAAGAACCGTGGACTCATCGACTTAGCACATTATATAGGTAATTTGACATAGCAAAACGCATAGACAATGCATTTAATACATCGTCTTTCCATGGTTACCTCATTATTAAATGCGAACCATCGCTACTTAATACGGCATAAGGCTGTGATTACATTAACGAGGCGAACGGTGCGACGAGCGAAGCGGAAAACTGTAGCGGTCCCGCCCGCTCCTTCGGATAGGGTTGTCAGTAGGTTACTTACTCCGATAGCTCAGCAACCCAAGACTCAGTCCCCGATCATTCACGGTTTCATGCCAGTCTGCCCATTTCATCCCGGCCATATGTGCGGCAGCCGATAGGGCATCAAACAAGTGATTAAAAACTTAAGTTGTTTGATTATTTCTAGTGGTAAAGTCATTTAAAATAAGGCTTGCCCCTGTTGTCAAAACAAGTAACGTTGACAATAGGATAATTTACTTACTTCATTGCACAAAAAAGTTAAATAAACAAGTGAGTAACGCCATGTTAACACAATTTGGATTATAGCAAGAAGCTTACCGATTCGATATATCGGTCGTTGAGAAGCGAAAGTGTTTCGGTACCTAGTTCTAACTGCGACTACATAGGCTATGTTCAGACTAGTGAGTACGGGAGAAACTCGCTCTCACTCTGTTTTGGAGTAAATGACAGAAACAGACGTGCGGGAGAGACACGACAACTACGACTAAGTATAGCAAACTTTTCAATATCTAGGTCAGCTACAGCCACTTTTTGACTCCTTTACCGTTTCGCATAGTTATGCAAATATTTACTAAGAGGCACCCCTACCTCGAAATCGTCTCTATTTACGCAATCATGACAATACGTAATGACGATCGTTAGTTACTGCGTTTCTGTCTGTACACAGTAATTGACATTATTTTCCAATTTCTCCGCGTTTTTTTCACGTAATGAAATCGCAGTGTGCTCACTCGGTCGTGAGTTAAGATTGCTTATAAAATTTGCGCGGGACGCTTTTCTAGTGATGTGTCAACTCGAGTCATTAATATAAGTCAACTCAAGTTATGTCACTTGTGCTTACCTAATTTTTTTTATTAACACGTTAACTTGGGGTGACATTCACCAATTGGATCACAGGGTTGCTGGCCATAGACCTTAGAGGATATGAGCTCGGAGTTCTCTGATCGAATTTAGAATCTATTTCTCCTTTGACACTATTCGCCACTAGTCAGTCAATTGTCTAGATTGAAGAGGATATTTCAATATTTTTTATTTAAAAAAATTAAAAATATTTTTATAGAGAACACTCTTTTTAAATAGACCCTAGATCTAGGACGACCTCAACTGAGCAATGGGCGGTGTCCACGCACAGAACATTTTATTCCCGGTCGAAGAATTTAGAAATCGAACTTTAATAGATTGTCTCAAGTTTTAATGTATATTTTTAATTAACTCCAGTTTATTTCATCATGATTTCACTTGACTAGATTTTTGTTTGACATATCAAAATTTCTACCAACAGTCAGCCTCATGATTCTATCGAGCCGTTAGAACGCCCTACAATACGTTTACCACTTCGTGGCGGAGACGACTCGACTCGTTGGAGGAGAGTTCTCGAGTGGAGACTTAACTTTTCTCCCCAACAAATCAACTCGCCCCGAATTTTTCCTCCGTGTCCCATCTCTATTTATTCGAGTAGGCAAATATGACGTTTTCTTGTGGAAGGACTCTTAACGAGCAATGGCAAAATCGTTTTACCAAACGAGCCATAAGCAGCATTTCGAATCACGTTGATAAGTTTGTATGTTTATTTTTTGCCAACATTTTATTGGTTTTCTATCTTTTTCAATCCCTAAATTTACTGGTTGGTGAATTCGATGTTGATAAAATAGGATTATTTATAAAGTACATATCAGTAGACAATTATATCACTGTCAATTTACAAAATCGATTTCGTAAATAAAATATAAATATTGGAAAGAGATAGGATATTCGTTTCACCGTTTTCCGAAGTATAAAGTATTAAAGTATTCGGGGTTGAAATGGTCGAGATTCTTTGTGAACTTTTTCACTAATATTTTAATTAAACAGACTTAGCTACTACAAAATCAAGTTTATCCCAATGTCTGCAAAGTTTTTTATTACAAACTTATTATTACTTTTACATTTTGAAACAATAAAGATTTATGATTTTGATTAGTTATTTTTTTGTTTATTTAATTTTGTGACAGTCATTTATATTTTAATGTTGCCGCCGGATCGTATAATCCGCCGTGTTACATTACGGCTGGCTGTTACCAAAAACATGTCATGCGGCGGTTTGGCAGACGAATAGACGGATCACCTAAAACTTATACCTATGAAGTATTGATAACAAATGAACAGACAAATCTTGCTAAAATCTTGTGAATTTTACTTACGCGTCTTTGTTAGGTATCCATAAAAGCAACGATTTATAAGTATTCTGTATGAACCGAAAACCACTGCAGTGCAATTACACAGGAATCAGGCGAGCACGGCAATAACTCGGTCCATCTATCACCTCTCGCGAACTGAAGAGCATTTAGCTCTCTCTACATATAATTTAAACCCATTAAAGACATCTGCAGACCCCGCAATGAGCTCTCCTTACTTGGGATGCGTGGCGGCCCTCCCGAGCCCTTTTTTGTAACGTGCGGGGGTGAGTTTTTCAAGCAAGGGGTGAAAGCGTGGGGTGTACCTACTCCTGTTTATGACTCTAATGTTCTTGACTCATATACCTCGTTTTATGAAAAAACGTCGTTCCGTACGTTCTGGAGTATTAGCATGTTATGTGTGAAAACATTACAGTACGTTTGTATGTAAGCGTGAAACGAGATGTTGAATGATTTGATAACCCCAAATACGGATTGGTGAACACAAATCTGAGTTAAGTGAGAAAATTTGAAACACTTTTAACGCGACCCGGGATTTAAACCAAGAACTCCATATCATGGCCCGTTACTTAAACCACTAGAACAAAAGGGACTGAATGTAGTATAACGTATTTTTAATTTTGAAATTCAATCAGTTTTACCCAATAACTATACCACTGCTAGACATAGGCACAAAATAATTACACACAGAAGGTAGACTCAGCCTGATTTTGAATTTAGAAGAGTTCGTTGACATATGCTAGGGTTGTTGCCCGGCATGAGTACATAAGCGCGCGGCCTCTACCACAGACCTCGACAGTTCGACAATCTTATGTCATAGGCTAGGATTAATGTGGTCGAAAAGGCGTATTTCCCCGTTAGTGCGCATGCGTGAGTACATGACACGTTTTTAGCTCTTAGTGGGCAGCCTACTTTCTGTGTGTAATTATTTTGTGACATAGGCCTCCGCCAGTGTTCTCTACACAGAACGGTCCTGCGCCGCCCGTATGTAAGCCTCGGCTTGTTATGACATCTACAAAACACTTAGTATAGAATAGTAATGTTTGTAAGATTTACGATGTGCTTGTTAATACACGGAATGTGTCAACCCACGTGGGCTAAAGGACGTCCGTCACCGCACTCCTCCGTAAAGGCCGCCTGTGACAAATAGAAGAAAGATAGAATCTAAACCTATTTATAAAGTTAAATGCGTCATTTGAGAAAACGATTGCGTCATTTCAATTTAGAATCGTTTTAGGGCTCCGTAGCCAAATAATGAAAATTGGAACTCTTATAGATTCGTCATGTCTGTCTATGTATGTGTCCGTATATCACAGCCATTCTTTTCCAGAACTTTTAGAGATAAATACTGTTGAAACTTTGTAAATAGATTTAACTTGTGAACGGCATTATAACTATAAATATTGGGGATTTCCTGTACTTGGAACTAACTCAAAAAAAATTTGCTCATTCAAACCAATATAATCCTAAATTAAGGAATGAACTGTTCTGTTCCTTTTGAAAGCAAAAATCTATATCAAGTGAAATCTTAAAAGTCTTCTACGCGTCTGCAAATCAGTGGATATCCCTGAGATGTGGTGATCTCTTTAAAAATTCCAAACAAGTAACTTAAATAATCGGTTAATAAAATGAATTCCTTGTATCTTATTCTTCTTCTGTCTTTAGTAAAGCGCAGCGCTATCCAAGGGTTGCACTAATAATCACTTAGTATCAGGCATCAGGTGACCGCCTTGCTCGCTAAAAAGTAAAATCATTAAAAGTCAAGTATTTCCATAGTCGTTCAAACTTTGTACCGGTATAAAGTCCGCAGCACTTCAGTGTTTAATAACGTTAAGTTAGTGTTTATTAGCGCTATCGGGGAAGGTTACAAACACCGCAACATTTTCAATACACTCTTAAAGTCACTTCATATTAGTGTATAAAGCATATAATAATGCTTAAGTTCGATTTAGGAAGTGCAGGTGTCTTACTACTTAATAGGAGTGCCTTTTACTACATGCGCAACTAGTGCCTATGTGCGGCATACTAAATTATGAAATATGCATGCGTACATGAATTTATGTAGATGCTTATACTTGGTTATTGTATGTAGGTATATTAGACAACTGTCAGTGGTGTTCTTGGGGACTTTGGTTCTGCCAATGTCAAGTAAATAAAGAGAAACTTTCCGTTGTATTAAAATTGACCGGTGATTTTTACGTCTTCGTCTGATCCGGTTCCATGGCATCCTATACTTCGTATTTGTTCTTAACATGATCCCACTTATGTAAATAAATATCTCTGACACTGGTCCTCGGTCAATGATTCAATGTTTTTATTTATTTATTGAGAAAGCATCATTATACTAGATACATTGTCCTAGTCCCAAAATAAGGTTTTTCCTTGAGCTTCGGAAACCAGGAAGAAGGAAGGAACCACAGACACTCAGACCAAACACAAATTAATATCTGTTTCATCAAAAAACATTAGTGTTGGTGCGGGAATCGACCCCGCCACCCATGGCTCTCGACCGGCGCTCAAACCACTGCGCTGAACGGGTCAGTCATCAAATGTTTTCTATATCCTATTTTAATTTACGCGTCTAGAATAGAAAACTACGCAAGTCTAAAAGCGCTCTTAGCTGGCAAAATGGCGTCGCACAACAAAAACATTGGCGAGTTTAATCACATCGCACCCTGATTAAGGCGAGCACCCCTGCCCATAAAAACATTATCGTCCCTCACATAAAAAGCATAAAGAACAAATACAATGGGACGGAGCGCCATCAGATATTGGCAGTTAGTCACATGCGACGTACATCTTGTATGATTGCATCTTTAGTGCGAGTGTCATCTGGTGGAATACGGCTTTCAAACGCGAGGTTTGTGCGAATAGTCGTGTTTGAACGATCTTTCACGTTTTTAATCGGTTGTTTTGCTTCCATCTTTCTTTCTAATTAAATGCGCTGGTTAAATCAGTAAATGTACGTACAGCCACACATCAAAGAACCAATGCCAAACTGTTTTAGTCGACTCTCATCTTACTGTCATACATATTAGGTTGAATCGGTTGAAGAAATTTGACTGGTTGTGGTAACCTGATGTGTGACTGACTGTACATATAAAAAGTGATTATTGGTGCGAAATTGACTTTTTTATTCTATTCTACATTGTGTTATTTTTACATGCCTCAGTCTATCAATATCAGTCATTGATAGGGATTTTTTGACAAAATGTATTGCATCTATATTATTTAAAAAAATAACAATGACACGTAATTGACTAAACTTTCAATCGATTAAATCAAAAAAATATCATATATTTCTAGAACTGGCTCTGTCAAATGATTCTGATAAAATAATTAAAACGATTAAAAAGTAGTTCTTTAGGTTATAATAAACACAAAAATTCTACTACAGTAGGTTCAAAGTTTTTAGATACCTACCTACCTTGCAATTTACACATTTAGATGAGCTGATTTCGTTAATAACAAAACAAATGTGTATTGTGTGTATCTTCAACCAATATGCATGAGATAAAACACAGAAGATTCTTTATACAGTACTGATAAAGGGAATGACACATGATACAAACGATATCGGCAGTTAGTCCCACATGACGTAGGCACATGATTCCATCTGACGCCATTCGCCAACCATCAGTGTAATGGATATTGCCAATTGTCATCTCGTTATAAGAAGTATTTTGCAGCGTCTTTTTATGGTGTTGATCAAGAATTAATTCAATCTATTGAGCCTGGAATAACACATGATATGAATCGATAATATCTCCTATCTTAGCGTGTGATTCCCGGTTGCATCCAGAGCTGTCGCTATGGAATCCGTGATACTCTTAGACCGAGATTCAGGATTTGGGAAGTCTGGTAATTAGGTACAATGAAGAGACTGCTGTCTGTACCTTCGCAACCCATTGACAGTGGAATCAGACCATTATGAATCATGGTTACACGTTTCAGAAACTACCAAAAACGTGTAGGCTTCCTCACGGTGTTTTTCCTCATCTCCGAGCCAATGGTAGAAATGTGCAAATAAATTTGAAAAATCCTGATATGTATGCTCAGATTCAAACCACGACCTCCCACTTGGAAGGCGCGTTTTTATCCACTAAGCTTACATCGCTCAAAGGAATAGACAATATTCATAAACCTCAGTGTCTATCTATCTATGTCGACCGATCTAAAAGAAAAAATCTCAAATTCAACCACTGAGTGAAACTGTTTGTTTTGTGAAAAATACTAATATCTCCACGAAGACAAAAATGTAGGCAACACTTGATGCTATAAGATGCCTTTTCTCAAAGACGTAAAGGACGTTAAGACTAATTAATTAATCAAATGCACCTTATTTACAAAACACGACCATTCCAATCACAATACACCATTTTCCTCATACTAATCCTAAAGATGGCCGGCAAAAAATAGCCTTGAGGGTGGAATCTCAAAGCGTCGAGAAAAACATTGGTACCATGTACTGGCGATATGCTTAATGCACCCCCACACAAATTATCGATTAGAAGCTTTTTTATGCAAGAGGGAACCAACGGAGGGTGCCTGGGGGCGCGCGGTTGAAACAAAAAACGGAATGGAGAGTGAAATAAAAAGTTTAAACAAGTAGGATTGCAGCGGCCCTCAAGACGTAGAAAATCAATAGGCGATGCCCGATGCAAATCTCCTTGCATCCGAATTTGAATTTCAATGGCCGACGAATTTGAGTTGTGTTATTTTTTAGTAATTCTATGCGTCTGGAGTTTGTGAATGGAATGTAATTTTGTAGGTACGTAAGGTTGGCACGCGACTTTGAAGATGTTTTGGCAATTTGTGCAGCGGTGACATGTTTTGTTATTGTCATGTTGATATTTCATATCCTTTAAGAATATGATAATGAGCTGTGAGTGAAAGTATTCAGATGATACAATTTGTGGTTAAGAGTTAACAGGTGCTACAATAGAAACATTTTTCTTTATTCTTCACTTACTTTTATGTATGACTTCTAATCTAACAAGTCTCGGTCGAACTTTTAACTGTATTTGCTTTCGTTTTTTTTCTATGAATTAATCAATTCGATTGCTATGATTAGTTTGTCTATAAAGACGCAATATTCTTTATAGAATATTGGGTATAATTTTCTATGAATACGTAATACAAAATAAAACTTACAATGAATACTAACTACGTAGATGGAAGCTGGCGTTTATTACACCAATCAATCAACTCTGAAATACGTCTTACACATCCTGGGCAGCCAATTAAAGCACCCCAGGACTCAGATGTTCACTTCTCTTGATCGTTCGAGCGTCATCTTTAAATTTCCGCCGTTAAGATTTAATTTTTATCAAACCCCCTCCCCCGCGGAGGCGACCTGTCGCGCCAAATATTTTCCTCCGTAGTTTTTTTCCCTCCTTCGATGGCACTTACTCGCCTCCCCTCTGTACGCATTTTTTTATCATTAAAACTCCAAGTGGGGTCGCCGAACTCGACGTTGCCAACCCGCGTTGTCATAACAAAACAAAATCATACTGAGCCTTGGCGGATTCGCAACATCGCAATTTTTAACAAAAACAAAATCTTGACTTTCAGACTTGCGGAACATATGATAGCGGTTACGTCACGACGGATTCGTACTATAAACTGTGTTTAGGAGTCTAAATTTTCTTATGAATGCCTTTTCTCAATTACATTATATCAGTTTACTAATATTCATAGTGTTACTGTAATCTTAATAATATTTTTTATTATCAGAATGAAAATTGTAATTACTGATCATAATTTGAAAAGAGTGACTACTGAGTTTCCGAATCCCGAGAAATCGACTTTCCGAATCAGCGGTAGCTTACATAATATTTGATATTCATAAATGTTCTATAAGGACTTAAATTGAATAAATAATATTTCTACCGCACTTCTGAAAATTAGTTGACGTAATTTCAAACTTATGGTTAAATTTATGGAAGTTAAGATGAAATAATGGTTCCAAAGGGGTTTAGAATCAGTAGAAGTATCTAGTAAGTAGGTAATCCATACTAATATTATAAATGCGAAAGTAACTCTGTCTGTCTGTCTGTCTGTCTGTCTGTCTGTCTGTCTGTCTGTCTGTCTGTCTGTCTGTCTGTCTGTCTGTCTGTTACTCTTTCACGCCAAAACTACTGAACGGATTTAAATGAAATTTGGTATACAGATAATCTAGACCCTGAGAAAGAACATAGGCTACTTTTTATTGCGAAAAGGGGGTTGTAAGGGGTTGAAAGGGGGGTAATAAGTTACTTTTCCACGCGGACGAAGTCGCGGGCGGCCGCTAGTATTATTATAATTACATAATGATTTCAAGAAAACTTTGCGTAGGTACATAGGTAACTGTGGGAGAGCCATGCTTCGGCATGAATGGGCCGGCTCGACCGGAGTGATACCACTGCCTCACAGAAAACCGGCGTGAAGCAGCTCCTGTGATGTGTTTCGCCGAGTGAGTGAGGGTACCGGAGGCCCATCGGGGGGGAAGGGGATAAAAGGTTAGCAGCGCACTTGTGACTCCACTGGTGTTGCATGTGTCCATGGGCGGCGGCAATTGCTTACCATCAGGTGATCCGCCCGCTCGTCTGCTACCTATCACATAAAAAAAAAAAAAAAAAAAAGGTATAACACATTATGTTTAAACAAATAATATAATCTTGACCACATTAAAGTCTAATTAAATAGACTAAATATACGCAACGTCAACCATTTTTATTGCAAACACATCCACTGACCAACTTTGATACAAATATGAAAATCTGATATTTATCACATTCAATCAAGATCTTAAACTAATTGAAAGCTTTCAACATCGCAATGCAGTTCTCTCCAAGGTCAAACAGTAAACAGCATCAGACGATCTCGTCTGGCCGCACGTCTTAAGACGTCGAATTTCCTCCAACTTTTTCCGCTTGGGGCCACTTACATGGGGGCAACCCCCCCCCCCTCCCCCCCTCCTCTTGGTCCATCGAGCCGGACCACTAATTGCGTCCGTTAATTACGATACGTCATGAGTGTTTACCGAGAGAGCTAAGTGTGAAGTTTCCCCCACTAATGCTCTGGCGTAAAATTACTTCCGTTGAAACTTTTTGAGAAATAAACTTGGAGGATTAATTAGCTGATGGAATGAGGATTAGCTGCGTCTTCCCTAACCTCGTTATAGGAATTAGGAGTTTGTTTCATCAACTTTTCAGCTTCACCTTAATTATGTTTGTGGTTCTTTCGCATTCGGTGTCGGAGGCTTAAAGACTGGTGTATTAAACTTCGCATAGTACTACTGTTCCACTGGTAATATTGTTTAAGTGTATTAAACATTAACACGTTGGGCTGTTTCAATCTGCCATATTTCTTAAAATGAACATGGAACTAAATGTGTTCGATATTAAGGTGTGAATGGGATGAAGAATTACTACAATATTTGAAAATATTGTAGTAGCTTTACATTTGGCAATATGTACAAATGCTTTAGTTTTAGTATTTTCATTGAATAATAACATACTTTTAGCCACTATTTATCTGATCAATAATAGGTGAATGGATATTTATGGCACATAATCTGCTAATTCAATAGACTATGTTCAATTATTCATACTATATTGAAACCTTATTTTTTTCATCCCTATTTTTTTAAGTTTTTGCCCAAAAAATGGTCTCTTATACTTGACTGCTTCGTCATTAGTAGGTGATATAGATGATGTTGTCTGGTTCTTTTCTATTCCACTCGCTTTATTAAAATCCTTGGAATCTCAGTGTGTTTCCCTTCCTCTCTTAAGCCTCAACCCAATAAACGGCCTCGGATGACACATATCACTTAACCTCAACGCCGGGCTCTAATTAAGCCCCACGTGTTAATTACACGAGGCCGGCTCGCACCTCGCTCGATTAATTTCCTCGGGCGCCATCTTTGTTTTTCTATCCCGCACTATTTAGTTACGAAGAACCACAGTGTAAGAACTACCAGTCTTCTTGTTATGTTATTTTTTATGGTAGAGGTCACAAATCACTAAGCAGGTCACCTGGTAAGTAATAGGCGACTAGCCTAGCTTATCTTTATTCTTTTGGTGCCGTCTCCTGGCGAAGTTTAGTGACGTAATGGTGATTTGAAATCCATGATACTAGCACTATAGATCCTGCTGTTTTGAATCTTTTTTAAGGACAAAGATTCTTTCTTTCATAAAATCGATTAACTGAATTATAATTTTATAATTCTTATTCCGAAATCCACCTGAGCCCAGCGAAATTAGGGAAATGAAGCAAATGTATTTGTTCTCAAAAACATATTTCTTTCAATGTACAGTCAGCATCAAAATGATCATAGTGTTCAAATCTACCAAAACTGCCTCAAGTAATGTACAAAAGCACTTCTATCACTATACCTTAACGGTGTACTTTCATGTGCTTTATCGAACACCAAATACACCTTGACATAGACTGACATTTGGTGAGTATGCACAGGCAAACAGTTGTTAAAAAAGTTGACAAAAATGCTTTATGTCAACTTTTTTGACAGCTGTTCGCCTTTGCATATATTTTCCAATGTTTGGCTAAAAAATCGCATATTAATGTTGCCTGTACAAGGATGTTGCACAACTGAAAGTAATGCAGCCTAAGGTTCCGTTGACAAGGTACCAAGGCACCTCAACGTGCTGTGATCCCACTGGAAGTTATTGCACTATGGTTACGTGCCCTGTTTAGTGCCTTTACTAATTATGTTGGCTCGAGATGATTAGGTAATTGTAGCTATATTTTTGCAGCTTATATTCGCGATAATAAATGTGCGTTAATTAATAGTGGACTGAGGTGACTTATCTTTTGCTGTGGGTAGAACCAGACATTTCTTAATTTGGAAATGTACAAATGGCCACACGTTAGGTTACTCAAATATTTATTAATCCCAAACGTGACGCAATCCGTACTTTGCTACATGAGTATCTGATAATATTGGTAAAAAGTGAGCGTATTCCTTTTTACAAGGTTGGCAGCGTACTTGTGATTCCTCTGGTGTTGCGGATGTCCATGGGCGATCGGTAATCGCTTACCATAAGGTGATCCGTCTGTTTGTCTGAACCCTATATCATAAAAAAAGCATGATTGTTTGTGACTCTGATTTATTTTAAAGTTTTCATAGTTCTACCTAATGGTTCTAACTTCTTTTTTCAGTATCACTAATTTAAGTTTTGTCAGAAGACATTACTGCCACACTAAACCAAGAGATGTGACTGAGCGTCGATTACATCATGTCAGTTTTTTGCCTTCTCGGTTTTCCTATAAAACTTGACATTGACTATGCCTTTAACTTCTTCATACTTAAATAGTATAAAATTTCACGTTGCATTTTTTTTAAGTTGAGGAAACACCTTACCTGCCTACTTAACAAGCTTACTAACATTTGGTCATCTACATCTCAATTACTCGATATTTGATGAGCCCAAATGAAAAATAGCCCCCGATAGTCCTGCCTTATTAACATGCCGCCCCTGTGCGTTTCCGATGAGTAATTGCTTTCTTAATTCTGGTCATCCATCCTCAAAATAGGGCAATTTTTCATTCGACTTCACGAGTCTTGTATGGCGAAAAGTGGGAAAACACGGAACTGTGTGCTTGCTTGCGGTAGGAATGGTAATGTGGGTTTTGTGAGATTCTATAAGAAGTGGCTCCTTCAAATGACCTTTGCATTTTTTTTTCATTTATAGAGATATACGAGTAGCTTATTCACATGTTAAATAATAATGACTCTGACCAATAACTTACATCCAGTAACAACAGAGGTGTAACTATACTAACTGAGGCCCTTAGCAAATTCTTCGCATAGTGCCGACTTAGGCACAACAATTTGTTAAGTATTAGGTTATTTCTTAGCTCGCGGCCTCATGGCCCGGGGCCCTCTTAGATCGAGGGCCCTTGGCGTATTGCCACCCTTTTACGCCACTGGTACCAAATTAATATTGAAATAAAGGTTTTTGACATTAAAGTGAGTAAATCAATTGAAGAAAGACAGGTTTTTGATAAATGGATGTGTCCGTAGTAAAATGACAGGAAAAGTTAAGGTCTTTAATAAGAAACAAAGATATCATAACATAAATTGACTGAGGCTAAGATTATTTACAAGAGCTCAGAAACAAAAATCATCCTACCTATTTTTACGTTTCTGCGTAGACAAAATAAAATCCCAGTTTAACTTAACAAGCCATAATATCGTATCTTTACTAAAAGCCGCCAAACAAGAAATCGTTAGTCTCTCGTTCCGGCTTAGTCTTCCCTTTCTATTCTTTAATTCATTCCCCAAAAATATAAAAGGATTTCGAAAGACCGCCCCATCGTTAGCGATATTGTAATTTCATTATTTGTATTTTTTTCGAATACTTTTAATCACCAGCCCAGCTCAGTGGTTAGAAAGGGGAAGAAAATCAGATTTCAATTTCAATTAGTGGAGGATCTTCGCGGAAAAATGCGAAGTGAAATTAGGGGCCGCGCAGACGAGACACTGGTGGCGGCCACTGGTCGCTGACGGGCGCCACCTTTTTACCACACTGTATAAGACTAATACTTCATATAAACGGGACTAAACGCGACGAGATTTAATAAGTGCACTTACTGCTTGACGTTTCGACTGCGTTACAACAGACGGCTGTTGACCACGGGGTCACAAACGGACATAAAAAAATGTATAAAGACTAGCTACAAGTTGCATGAGCTAAATAGAGTTGCCTGAATGTAGTATGATGAAGTTGAAGTAAAGCTGGAAGTGAAGAAAATGATGCTTGAGTTTTTAGGAGGAAATGCTTGTTAAGTTAAGTCACTTCGATGAAGCTATTCAGTTTATTAAGCTTGTTTACAATGATTAACGCCGATGAGTTGACTAACTTACCCTACTAAGATTAACTTTAAAATCTTTTGGGTGTTCAAACATAGAAAGACATTTTGTATTTTTGTAATGCTAATAAAGTTTAGAATCCGTTTAAAAATCTTGCTACCTCTTTCTCAGTTTATTTGATAGAGACAACAATATGGTTGAGCAGCAATCTAAAAGTGGTCAAAGGCTATTCAAAATGGAGGTAAGGATAACTGATCCGCAGGTTCACTTAAATAGACACGCGCAATCAAAACTAACCTTGATAGCCTTGAATTCTCATTTAGGTTCTATGTTATGTCCTGCTAGGTTTAACTTTTATTCACGTAGTCAATGGTAATCAGTAGCCATCATCATCGGCTATAGTCATAAATAACTAAAACCAATGACCGTCACGTTAAACGTCGCCGTCTTGTTACACGAATGTGGTTGATCAATACAAAATGTACGAAAAACTACTGATCGCTAACCACTGGTGACATACATGCCGCTCCATGGCGGCTCGTCTGTGAGGACCCTAAGTATTGATGAGTTTGGTCGTTAATACAAATGAGTCATTGAGAGAGACGCTCGATCAGCCATTTTATTTATTCTTTTGTTGGAAACGCGATCTTTGTCGGTTTTGTTATTCCGATTCTGTTTTGTAAGGGGAAAATTAATTAGTGTGATTTCTTCATTTATTTTCAAGATCTTGAGACCAAATACTCCCTGATCGTAATACAAAAGCCTCGCTGTTAGAATAAAACATTTCTTATTCATAATCTCATCAATAGTCTTATAAAAAGCGTTCATTTCCTTAATTTCTGTTCCGCCCTAATACTTTTGTAACCACAACCTCAGACCTATAAGTATTTGGCAGGCATATGAATGTTATGATATGTAAATATTATGATAGAAACTGTATTTGTGTCTGCGCACCCACTCTTGCAGTATTAATGTCCTGCATCGATGGATGATCGTTGAGTAAGCCAACATATCGGTTAAGAGGACATTTATTACACTAGTAAATGATCAATATGCCTCACTTCCATCAATTAAGCATCGATACTTTGCATTCCCCACGCGTCGACTGGTGTGGACTACCCGATGTTACAATTAGAAATTACAAGCGGCGTTAGCACGCCACCCACAAATAATTCATTACAACCTATATCGACGGTTCCTACAATCACTTAGACTGTCATGCACGACGTTTAAACCAAGAGTAATTACCTACCCTGAAACCGACTGCATCGCTGAAAGGTTAGAAATAATTGGATAATGACCGTGTGTTATGCACTGTAATGACGCGTATTCGACCATGTCACGTTTTATGGTGATGGCTGATGCACCTCGAGTCAGGTTTAGCTATGAAGTGATTTGACAATAACACTCGAATAAGTATAATCACTGGCGCTATTATATAGGCAATGATTAACACTGTCTGTATGTTAGACATTTCTCATGGATCATGCACAGCCGAGATCAGCTCAAACCTCCTGTTTTTCCTCCTCTAGTGCAAGGGCTGTCGCAGCCGGGACCTTTATAATGTGATAAAACATAATGTGATAGAGTCAATGTTACTCATATTGTATTAGTTATTAGTAACTACCAATAAACATAATTTACATTATCGTGCAATACAATAAGATGGAAAAATTAGTAGAAGTAATTTTAATTTCCTTACACACACTAATTTGAACATCCCACTGAGATCAATATCTTTAGATACGAGACATATTGACTTCACTCGAGTAGAAATCTCGAGTCATTCATACAATCGGATTGTTAAAAAATACACTAGTAAATTCTGAGGGTAAATTCAAAAATAGGCAAAGATATATTTTTTATACTACATTGATTCTGCAATGTCAAGTATACTACACTGAACTTATTACTTATAATCTAACTATACTGCACTTCACTGCACCTGTGTTGCACAAGAGTTGTTGCTATTTAGCGTTAATAATCTAACTATATATCAATTTACTGCACTTATGTTATTCGAGTCATTATGCTTACTCGTCACATCACTATAGTCCGGTAAGCGGCGATTCTGAGACATAATAGGCGAATTAGGTGACAGTTTTTATGGAATAATCAATAGATTGTATGAATTCTGAACTATCCATGGCGACGTGGTAGTGGAAAACCATAGACAGGTTTTGTTTACAAACCTGTCAATCAGACTAGCAAGGTTACTTTTATTATTTCTCTTCCACTGCTTTTAACATGGCAAACTGCCTTGTTTCTGGTGTTTTGGGTTAGTCTGCCCCCTCCAATCAAAGAAAATTTACTTTGTTTGGTTGAATGAAGGTCATCGACATCATCATATCAGTCAACGTGTACTGCCAAATAGAAGTTTCTCCCAATGACTTCAAAAACGGTCAGTAAGGTACAGCATCCGGCCGCTTCTTGCAAACTTTTTAAGTCTTTAATCTAGCTTGTGGTCGGACGTCCTACACAGCATTTGCCGGTTCTCTAAGATAGACACTATTATTTAGTATTTTTTAGGTCTTATCTATATCATTAAGGTTAGTATTCCACTGGTACCTGATGCGTTGACTGCGACTATACTCGTAGCTACTTATATAGTATGTACGCTCTTGATTGCGTGCGCAACAGCTCCAAATCCTCAAGTGGGCAGTTAAAGCAATTAAAGGAATCAATCAAAAAACAAATTTCCTCCAACATAATAGCCGTAAATTAATTGAAATCTTACCAAAGCCAATATCATTAGTAGACCTATAAGCGCAATTATTAAAACCAACGCTTTTAAGGCCACGGCAAATTAAATTTGTCCAAGTTATTCGTCGACACGAACCAATTAGACGCCGGACGTCAACGAAGCCGCAATTAAAGGATCCTCGAATCTTCCGACTTAATGACTTCTTTGCTTGTTAATTCCTTGTCGCGAAGGAAAAAGTAGAGATGTCCTACTCTAGACTAACCATGGCTCGAGTGAACTCAAGTAACTAACGCACTTCAAAAAATCTCGACATGTCGTTTGGGTGGGAATGCGTCAAGGAGTTTTAATACTTTAGTTAGAACAATTGCAAAAAAAATGCTTAAAAAAATAAAATTCACGAAACTCAGGTTGAAATCCATATAAGTCATGTTCACTTAATAAGTCACGTTCATTTCATAGCTCAAAGGTCTTGTCGTATCAAAATAAAGTATGTTTGGTAGTTCAAAAGTAGAGTCCTGATTTGACTAAAATGACCAACGGAAATCATCATTAGTATCGTAGCGTATCATTTCAGCAGCATCAGACTTAGGATTTAGCAAGTCTGCTGTGTGAGCGTGAATAAGTGATGACCAATTATTCGACTATGTAGAACGCCCTTGGTGTGGTTTGATTGAAACTCTTAAATCAGGCCTTACAAGGTGGCAGGATTCACAAATTGAGTATGTTAGTATTTTGATCCTTCTTGACGACGAGTATTCCAACTTGAGTCAGAAAGAATGCAATCAGAGTTAATCTTAGTCCAACTCAAGTTGACATCACTATTATATTCCTTGTCGCGGAGGAAAAAACTCGGCAAGATTAATTCCAAGTGAGACTTGATTGTTTGCATAAGCCGGTGGCGGGGAAACATCACCTCTTGGTTGTGGCTTAAAAAAATAATTAAAATTCGTAATCACTCTTGACTCAGCCTCCCTGGGGGACCAAGTTTGTCTTGGACGGCTTTGTACGTTGAGTTTTAGACGCGGTTTAGCAGAATTATTTTGGTTTTTTAAGTGTTTGGCCATTGTTTAAGGAGGGTAATGAAGTTTCTTTTAATTTGATTTTGGTAAATGTTAAATAGATTAACAATAATTGTGAATATTACTATTGATACTGTTTCTTGTTATAGATGTGACTTTTGTTCACTAATCATACCTTATTTGTATAAAATACATAATGGGATGTAGAACTAACATTTAACGTTGAGATACAAAAGAAGTTTATAAACCCATTTTCATTAACACAGTCTCATAGAAGTATCCTTACACTTTAGACCAACAAGCGCATGGTCCCAATGGTTTTTCATTCCAACACCAATGGAAATATGTAATAGTATTTACTTCTCTGCCATCCATCCAACATGTTGCCTCAATAACTTGACCCGGAAATCAGAACCCCAATCCAACTATCAAACTACAAGGGCGTTGTCATATGTAAAAATAAGTGAAATGACTGCATTACGACTTGCCCAAACAGCGGCACAAAAGGCTTGTAGGAATCTTTACGACCGTTTAAAAGGCATACACGGCAATTCGGAAACTTTGACTCGGTTATAGGTTACCCGCAAAATATGAAAGCTTAGTTCATCCCTTGCATGTTCGAGGGTAGTTTTCTTCCCTCTTAACAACATATTTCGGCATATTTCGATTACCATAAAACGCTCAGTGTGATGTACACTCCTTGCATTATTATACAGTTTGCGGTGAACGTAATTATTTAGTTCATGCCGGTATTTAGTGGGAATATTGTAGCGAGAAATTACAAACTTGCAGCCACTTACCGGCGCGAAATTGGGTACTACATAAATTCGATTACGGAAATTACTGTAAAAGAAATTTCTAGGAAGAAAAATTGGAATTCAAATTCAAGAAACTAAGAAATATCTGTTATTAAAGTTTCTACAATTAACTGGTTCAGTAAGGCATATTGTACACGTAAGGCGCACGGCATGTACACGCTTACATCAACTGACGATTGCAAGACGAAAGCTTGTATTATGCGATGAAGCGAAATAACTGTACTTAAGGACTGTACATTAAGGATTACATATGGATTAGTAGTACAATATTCAATTCAGGAGATCCAAAGCTGTAAATTTTTCAAGTAATTTTTACAAAAATATAGTTCATTTCATTTGGAAAATGTCTTAGAACTAAAAATTTCTTATTATACTCAAGAGACTATGTACCTATGTATGTACCTAAATTGCATTCTTCCATTCAAGTTATTACTACGTTTTAAATCTCTAAGTCCTCTTCATAAATGTTCTTGCCCTTTTATTGAAGACACACTAACGTATTGTAACAAAGGAAGCTTAATGACACTTCGTCTATGATATTTTCACATTTTACTTAGAAGACGGGCTACTCGTAAAAATTTCTAAAAAAGGAAGGAATTCAGGAAGACAGATCAAGGAATGGTCCAGACGGCCCTTCAAGTAAAATGCATGAACGACCTCTACCGGGAATGAAATAAGCTAACAAGTCTGAAGGGGTCGGAGATTCACCGGTTTTTTGCAAAAAAAAACTATTTTAATTTAGTCCACGTAATGTTTTGGCTAGTAACATAATGCGTAAAAAAGTCTTGAAAACGGATTTTGGAGAAATAACGGAGTTCTCATTTTTAAACCAATGGGGTTACCACACCGCTTATGTCATAAGCGGCAGTGGTGCCATCAATTAATTTCATGACTTCAATAACACATTATATTATGAACAATGGTCCCTAATTTACATTTTGAATGCTCAGTATTTCTTTAATGAACGAATAATCTTCTTCTATCTATACATTTATTAAGAGGCGATTTTCTTATTTTATCACGGCTTTTTCATTGAAAATGTTGGTATCTATATAAATACATTGTAATAACCTAGCATTCTAACTTGTAGCAGTTACGTGTATGATAAATAGCAAGTAACCATTTATACTTCGCTTCTTACCGCCACAGAATCTCAAATCGAACGAAATTTCGTAACCCCGAACGCAAATGTCATGGTCGGGATCTTAAATTTCCTGCGTTATATTCGAATGCCTAATTCCATTCGGTTGAATCTAATAAATCCAACCGAGCGAGCCTCCTGAAGCTGTTTCATTACCGAGCATTAGTCGGTCCACGCAAATCTTCGTCCAAACCGGCCAAGAACTAGAGATGCGGCAAAAAAATCAGGGAGATACTTATTATTAATTTTTTTAGCCTTGAATCTAGCCAACGCAAACTGAGCGATCCAGCGATCCAATCGATGGACTACAGGAGCGAAAACTTAATGAGTGATTTAGAGCAAAGTATAGACCTAAGACCGTTCAAGATAGAGACACACTGTGGAAACCCTTTGCCCCGTCAGGCGGAACCTATGTTAATGTCCTTACATTTCAATCAAGTCAATTCATAGTCAAGTACATATCATATTCGCAGAAATGTTATCGGATAACGCAATCACTAGACCTCTAATATTATTTTATCGACTTGTACTACGCCTATCGATTTCAAATCTTTACTCGTTGAACGTCTTCTACGAAGGACACAAGTGATGATTTAAGTCTAGCTGATTGGTGTTATGCAGCACTGTCTATTTAGTAAGATTAATCCAGGAACACTTCATCTTAACTTATGCAACACTAATGGCCCATCCTTACTTCGTTTTGGGACAACATTTTGCTATAAGTTCCAATAGATGGGGTTGGGTATCAATTACAACGTTATAAATAGATAGATAGTATAGAAGATATTTTCACTGGAGATACTCGTGACTTTGGATTTAAGACGCATCACTACCAAGAACGGAGAGCCCCCAATTTCCTTCATTACTTACCTTCCAACCGAGACAATGGGAAGACGACGACAAGAAAAAAATAATAATAATTTCAAGTGGAATAATACTGAAAATCTTTTCACCGAAAGAATTATTGTTGTTTTGCAAGCTCTTGTCCCTGAATGCACCATGCTTATTACGCTATTGTTCGGTGTTACGGGTTTTATTCATTTTTACTTGGCTCGCCTTGAATGCTTATTAATTTAAGGCCGTGATAAGCCCGAATACTCCTGAATGAGGGAAGGAAACGTCTACGTATTGTGATGAGCTATTTTACATGCCATTGAGTCTGCTGCGTAATGCTCTGGAATTGTTCAACATTTTACGACGAGCTAAATATACTTTTGTATGGGCACGTGGAGACGTACATCATTATTTAAACTAATATACCTAAGGCATAATAATGAGGTGCAACAAACGATGTGTACTTAATGCGATTTTGTTCACCGCAGATTTAACCTCTTTTTCTTTCAGTGTTTATAGATATCATATTCAATAGGCGGCTTGTTGTATTTTCTGTTTTCCATTATATTATCACTTTATGAAGTTTAGGTTTTGTGTAAATCTGTTATGATGATTCCATTAATCATTGAATTTCAGTGTATATTTAAAGAATATAAGGTATTAGTAAAAATAATTTGGAGAAGACTTGTCTTAATTTAAAGTTAGTAAGTTTTAAGCTTACTATACAAAGTTCTTTTAGTTTAGTATTCAAAGTTTACTCATGAAAGTTTGAAACTATAATTAGCTAGAACAAAAGTAACTAAACAAATCGCAAATAAAGGTTATTGACATAATAAAATAATATCCGTGGGAGTATACTTCTTATAGTATACTTTCTTTTTCATTTCTCTGGCAGCATCTGAATAACGCGATCTTATCATACTGTTCAACCTACCTCAATAATCCAACCGTTGAATATGATACACAAACCAACAAAAAGAAAAAACAAAACCAAATTCCACGTAGAAAAAACCTGATTGGTGCGATCAGTCTTTAAATTGGATCCGCTTTTACAGTTTCGTATTCGCAATAATCCGGCGGCCACTCACTCACGCGGTGTCCCAACTCAAACATTACTTTTGTAGTTTCCTATTTACATATCCCCAAAGCGGCTTTCTTCGTAAACTCCAATATTTCTTGGCTCATACGCGACCCGACTCACGGCGGTCCGCCATCCAGCATTTTTAATCTCGTTGGTCGGATCTCTGGAACACGTGGGTCCCTCCGACCCTCTATGTTTACCTTCCGAAATAGTTTAACGGGAACAATTTGCATCTGCTTATGCGTGGCCCGTCCTTCGCTGTTAACAATAAGTCTTGCTGCGTACGTCTTCAGCCGGAATTCGCTGGTGGATTTGGTAGGTATCTAGTACGTACTTTCTAGCATGGATCGTGTTATGTCTTAGGCGAACCTTAGACGACCGTCATTTTTTTATTGCAAAGGGTGAGTGAGGAGTGCTTAGAAATATTTTATGATCGATCGGCGTTTTTGAGGTGGTACAGTTTTCGCTACCCTATTGCATCAGGAGGGTGCAATTTTTGCTCAAGATTAAAAATTGTGTTATTCTTTTGCGTTTTTGCATCAGTTATCACAATTAACATAATTTGTGATGAATGCTTAGTACTACGTCTTTGGTTGAAATGCGCCGTCTAGCGTCGATCGTGTTTAAGTTTACACGACTGCATTTTTTATACAAAGATCCGCAATATATTACGTGTAGGGGACGATTTTCAAGTACTCGTCGGCGTCGTGGGACGGTGTATTTTGGTATCATAATTGTATCTGAAGTTATTTCGTTTCTATGAGTATTTTGGTCGTTATGGAGCAAAACGTTGATTTGGTTTGTTTTTGTGATTCTGTCGTTAACTGTTGACTTCGGGACGAATTCGAGCGAATGTTGACTAATTGGTGTTTTCATAGGACTTAAACTTTTGGGCTTGCTATCAAGGGCGTTATCATTATGTTTCCAAGCGATTTTTTGACATAAGTATCTTTTCCATCCTTCTAAAATACATCGAGAAAAAGACAGTGAACACTTATGTTTTGGTATAGTCAGAAACGTAAAGGGTAAATCATACATTTTAGATCAACGCGTCGTTAGCTGTCGGCAAACATACAACTACGGGACAAGCCTCTAAAAATTCAAATCGCCGGTCGTAACTCAAAAAAATCCGCCAAGAACTCGCAAGCAATCCTGTGTACACGAGTGTTCGTCTAAGATATGGGCAGGTTGAGACGGTCTAATCGATATCCTTATAATGATTGCCGTAGGAGCTCGCATACGAAATAAGGAGGGTTTGACGCCGGGGGGAGGGAGGAGGGGTGATATGAGACGATTTAGATTTTTTCCCTCTTCTATTCTTTCGTTTTTTAGGGGAGCCCCCTCGGAAAGGGTAGGAGTTTAAGACGGCGATCGATTTTTGCGTATGCATTGGTATTCTTGTAATGTCTTATTTGAGATTAGAATTATGCTGAGGTGGGTGGATGAAGGGACTGTTGGATTGTTTGTGCAGTATTGGATATTAGTCGTTGATGAAGTATTTGTTAAAAATTTAGAAACGAGGAATATTAAATCAAGAAAAGGAAATGTTTGAGAATGGCAAACGAAACTTAGCACCTGATTCCGCCCCTAAATTATTACATAACATGTTTTTGTATTCATTAAAAACCAAATTCTAAGTAACTTTCTAATCAAAATTAAAATCATCCTTCATTACACAGATTAGAACAAAATGTAATAAGATATCAATTAGTAACAGGTTGTGGTTTATAATTTGATGGTGTTAAATTTTTTACAATTATTTTAATATAAATTGCAATAAATCCGAGCTGAACACCAAACAATAAGAATGTTCATAATTATGCTCATAGTCGTAAAATTTATTATACAATTAAATAAAAATGCATAAATTAACATCTATAAAATAAACCTCACCGATCTTCCTTAAAAAGTTCAAAAAGTCTTAAAAAAATCAAAGCATCAAAATTTAAAACAGACATTAATGACGTCAGATTTATAGCGAAACAAAAAAGAGAGACGGATCAAGTTACAAGCCACCCCGCAATTATGACAGCCAAGGTCTACTAAATTAAACATAGACTTAAAATATCAAAGAAAGTCACCAGCGTTGCAACGTTAATAAACTAAAGCGGGAAGGGTTGAGGGATAAAAAACGGTCAAGAACGAAAAACTCACTGAGAATAGGGACCCGTACTTACAAGAATGGAGCTTCACTATGGATTGTACCGTCAATCCATAGTGAAGCGCACTGGAATTAAGAAAAAAAATTACAACGCTGTTTTCTTTCCTCTAGTACCTAAGAAATCGCTTCAAGCAATAAGACCGCCATATTGTACTGTCTATTGCTGTTGTTTCACTCATGTATTCTATTTCTGTGCAATAAAGAATATCTAATGTCCTATTTTAGATATTTTGGCTATGGCGGACCATCTAAACGATCAGCCCTCGATGCAAGACATTTATCTATGCTGCACAAGTGTGTGCGCACAAACGTATTCTCTATTCCCTTCTCTATACACTCATAATTCGATGGGACACCAGTGAAGACGATTCGATGGGACACAGTTTGAAGGATACGAGGGTACAAGACCATCCAGACTTCGGACTGACATTGAGAATTTCTTAACAGAAAAACGTATGCTGTTCAGATGATGAATTTCTTTTTTATTGCTGAAGTCGGCAGACGAGTATGCGGCCCATCTAATGGTAAATGGTAACCGCCGCTTATAGACAACAACAATACCAAGCCACAGTCATGCCGCTGCCTACCGTGAAAGAAGTACTCTTTTAAAACCTCGTTTATATGGCTAAATAATGAGTTCCCAAAATAACGCGTCGATTGATAAGATTGCTAGCAGATCCCTAAAAACGAGATAGCTTGTCCTATAACAATTTAACCCGTTTAGCATTCGAGTAATAAAGATTAAAAAGTTTATATTTTAACACTCCCGGTGCTAATGAGGGGGCGTTGGAAACAATTTGAAGGATTACCTTCTAAAAGCTTCCGTCAGCTTTTTAATTGAGACTTTTTTGTGTGCCGCGATGCTTTTAGCCCCTTTGAAGGTCTCGCCTTGCCTTTTGTGCCGGCGGTAATCTATTAATGAAGAAAAATATTGTTTTAGAGGTTTTTTGACGATGCCTGTAGTAGTGAGAAGCTTCTTTAATTTGGTTGATAGAGCGATAGTAAACATCGACAGGTCCCAAGAACAACGTTGTTATTGGGTCGTATCTGCAAAATTTGTATCTTTCTAATTGATTCGCGGAACTATGACGTCGTAAGGCTCTGACAACAGACACAATAGATAATCAATTGTTTTGCCTTTTAAAGGGTTTTTGGGTCTTACCACGTTAAAGAGTATTTCTTTTGATTTTGAAGATACGACCTTGTCGTACATCTTGGGACCCCATTGACATATACCTCTAAGTACGTTTGTCAGTGTTGAAGAGACTGAAGGAAGTGTTGGTTATAGGTTAGCCAATCGCCCCCTACAGTTTACAAGTAGGAACACTACCAAATGCCCATGGGCCAAGTTTTCAGTGGACAATTACGTATTATAGATAATTGTATGGGTTTGTCAAAGAAAGCCTGTCTTCGAAGTGGAACCAAAAAAATAACCTAAGTTGAGATATAAGTAGGTACACTGGTACACATCGTCCAACACAGAAACGTGTCAAACAAAATAAAACAAATTTGCAACGTCCGAACCGCAAAAAAATCCACCTAATTCAATCCCCGCAATTTGTATCGCAAAAAAAGGAAAATTAAATAATCCGATACGGAACAAACTTCACTAATTACACGAATAAATCCCGCTCAGTCCGGGCCCTAACAAACTGAACGAATTAAAAAGAAAAAAAACAACAGATGCAGAAAAAAAGGTATTTCCTTGACAAGTTTTATTTACCATAAACATTGTTACAGCGAGCGGGCGATGAAAAAGTTCGCCATCATTAAATTCGTTAATTAATTCAAATAAAACCGCGGCGAAGCATTTACGTTTCCCCCCTCTTCCCTTTTGTTTTGCCAAATAAAAGAAAAATCCAGTCACTCAAGATTTTGGCGGCCTTAATGAACAAGGGTGTATCTCCAGTAAGAAAAAAATTGAGACAAAAAATAAAAGTCCCAAAGTTGTTTCTATTGAAGCTTTACTTAATGGGCGGTGTTGAAGACGATTTGTAAAGAAAAACAGGAATAAGTTTTGCGATTTTATTGTAGGTACTTTTGCAATGTTACTACACTGTTTCGGAAGTAAAATTACCTGAAAAAGATAGCAAATATTGTACGTAGTATGTATTTATAAAGATGAAGTTACGATGAATCAACACAATTCGATTAAAATAAACGACAGTAATAATTGCCAATAGCAATTACATGTGATGGAGCAATGATGTAATAATATTTTATGAATACTAAACACTTAATTAAGTCAGATGAAGTGATGTCCTGATAATAAACATGGCAAACGGACGTATTTTAGTTTACGACCTGAAACAATATTAACTTAATAAAATATCGAAATAATCCTCCTTTAAAGACTTTTTCGTAACCTTAAACTGCCATGTAAATATTATTTTTTGCTGATTCGTATGTAACCTGCTAATTGCCGCTTGCAATTTATGGGCAAGATTCAACCAAGTTTGATTTTCTCTCGTAAAAAAACTTATAAAATAAAATGCCTCAGAAAATTCACACCAATCTTCTAGTCTCAAATTAGAAAAAATTCATTTCAAATTCGATACACTATTCGAAGGTACTGGTAGTAATAGCTATGAGGCGTCCAGTACATACAGACGCGAGGCTAGGTATGTAAAAACCAAATTAGAAACTATTCTGTAGGTTACTTTTTTTCACCATTAGTTTAGTTTAACTACGGATTAAAAAACCAGTTCCTAAAACTTCAAAAAAATACTTATCATGTTTCGGCCCCGGCGCAAAATCATAGCAAGTGTTCTAAACACAAATTGACCGTTTAATACACAGCCTGGTATTAATTAATTATTCCTTAGCAAGTTTTTTGTCCCTCCGAGGGTCGGGGGAGGTCGGGGTCGCTTGTAATGGTGCAATAATTAAGACAAAGCTCCGGTTTGGACGACCCCGCTAATTATTCATTTCTTGTGCTCGACACCGTGATTTTATGGGGTGACAATTTGTAATCCCTTTTTTAACAGTTTGAAGTGTCCGCTTTTCTTTTTAATTTTGTATTCTTGATGTATAATTCTAAAATTGGCAATTTTGAGGAAGTAAAAGTTCAATACTAGCTACCACTTCCATTTAAATTGTCTCATTTTGATATAAGTTGAATTGACATAACATCACATAGGTATTTTCGTATTAGGTATTATGTATAAATTATAAATACTTTGAGATGACATCACGTACATTGTCCTGGTTCCAAACTTATGTATTCTCTTGTACCATGGAAAACAAGAACAATGAATGTACCACAAACACCCAGACCCAATACAGATATTGTTTCATCAACTAACATTTGTTTTGGCCCGGGAATCGAAAAAGCGAAACTCAAACCACTTAAAAAACGGTGCTTTGTCGTAAATAGTGTGGTAAATAACATTCCTATTGAGTAGGTGTTTGTCTTTTAATCAGCTTGTCAATCTAAGATGATTTGCATTGAATATTGATTAAGCACTACTTAAACGGTATCTTGTTGTTTATTGTTCACGTCATCAACCAAGGCTCAATTGAATAATCACAAATCTGAACCATGTTCTACTTACGTCACAGCAAAGTCAACTGCAGAGTTAACATGTTACAGTCTTTATTTGTCAATTAAATTACAACTGCGCGCGCGCCTCAGTTAAGTGCCTCAAAATTGGTTTACCGCTCGTATAAGGAATTTCATGGCTATTGCTATAGAAGGTTGTTTGGTCGTCTAATTAGTGTCCAACGCATTTCGTTTCTAACGTGGAATGTCGTGAGGCTTTCCTGCCTTACACATAGTTATTTAGCTTTAAAGCTTTTATGACACTTCATTGGTTTACAATGCCTTTGTTACAGTTGAAAATTTGTATAGTTCTAAGAAACAAGAAAGCATTACAATCATCATGATCACTATTTCTGACCTGTCAAAGTCTTCATATACCTATACAAAATCTAGCTGAAAAAATGACCAAAAATAACAGGACGAACAGATTCTGTATCTTATCAAAGATTAATTGCTTGCTCTGCTTGTTTGCTTCGACACCTGAGGTTTTCAAGAAAGATTTTGTATAGTCTGACGAACAAAGCTATACCAAATCTTTCTTGAAAACCTCAGGTTTATAAACAATGTCTAGGACGCAAAACGAATGAAACCATTATTATCCTGTTTAGTAAATCGAGGGCAATCCGACGCTGTTACATTCTATTTCTCGCGCCTACGCCTGCTCGGACATCCCACGATACAAGCGCGAAAGAATTAAAAAATCCCGTACACAAAATTATCTCCGCATAAACGCCATGTAGGAGAGTCGATCTGATAATGCCGCCCATTAATTTGAACAAAGTCCGCGTCGACACCGCCGCTGCCCTTATAAAGGTGAGGCGACAAAATTTATAAGTTCGATTACTTTAATCTCGGTTAACTTATGCGCGTACAATTTCAAAGCTGACAAAAGAAATGCACGCAATAAATCGCGACTCTCTTATCTTGTGGATATAGCAGTATTGTTGTGGGGTGTCGTAATCTAGAACTAACATGGGGTAATTAATTTAATGAAGCAACGTCGGAACACGCGAACCGAAACTTCGCGTGTCCCGCGCCCGGGCAAGCTCCGCAACGGCTATTTTGGACTGTAAATTTTAATGTTTGAATGCATTTACGTCGGGTGTAAAGTTTTCCAAAAAACTCAGTTACGAAGTTATGCTTAACGAGTGCTACAATGATGTAAGTGGGGCGACTTTCCGACTTTTAAGCCCTATTAATGTCCCATTTGTAGGAAAAAGCCCCCATTAGTGAAATTATGTCAAAAGTCTACTAAGTTGCATCGAGCAATATCGTCGAAATCTTAAAAGCTTTACACCATTTTCAAAATTATCGCGGTTAGTCACACTAATTTAAAATATAACGTAAAGGTATAAAGATCTAGATATGACAGATATTCATAACCACTGATCGCCAATCTACGGCCTGTAGATTGCATATTTTAGCTTGTTCCTTATCAGTGGTGCTTGGATCACCGGTGGTGGCAAGATCAGATCCACAAAAGCTTATAATGACACCTATTAAACGTTTCATACCGTATGATATTATAAACGTTTATACTCGAAAAATATTCTGATTCGTCCTGTTCATTTAAATTGCATTTGGTTCACATTAATATAAGATAAAATTGATTCGAGAGCTCTGGTCTTTGATTATGACAACCCTAGATATAGATACAGAGCGAACGCGTTAAAAGTGTCGCCGCTATTGATGGCTTCATTTGCAAAAGAGAGCAATGTGGCATTTTTGGAATTCAAAACCAATTATTATGGATTAGGGTAGAAAATAAAATACCTACTATAATAAATTTTCGCCCTTGACGTCATATTCGAAATTCATAAATCTATAGCTGTAAAATTGTAATAAAAAAACTATTGAGATTAATTTTTCAAATGTTTTCAATGTAGAATTCCGTTTAGAGATGATACCGATGGCTTTAAGTATACAGTCATCGCCGCAAAAGCATCTGTAGCGACTTGCCATGGAATCAGGCAATGCTAAACCAAAACAGTTTGACAGCCGCTGCCTAAAGCTATCCATCATTCATTACCACCTTTACAGGGATAAGTCGATTTGAGCTGTACACTCGTCCGCAGACAGGGCTTACGCTAATCAATTTAGACGCACTAATGAGAGTAGAATAAATTGTGGCTCTTAATCCCCTCTCAGGCAAGCCATAAATAAGGGCATAAGAGCACGCGCCATATTTCTCGATTAAGTGCGAAAGTGAAGCGATCGCAGCGCACCGAGCTGTGATAGAAGCGATCGATTTCGTTTAGGAAAATAAACTTGCTTTAGCCAGCTTGTACTGATGTTCTTAATGTCAGTGCAGTTATTCTTGTCAAATTAGTACTGGAGTGTAACCGTAAAATGTCTATAAGACTTCTTAAGATGTTTTTTTAAGATTCAGAATATTCACCACTAGAGTTTAAAAAGAAGTTAGAAGAAACTATTATTTGTCACTTGTCACACTATATCTTTAATTTCGACCTGAGAGACCGTTCGAGAATTAAGGGTCTTAGCTCTACCTATTCGATAAATTCGGGAACCATATATTTATATCCATATATATTTTATCGACCATATTTGCCTATACTAACCTTTTTAAATATAAATAGTTATTTAAGTATTTACACTTTTATCTTGAAAATTGTTTACGTGTGACAAAAAATCCAATGAACAGTTTTAAAAATATCTTTAGTGACTACTAATATACAGCCAAAAACCCATATTTTTTTGTAAAAAATGTAAAATTGAATTAAAAGTAAATCTTTGGCTAAATGGATTCCCATTGGTAATTCTCACGATCTCAAATACGTCACCCATCAATTAAGTTTATTTATATACAAAGTAATTTAAATGTCTTAATAGCAGATTTAAATTCGTTCAAAAATGAATTCATTGCCTTGATTCTCCATTACTTGAAAATAAACTATCTACTAAATTCACAACTTAATTCAGTCTCATCTATAAAAACCTAATAAATTACTGTCACACATAAATGGTCCACTTATCCTCAAGCTCCTCCTGTTTTCACATAAAACATTTATCTTCGTTTGTTATTTACACCCAATATTATATGATATTTAAATGCCATATTATTATTGCAAACATCTCTGCTATTGGCCACCCAAAGGAATGGTTATTTTAATTTACGACAGCTTTATGTCCATATATGGACATTAAGGTCTAGTCCACCATTTCAGAATATTAATATTTTATACTACGAGTAATATGAAGAAGCTTGGAGTGAAAAGTAGAATGTTGTATCGTGTGCGAACAAATAAATGTCTTCTATCTTTATCTGTTTATCTTAATACTGGCGTGTCTATGGCTTGCGGTGATTACTTGTTTACCATCAGGAGGTTGCTTACTTGCTCGTTTGCCTCCCTTTCCCGTAAACAAAATAACAAACTTCACATAAAGGACATTTCCACCACAATTTTTGTGATATTGTCATAAATTCACTAACGAATCGGACTGACCTTTTCAACCAGGTACTTACGTACTAATTTACATATACCTACATTATTGTGGCGATATCTACCATCGCCCGAAGAAAAAGAAGTTCGCCACTATAGTACCATCCAACCGACAGCAGATGGCGCTAATTTGACTGTTCCATATAAGATTCAAATTCTCCAAATAATCCTATATCGCGAAAGCAAAGTTCGCATGTCTACTTGGAATATACAGATTACACAAATATATCTACAAAAACACCCCCTCAATCAGGTACCTAAGTGTTAAAATTAGGGTGTAAGTACCATCAATCGTACATTGCACTTTAGACTTTAAATCAAAAGACCTACACACACATACAGCAATTGTATTGTATTGTCCACAATCGACCGACTCCTGCGCAGCGTTGTGGTAGGCGCGTCATTACCTTCGCATTGGTCACGCGAATCCAACTGTCCGCGCAATTATAATCAACTACGGTACACCACTCGTAATTCTAAAGTAATCAAAGGTTTTACCATATGTTTGCAAACCTAAAGATCTTTAAACCTTATGCTGCAAGGAATAAAGCTTAAAATAACTGCAAGGAGTTAAAGGAATTGGAATTGTCACTTATGCACTGAGATATTTATGGCGTCGCAACTGCTAATGAGATTAAGTAAAGTAGGGAAAGTAAATATGGATTGTAAGACTGCTCGTGTTTTGTATTAAAAAATAACTTTAACCTTGTAACATTTTGTTATGGTCAAATGCTAACAAAATTGTGTTATATAAGTCACATGTTTTGGACCCAACTACCATTGGTGATGGTCCTAAAGATATTGTACGAGGTAGGTAAAGCTTATTCCTCCCATAAAAGCCGACAACGCTCTGTGGTGCCTCGGGTGTTACAGATGTCCATCGGTGGCGGGTACCACTAACCATCAGGTGTGTCGTTTGCTCATTTTTCTGCTGTCACGTAAAAACCACATTCTTCCTGAGGCGCGTGCGCTTCCAATCTTAAGCCATTTCATTACGTCACTCATTACGGATCACCCAATCGGATCGCATTAAACCGACATAGCCCACGTCCATTGTTGACACTCGATCAGCATAATCCTTAGGAAAGCTTCTTACCATAAATAATACGTGTAGCCGCTAGCTATTATAGTTGTGCGTGGGCCGAGGATCGGCTGATTGTAAATCAGTGAAAACTATTACGGGTAGCGGCTGACTGATGTTTCGACACGGGCTGTGCAAACAATCTTAATGGGAATACTCTGATTCGTTATTTGTATTGAAAGAGACCTTTGTATTGAAAGAGAGAGATTCATTATTAATTGTCCACTAGATTTGTTAAAATAAAATTCTGCTATGTCTGTCTACCATCGCATGGACTCCACTGTACAAATTCGGCAGACAATTTGTATCGATTGTATGGTCCCAAATTATGACACACTATCTAATGGCCGGCCCTCGTCTAGTTTTGAGACTTAACTTAAATAAGTACCAATAGATGGCGCTGGGAGTTGATTGCATCGCGCTAGTGTTTTAATTTTTTGGTTCACCTATAAGCCTCAAGGCTCAAGTTCCAACTGGACTATGGGATTAACCTCTCTATAAATAGTATAGATAGACGATAGATAATATTAAGAGTAGTTGATGAGAAAAGCTAGGGAGTTCCCTAGATCCAAAAACATTTAGAAAATAAAATTTCTAAATTAGCCTGATTGAGATTTGAACACGAAAACTTCGGCCGCTCCATTGAGGTTTTCAAATTATTTTGATGGACTCACATGCAGACATAAAGTTCATCATGCCTTGTTTACTGATGCTATTTAAGCGATTTCTTCCAGACAAAACAGTTACATGGATAATCTTGAACATATTGGAGTTAAGTATTGCAAGAATATTTTTGTATTTTCTACATTAGCACATTAGACAATTCATGGCTCATAAAAACACCACATTCGCTTATCTAATTTGCGCTTAAACCCAGCTTGAAACTGATGTATAAATTTCTTATCTTCATTGCCCTGACAAACTATTTTACAAAATCTTAACAGACGCGTAGAGTTTCAGTACTCAATTTCAGCGAGCCTAAGTCAGATAACGAAATGCCATTACGTAGATAAACAACAGACCCGCATATGTACTAATAGAGAAATTACTCGGATAAAACAAACATAAAGGTGTATGGTATTTTGTTGTTGTAAATTGATAGGTTGAGTAGTGATGGGACCAAGTCGACTTTAGTAATAAGATAATCGAGCGACTGTCTACAACCTCAGTCAACATAATGACCTCTAACTTATTGTTTAGATGCTTTTCAGCCAGCTAAGGATCATTTTGAAGTTCACTGAATGTTGAAGTTATATAAATAACTCAGGGCTTACCTTAGAACTGAGATTTTTAAAATTACTAGTATAAATCCATAATTAAAACTGTACCTACTACTATATCCCTATATATGTATGTTTTAGATGTTGTAATAAATGGTTAAAATAAAACATTTTAAACAGTTTTATTACTATTGATGGCTTGACTTTTATCTTCATACTGAATCCTGCAATTCATTAGAAGTACATTGTCTATATCTGTAAGCAAATTTCAGGTTTTAGTCATTATTATTTGATGCTTAGACTGCTACTAGTACGGTAACTACAATTTGTTGAATTTCTTCATTTAATATCGATCCATTTGGCAAAGAAATCCGACAGGTCTATTTACCGTAAACTCTCTCGGTTTTTTAACATTGTAGCGGACAAATGAGCAGACGAGTCACCTGATGGTAAGCGGTCACCGCCACCCATGGACATCTGAAACACCTGAGGCATCACAAATGCTTTGACCGGCTCTTAAGGAAGGAATAAGCCCTTTTCTTGAAGATCACTAGGTCGTATCTGCATGAAAACACCATCGTTGGCAGAACATCCGTACATTAAAAATCGACTAAAAGGTTTGTTACCTACTTACTTCGAGTCGCATCACTATGGGACAGAGCCGTCCCCACGTGCGGACGTGTGCGCCGTGTTGATTGTAATTTGTAGTGCGCGAGAGCATGTTTCGCGGAGCTGGCGCATTCTGCAACTATGTTAGAAATTCTGGCACGCATTTTTTTTGCCAAAATAGAAGAACAAGCGTGCGGGCCATCAGATGGTATATGGTAACCGCCGCCCATAGATATAAATCGAGTCACTGTCATGCCGCTGCCTGCATTTGCTTCTGCAGTGCTGATACTAATCATCCCTTTAGGTATGTCTGATCTGTCTGATGCTGCCTAACATCATCAGGAAATCTACAAATTTAGATAGTTTCTCAAGGATGCCCACAATACTTATCGATATCAATATCAGAACAGACCTGTAGACTTGTTTGTTGTCTGTCACTTTGACTCTGCTTACCAAAAGACTCTGTTTTTCTTTTGCTACGATATGTAAATGAAATAATAGATACAAGCGACAGCGACATAATCTATCCACTGCGTCCTCATTCTTTTATGTTTTCTTTATTTTGTCTTTTTGTCTGTGTAAATATGTTAGTGGTCATTAAATGTTTTCTTACTCTTAATCTTTCACATATTTAAGAAATATTTCTCAAACCTCAACAACCAGCGCGTGCAGAATAGCCCTCCCGGCTTTGTCTCCGCTGCAGCGCGATCGGGTAATTTACAGCGCGCCCTCGGCGTCGCGGATTAGTCCATCAGCGCGAGTTATGCGCGTAATGCCGCGAATTATGGCCCGCCCTTAATTGGGACACGCGAACAAACTTAATTAATAACGAATTGCTGAGCTCGGGGTGAGGCGGGACTTTTGACGTTTGTTTTAAGGAACAATAAGGTTTCTTTGAGTACGGAGCAAATGGGAACTGTGGGAGAGCCGCGCTTCGGCATGAATGGACCGGCTCGACCAGAAGACCGGCGTGAAGGAGCACCTGCGCTATGTTTCGAGGGTACTGGAAAGCCCAATTTAGGGGGAAAGGCGGTTAAAGGTTGTCAGTGCACTTGTGACTGTACTGGTGTTGCAGGTGTCTATGGGCGGCGGCATTGCTTACTATCAGGTCATCCGTCTGCTCGTCTACTACCTATCACATAGGTTAAAAGTGACCTGTTAGCTACAGAAAAAAATAAAAAAGCTGACCAATTAATAAAACAAAACGTGTGCAGAGATATCACTGTTCACGTGCATTTTCAGAAATGATCCAATTTTAATAACTTTTGCATTTCAATGTTGTAGTTAAAGGCGTTAAGAGCGTACTCCTTCGTAAAAGGCCGGCAACGCATCAGCGACCTCTCTAATCCCGCAGATGTTCATGGGCAGCGGTGATTACTTACTAGCAGGGGATCCGCTTGCTCGTTTGCCGCCTCTAGTATAAAAATAAGAAAAGAAAAAAGGCACTATTTCACAAAAAGCTACTATAATGTTGGTAACTCTTAACCTCTTCGCGGCAAAGCAACAGTTCTAACTAACCACTTAACCCGTTTTATTAGAAGGCCTCAACTGTTTGTGCTGGTCGACGTCTCAATCCGGGCCTTACAAATGGACAGTGTAAACACCCGGTGGCTTACAACAAATCGTCCCCATACATCACGTTTAGAGGCTGCGTTTTACGTTTATGACGGTTTTAGGTTTGCCACATACGCACATATTTTTTGTGACTTAAGTACAAAATGTGTTATATTATCAGCTTCATTATGATGATGATTTCTTGCATCTAATTCAAGAATGTTGAATTAGCCCAATGTCTTATCCGAGACTTATGAATAGTGTAAACACGCAGTAGCATTACGAAAATAGTAGGTCCTAATCCTAACATCACGTTTAAAGGCTGCGTTTTACTTTCATGCCGGCTTTAGGTTTGCTAGATTCGCATATAGGATTTTTTGTGACTTAAGTCCAAATATTTTATATGATCATCTTTTATGAGAAGAAGATGATATTTGAGGATTATGATAGTTTTTGTTCACCTTTGATTTGCTTGAGGAATATAGTTCCGGTCCACTGTTTTGGCCACCTTAAGAAACTATCGACGTTCTAGTAAGTATAAGTGAAAAGAGAATTAGGTTCAACAAATGCCGATGACCTTGTTAACATGAAATTAAGGTGACCCAAGCAATAGACAAGAACGATCATTCCTCTTACAAATCCTTTGATTTGTCTTTACCTTCTAAACCTTTTTTCATTGAAACCTACGTGTTTGCCGTGTATAACAAGCTTTACGGTGGCGTATGTCACATGTTTATACGTATCACCACGCTAGCCCTACAATGTATCTAGGACTTGATGGAGTTACTTACGCTTTTTATACTTTTTAGGTCATTGGCACTCCGCAACTCCAGCCGTGTAATTATCAACTTTATCACCACAACACAAACTTTGTTTTCAAACAAACATGCTACATTTTTTCCTATTAATACCATCGCGAAGATCCGGTTAAATATTACTTTGGTATCAAATAAATAGTGCGTTAAAGAGATTACAAACCAGGCTTAAAGGTTTAATGTTGCATATAATAAGTTTAAATAAATTAAACTCAACAAGGTATGGAATTATGAGCAAATTGTTGATAAAAGGTTTTCAGTAAAAGTATAGTATTACAAGTTTTGTTATTTTACATTTCAAGCATTTATGAATAAAATTAATTTAGATTTTTTTTAAAGTTACTCTGCTACACAGGACGTTGACGAATCTAACAATTTAGAGATCATTGAATTTGGTCCAGCCGTTTTTACTAAATAGTGTTTTAATAAACAGTTATTAAAGTTGTACTCATTCTTATGTAATAGGATAATTATTTAAGCTAAGCAAAGTAAGGATTTCATATTTATGTAGTGATTGAACCTTACCTAGACATTGTACAATCGCATCAATACATCAAGTGATACCAGCAGTCAAAATCGATTAAGAATGTCATCAAAAACAATATTATCTATATTTACGCGAATACATTAAACATAACATTAACTCAGGCGCGATATTAATGGCCGTTTTATGTAAATGAAAGACGAAAAAAAAATATAAAATCAAACTCGAAGATCACACAACAACTTTATCATTTTTCTGACAAGACGAACAGACGCAATAAAGTGTGGGGCTACCACATAATTCTATCGATAATGGTGGCATGACGCCTACATAAGATTTAATTAACACGAGATGTTAGAAAGAACGAGTTCTCGATATTCGATGTCAACGGTCCCGTGAATTAGAACGGATCTGTAAAACTAGTGTTGCCATCTTGGTTATGTACTAAATTCTGATAAATTGCTTACAAACGAACTGAAGAACAACGAAGTGTTTACGAGAAAGTTTCATGGCTCGTGACAGCAGTTACCCAAGAGTTACTGTTACAAAACCTCTTTGTATTTGTTACAAGAATTGTAAAAGTTATAACACCAGTGGATTCACAATTATGCGGGTCAACCTTTGCACTCGTTCAACCCACCACGTTTCACCGCGAGGTTCCGTTAACTAATAATAATACTTGGTGAAACGCAGTGCGCCTGCTTCCGGATTTTCGGTCTACTACTGAGAATTTCTTTACAGAAAGACTCAGATCCAAAGTTTCGAATCGTGTTACACTGTATCCCATAGAAATACGCGGGTAAGAGAATAAAGAGTGCACTTTTGCTTGCGCACACTTTTGTGCACTATAAGTGTCTTGCGTCGATGGGTGATAGTTGAGGTTGGCCACGATAGCCAAAATATCGGTTATGATGTATGAGGATATCATAATAAACGAGTTTCGTCGAGTGAGTGAGAGTACCAGAGGCCCAATTGGGAGGAGGTGGTTAAAGGTTGGCAGCTCATTTGTGATACTCTACTGGTTTTGCAGGTGTCTATGGGCGGCGGCAATCGCCTACCTGAAGGTGATCCGTCTGCTCGTCTGCCACCTATCACAGAAAAAAAAATCACAATTGTAAATCGCACGCTTAATAGTTTTTAATACAAATAGGCCTTTTTTTCTGACAATTTAGACCAATTTATCTGTTTAGTACATGGCAACACTAATAACAGCACACACGGACACTTTTATAGTACTGGATTAGACTTCAATGAGTCATTTTATCTGGACATAGGAGGGTTCGAAGGAAATTGTTACCTTACCAATACATGGGATTACTTACGAGTTCTATTCGAGATTGCTTTCAACTTTTACAATAAATAAAGTGTCTGCCTACTTTTTGTCTGGAGAATTTAATTTGTAGTGTTCAGGCTGTGTTCATAATCTCTTAGATACTGGAAGCGTTTGATAAAGTGATGCTACAGCGCTGTCTTTAGTACAGCTATAGATATTTTGAATTTCGAAAATGCCGTCACTACATTTTTTTTTCGACCTTGATTTACCTATAGTCATTTGTTTTAAATTCCGATACTGAAAAATAGGGATCTTTTGCGAATAGAGCCGTCAATGGCGACGATATTTTAGCGCGTTTATGATAGAACAGTTCAGAGATCGGCAGAACTATAATATATATGATACAGTATCTAATTAGTGTTTATTCGACATTCAGCGTTGTTTTTTTTTCTTAGACTTTTTAACCGCAACGTAATTTTTTCTTAATTTTGACAAAATATAGTTTTATTCATGTTAAATTAATTGAGTGACGTTTTCTCTTATGTTGTAGTAATTGTGAATATCTAGTAAGGCCTTGAAGATACCGGTTTAAGGACTAACCCGAGCTAGGATCAAAAACTAACTTAGTTAACTTCCAAGAATTTCTAGTTTAGATCATAGAGCTAGATGCCAATGGTGTCCTTAGTAAGAATTATTATCTTTAAAGTGTTTATGTACTTTTAGTAATTGTGTTTGCTTTTGATTTAAATTAATAAACCTTGCAATTGTTTACTGCGTTAGCTTGACTTAAAAATTCTTGGCTCAAAGTTTATCGCGTCACTTTAATATGCAAATTCGCTTTGCAGTCAGTTGGTGGACTACACACCTTGCATTAATGGCATTATTTACGATCATCTTTATTTAATTCTAAATTATTAATTTTAAAGGATATAATTTACGTATTTTCGATCGTAACTTAAAATTTGATATCTTTTTTCTGTGTGTAACAGAGCCTCCGTTTGGAAAAAATCTCGTAGTTTGTCACAAACAAATAAAATGGTTACTTCATAGAGATCCCACTCACACGTACTGTTCATAGTACACAATTGCTATGACCAATAATAAAATAACTAAAGAAAAACATAAATATTATTTTTACATAAATGGCCGAAAGGGCATTATGTCGAAGCCATAAAATATTAAAATGTTACCCCTTGGCTGTCACATTCGAAAGTACTGGCCACTCATATTTGTAATTCGATTCGAGAATTCGAGATTCAAACTTCCTATCACTAGCCAGTATTTTGTGAAGGCATTTATGAATGAACGGGCAGGGCGCCCGTGTGTTGCACGATACTACTCTCGTGTTTACACTGCGGTGCCTGTGTGCGTGTTTTTTGTGAATGACCAGCGATATCCGGTCGTATACAGTATCGACTGGACTACAGGTTTCGTTATCATCTCTCGGGCACTGTCTAAACAGGAGATATAAAAATGGTGTTTTATTGCGTTTTACAGCGCCAACAAAAACGTACGTAGGTGTCAATGCGTCTTGCTTTCCTCTAATGTTGAGGGTTAAAATTTTTACGTGACAAAAAGGGTCTGAATTCGGCGTGGTGATTCGGCGGGATATGTTAATTTGGTATTATTCTCGCTCGGATAACGTATTCGGGCGGCGTCCGGTTGGCAAAAACCGAATAACCGAATATTTGGGATTGTGTTGAAGCGCTTTTACTGGTATGAGGCGAATTAACACATGCGAAATAACGCCGGAACAGATATATCATTTCTTGTCGTGTATGAGATGCGTGATTTTTGAAAGAAGTTTGATTTATGACTGAGAGATATTTAATTTTGCGAGTTTATTATTAGCTCGTATAAATTAATTTGAAAGAAGATTTTATTTACAAGTTGTTGCGAATTCTAGCCAGTACGTTTAGGAACAGGAAAATTATACTTTTTGTTTCGTAAAGCAGCTTAAATTTCAATTTATCATCTTACGACTAGGATCGTTTTTCTTAAAACTTTAGATTCTAAAATAGGTAGGTAATATGCACTAGTTCAGATATGTTTCTAAAAATTGTTTCATTTAGACAAAGACGTGTGTAGGTGCTCTGATTTTTAATTATGCGAACTAACCTGACAGATGCAAATGTCAAGATACCTATATACATTTGACATTTTGCATCTGTCAAAAGGTGCAAACATGTATCGGAAAATTTACATCTGACTCTGAATTAAAAAGCAGAGCTTAGGTCCTACAATCAATTTTTCTTGCATCTAGCGCTTTTACTGCCGAACTCAGAGATGTCAATTAACCTTATGCTCATTTTCTTAATTATTCTTCTTCTTAAATAGTCTTTATGTCTATTAAAATAAAGGTCAATATTTACTTAACAGACCATTAAGATTTCATTAGCGTCTCTGAGTGCAGCAGTACAGCCTCATTTCACGTCAGAACTAAACCTTAACATTGTTGAACATCACAACATCAATAATCAGAAACATAGATTACATTTCGTCGCTCGTGAGTTATTTATTCATTCACAATACGTACTCTTGATTGACACCTATGCAATTTTAACAAAATCCACCGGAATATTTTGCCGTTTTTTCCCCGATCCCTTTGAGTTTACCGCCACCGATCTCACCTCTATAAGGGTTGCAAAAAGGCGCTATATTCACAGCTGCATTAAAATGAGGTAGTATCTCCTTCGAAGATAATGGATTTAAAACAGGGTTAACGAGTAAAAAGTTTATTAGCATAAGCAAATAGTTATTTTGAGGATAAACTATCAGAGTGCAAATTGGTGTGTCAGTACTTTTTGTACTTGTATGGTCAGTGGATCGCTTTGGGGTTATTTACGGAATTGTTTTGGGTATGTTTTTATGCTTTCATCGATCGACATTAGCAGAAAAGAGCGTTATTGTCTTAAGAATAAAGTTCGGAAAATTACATAAACAAAAATATAATATTGGCGGTTTTTTATGGTTCCGTAGCCAAATAACAAAAAACGGAACCCTTATAGATTCGTCAAGTCTGTTTGTATACCTAACATAGGAGACGAGCAGACTGAGCGCTTGCCGCCGTCCATAGACACCTGATACCAGTAGAGTCACTGGTGCGCTGCCAACCTTTAACCCCCTTTCCCCCAATTGGGCTTCCAGTACCTCACTCACACGACGAAATACAGCGCAGACGCTGCTTTGCGCCGCGGCGCAACACCACACAGACCATGCCATGGTATCACTCCAGTCGAGCCAACCCATTCATGCCGAAGCGTGGCTCTACCACGGGCATTGATATATGATATAATATATAATAATATATTTCACTACATCACATACATTGATCTGACTCTGAGATAGGTAGCTCAAGCACCTGTGTCAATATCAGAACCAACAGTGGGATTACAAATTACTTAACAACAACTCCTTAACTATAGTCTATTCAAATCGATAAGAATATAAGGCTAAAGCTAGTCTTTTGAAGCAAATAACTAACTCCGCGAGTTGAATATGAATGACAAATCAGATCCACCACAATATATTCCAGCAAGTACAAAATTAAAATTTAATGCTAACAACAACAAAAACACAGTCTGCAATGCGAAACAAAAAAGCGCCCCAAACGCCCGAGTTAGGACAAAACAGGATCGCCTTATCAAAATTTAAATTTGGAAAAAAGCGGAGCCCTCATTTCAATAACCGTTATTCGAAACCCTCCCCGCGCAGCCTAAGGTGATTGATGGCAAAGCAGAAACAATGGTGGGTCCAGACGAGCAACGCGAATCCTAATAAACGCTTTATTTTATTTGTATCAGAATAACGAGAGCTGATAATAATGTCGATACCGACTTAGGAACGGGACCGTCGACAGCTGCGAAATTTAAAGGGTTAGCGGAGACGTGGATGTCTTTAACTAATGTTTGGATGAATGTAGTTTTGGATTATTTGTTTCGACTTTTAAGTGGACCGTTTGGGCACGATTTACGAGTATTGCGATATGCAATTCTAATTATTATAGTAATTTAATGCAAAGATCCCCGCGACGTTGATTCTTGATGTGGACCAACTTTAGGTAATAATTAGTTCAGTTCTTACAAAATGGGATTGGCGCATTTGGGTGGCGCATTGGCTGGCCCGATGGCGCATTTTGTAATTACTGGCCTGGTGGCAAATTTGTAGTTCTTGGCCCGATGGCGCATTTGGTAATGGTTGGACCGATGGCGCATTATGTAATTCCTGGCCCGATGGCGCATTTGGTAATGGCTGGACCGATGGCGCATTATGTAATTCCTGGCCCGATGGCGCATTTGGTAATGGCTGGACCGATGGCGCATTATGTAATTCCTGGCCCGATGGCGCATTGGTAATGGCTGGACCGATGGCGCATTATGTAATTCCTGGCCCGATGGCGCATTGGTAATGGCTGGACGATGGCGCATTTTGTAATTCCTGGCCCGATGGCGCATTTGGTAATGGCTGGACCGATGGCGCATTATGTAATTCCTGGCCCGATGGCGCATTTGGTAATGGCTGGACCGATGGCGCATTATGTAATTCCTGGCCCGATGGCACATTTGGTAATGGCTGGACCGATGGCGCATTATGTAATTCCTGGCCCGATGGCACTTTTGGTAATGGCTGGACCGATGGCGCATTTTGTAACTTCTGGCCCGATGACGCATTTGGTAACGACTAGTCCGATGGCGGATTTCTAATGGCTGGTCAGATTGCTCTTTTTATAATCGCGCGCCCAATAGCGCATGTGGTATTGGCTGGGCTTTCATACGATAAAGGTCGTGGATTCGATCTCCATCCTGGATAAATATTCGTGTCTTCGTTTAGTAGTGCGGATGCGTTGCCAGGCTCGTATCTTAAAGATTTCAATGTCGTCCCTGTACGAATCTAAAATACTAGCGTGTATTAGTGAGGTTTCTGGACCTTATCGCATAAGCGAGACTTCCACGAATATTGTAGTAGTTATCACTGTAAGTATAACTACGAGTGCTACAATATTCGTGGAACTCTCGAGGTATCGAAGGGTGGTCCTACCAAGAGTGAAAAGAAATTGAATTACGCATGAAAATTGTTACAACTATATCATTTGCGAAGTGTGCAATGTGCAGTCTGCGTAAAAAGAACCAGAATTAAGTTTGAATTACAAGTTTTACAAGCCTAATAATACGCCCGTAACAAGACTGACGAAAGTAACATTACCTACATTAAAATTGCTAAAAGGGATGTGAAAAAATAATCGATTATTTTATAAAATAATCGATTATTAAAAATCTTTCTCTGCTTATTGTTCTCTTCAAAAACAGAAGACTACAGGTAGACTCGATTGGTACCTAAGATTAGATATAAAGTAAGTATGACGTGTAAAAGGTTTTCAAAAAAGATTTTACTTTCGAATCGAGTTCGAGTTGAATGCGAGTAGGTAGCCGAGAATCGATCATTGTGGCAAACATTGTAGGGCCAAGTTCAACAGTGGATTGGGAGTGGACTGAATGATTAATCGATTTTGACGATTGGCGACCCGTTTAGCGTAGTCGTTTGAGCGCCGGTAGAGACACAAGGGTTGCGGGTTCGATTCACCAACACACATAGGTAAGAGCTTGTATGTGAGATGAGAGAATTTATTTATTTTATTTTATTTTTTTTTTTTTTATCAACAGTAATTACAATAATTATTAGGTAAAATTATTATTTTATTTATGTTATGAATACCACATCCCTAGGAGACAGTTTATTAGGCGGTTACGCTTTAGTGCAGTGCGATTAAATCTTCGCGACTACATTCTTATGTGTCATCAACTTTCAAAAGGTAAAAGCATTACTTATACGACACCGGTGGCTATTTTCTTTGCTGTTCCAAAGAATAACTAAAGCAACAAGTTACAACATAGACAGATATTAATAGATATGAATGCGTTCTTTTTTAAATAGAACGCAAAAGACACAGACACTCAAAAATTAAACCAAAAGTAGATTTATGCTATTTATAAAAAGATAACTAATAAGAATATTGACAACCACGCTTTTAAGAAACCGGAAAAGACGAAACACTTGCGCAAAGCAATCGCCAAACAGCGCCATCTATTGGCAAGTATTGATAGTTATAACTAAACAACGTCCAAACGAATCGCAAATTAGGGGGGTGACTACACTAGTAATAAAGACATTTGATAAAGATAGCCTAGTACTTTTCGCATCATCAAGGGTAGCTCATCTAAAACCAAAGTTACCTAAGTATGATGGGATTAATTATCATCCGCTTGTCGAGTTCAACGGATTGTGGTTGCAAATAGGCCAGTCGACAAATTCTAAACATACTAAAATCTTAGGTCACGATATCCAGTATTATTAAACATCCACCATCAACATACAATTTGTCAAATTCTTCAATTGATTTGCATCTTACTGACAACACATTGTAAGCGTAAACGTCATGAGGAATTGACAGGTAGGTAACTGTATTATGTTTAAGTAAATTGTATGGCACCGCCAGCTCCTTCTGTACTCTTCCTCTTTGCCATAATGCGACGCACCACAAGTGACATGCAGCAATATGCCGCCCATGCATGTAATTTGCAGTCATCCCCACCCGAGCATTGGAGCGTGACGGTACCCGCTTTTACTCGTTAGTGGCGCAAATGACTTCAAATGAAAATCAAGTGGCGGAATCATGAGATACTTGAACCGTGGAAGGTACGGTTTATGATGAGAGGCAAGCAACCTAGCCACCTAATGGTCATTGGTTTGGAGCTACAGCAATGACAACTTGTGAGCGATACTGACCAAGCTCCGATATGCCCAATCCGAGAATTAATCTATGTAAATTTGTGTGTGTATACCTATGGTATGATAGCGTTATGCCGTAGGTTTACCTTAGACTAGCCTATATTGACTTTACCCTCGGATAAAGATTGGTCGAATATGTTATAGGGCCTGTGCATTAGATAAATTAGCCTTACAGCTTCTTACCAAAATATTCTCGACGCTTTAACAATAGTTGGTCAAAACAACTTTTCCGGTCCGCAAAAGATCGTGTGTTCGAATCCTACTGCATAATTTACTTAAGCCCCACTACAGATAACTTACTTCTGTGGCAACTACATTCTATAAAATGTTTATTAAATAATTTCGATCTAATCAACTGATGATGTTCATCAGAAGGAAAGATTGTATAGTATGTAGGTATCAGTAACTCAAAGCTGAGGATTATCTTTACATCTTGGAGTGATGAAATCGAAGGTTGTCTAGAATTCTTTAAGTCCTCATAATTTTTAAGATTAGTTTTGTTGTGACTACGATATAGACAAAACAGATTTGATCATTAACATCTCTAAAATCAACTTTTACTAACAAAACAATGCAAATCAAGCTTAGTCAAGTTTTGAAATTGCCGCATTATACTTAACAAACTGGGTTACGGATCTATCATTTGAAGATAACAAAGAACGGAATTTTATCTATGTTAATTAACTGGCATAAAATTAAAACAGTTAAGCTTTGAGTCGGCAAACAAAGAATGCTTTTTCAATCTCGCTTGTTGAAATTTTAATTCGAATATTATTTTTATTTGCGACTTTAATTGCCTATAAAATTAACGGGCGTATTCTTATTTAGTGGTATTTTTGTGTAAAAGCAAGCAAAGACTATTCAAAAGACTATATTTTCTTGCCACATATTGACTATTTACAGAGAGTCCATGCCAAAATTTCACATTAAGAAAACTACTAGACAAATAGATAAGCATTAGGCTTAAATTGAAAAAGTCTCCACGTAAAGTGAAGTTCATAAAATAATAAATTGGTATATAGGTACACTACAGTAAAGTATAGTTAACTACTTACGTGGCGCCGACTTCAATATCTTCCCCGTTTCGTGTGAACTGTTATCTTAGAGCATTAAACCAACTGTTATACTTACCTAAAGTTATATTATGTACGGTCATTTAAAAAAAGGGTTTAATATCTTTAATTTACCTACGTGGTTTTTAAAAATAGAATATTTAAAAAACTCAACTATCCGGTTGGTACGACATCACGTTCCAGACTCCTGCCTATATGTCTGCTCTCATTGGATTGAATAGCTTCAAGAGTTATTTCAACCTTCTGTATTTGAATTAATATTGTGTTTTGTTGTCGATATAAATGAAGACCACGAGTTGGCAATTAAAATTTTTATGTTAATGATTTTAATGAAACGTCGCACCGTGTGGGACCGGTCCGACGCGACTTTTATTAGCCCAATAATTAATTAATCGAAACAATATAAGTGGTTCTTGATGACTCTCGTGTGTACCAACGGCGATAAAAACTGTTCTTTGACAGGTACAAATAAATAAATCAAGACCCGGCACGTTGATAAAGTTCCGTAGAAAGGAACGTTTCATTTGAATTGTTGTTTTTGAAAACAAACACCTGTTGTCAGTACAGTTGGCGGCGAAAAGTGTACGTTATTTCTCCATCGAACGTGGAAAATATATGAAGTCGAAATCTCAGCTACAACAGATACCTGAAATAACATTAGTACCTACCTAGGTATTAAATAGCAACAACCTTACATGATATTTTATTTTTATTTTTCTTTATTGAGGAAAAAATACAGCTGTTACATTACAATATCTTAGAATAACTTTTTATGTTGTGTAAGAGACAAAAACATGCGAAAAAAAATTGTTATATTAATGATTTACCTATATTGATTGCTAGTAAAGATTTTTTAAAAACTGTGATTCTATCATGAAAAATGTCGATATGATACACATTACAATAGATTATATGGTCGGAATGACCACTCGGCAATGCCAAGCTAAGGAATGGCTCAGACGACTGAACCATGATTTGGACGTTTTCGAAGTGTGAATAGGCTGTTATAGCCAGACAGATCCACCTTCAGCCACATCTTTACGTTTTTCAATCTGGTGAGATTGCGATCAAAATGTCTGGCTATTCATAAAAAATAACCAAATGTTAGCTATTGCAAATTGTATCAATACACCTATCAATTAATTAGTCGGCTTGATCCTCCAGCTCTGCGGCGGGATATTGCTTCCGTAATACTGGTATTCTTTTAACGCATTTTATACGGGGAGTTATCTGATTAACTTTTCGATCTACCTACTTCCTGGAGCTGAATTCTTACATCGAACAACAGGCAAGCGATTGTCAATCTATCCCTTATTATGCGTTTAGACTACTCCTTTCTAAAAGTCCGGCAGCGCATCAGCCACCTCTCTGATCTTGCAGATGTTCATGGGCATACCAACCGATTGCTCGTTTGTCACCTCTAATATAATTAAAAAACATAATGCGAAATTATAAGGTTCGTAATTTTTTGACTATGACTGTACCTTCACGTACCGATAGTTAAAAATTTACAGTTTTAAGATAACATTATTAATAGAAACTTTATATTTTATAATAACAGAATTTTGCTCTTTGACTTTTACACCAATTTATATTTAACAAGAAATTGTTAATTATTTACGTTGTTGTATACCAAGTTTAAGATAGTGTTATTTTATTGCTTGATGTAGGACGCTTTTATACAAAAAATTATGAAAGAATTTTTTTTGTAGAGTTTTAGGGTTAACTTGAATGAATAGTAATGGGTCATCTAAATAAATAAACCACGTTGTGCTTTTAGTGTCATACAAAATGTGTATTTGGTAGCAGCAGTATCGCGTTATGAGAATCTAGTCCAACTCACATAAGACAAGAGTCTAAAAGGAAATCTCTCCGACAAACTTACATACGCTTACACGCCACAATTTAATAACAAAAGTGTTGTAACAATTTAACAAGTACTCGAAATTACTGCTAATCAACGTTAATCACTCGTTGCCATGGGTAGGGTTGCCACTTAACTCCATACACGGTTTCTTGGATTCTTCTTTTTCTTGAGTCCTAGTCCCGTCGCCGAAGCTTCGGGGCAAAGGGCAAAATACGATGTTCCTCTATTCTCATCTGTCGGAGATTGAGAAATCGTCAGCATATTTGATGCTACTACAGTAATTAAAAATGGGGCTTTTGGGCCTTTTATGTAAATTAAAAAGATAGATTCAATCCCCAAAGCGGTTGAGATTATAATTTTTAAAACTAGACATGAAAATAGAGTCGAACTGAACTGAGTGCGCAATCTGCCCAAGATGGCTGGCAAGTGCTGGATAGGAGTAAGTAGCGAAAAATCGATTGGAATGGCGAACATTAGGAGAGGCCTGTGTCCAGCAGTAGACTGCAACAGGCTGATGGTGGTGAGCTGAGTGCTACTCAGAGCATTTTTTTTTACAAAAGAACAAGCGGATCAACTGATGATAAATATACGCGCCGTCGAAATGAACATCTTCGAGATTAGAGAGCTCACTGTTGTGTTGCCGGTATTTTGGACAGTAGCACGCTTTTCTTTTTTAGGTGGCGAGCAGACGGATCCCCTGATGGTAAGCGATTGCCGCTACAAATAGGCACCTGCAACACGAGTAGAGTCTTCCCTTGAAGGTCCCAATAAAATACTACTGCAGCTAAACCGTGTCACAAAACTACTTACATCTGCATCGTGGAAGAAAGTTCCTATACTCTGGTTCATAATCATGTATAGTAAACTGACAGATGTCAATGTGTCATCTCCATACATTATCACTCAATTTGACAGATGCAAAATGTCAAAATGCATGGAAACTTGTCATTTTCATCCGTCAGTTTACTACACATGATTAAAAACCAGAGTATATGTCTATTGTCTACATCTGTTAAAACATACCAATGGTTTTTTTTATTCACCTAGGCTACACAGCCCTACATCTCAAATTGGGCCCTCCTTGCGCTTATTATAGTAATGGAGGCGGAACGCACAAACAAACAAAAATTATGTGCAGGTAATTAAAGAAAGGGGTTCCATTTGATAATGGCCCGATAATTTCGTTCCAAGCAATTTTCTGGAATTATACCGTAAGTGATTATGTTTGATTGTGCTTAGATGGTCGAGGATATCTATGATATATTGCTACAGTTTTGATGGGGATTAATGGGCGATTTTTTATTTAAATACCGAATTTCCATAATGCCTTTTAAGTGCGAGAAATTAATCGGTGTAATTATTTTAAGATTATAAACGGAAAAATGATTTACCTGTCTTAAAAATATTGTTATTTGTTATACACATCAAACATCGAAAACCCTCAATGTTTCCAAATAGGTACTGAATTTCGGATTACATAACCTTTTGACCGTACCTTAATTGATTATTTAAATAATGAATTAATTGTATTTACATCTTTTTCGTCGTATGTTTACTTACGATGTATATCGTAAAAAAAAAATATCTTAAGATAGGTAATAATTACACCACTTGATCATTCATCATCACTTGATCATTACCATCATGTGAGCCATTTGCTCTTTTGTCAATGTAATGTAAAAAAAGTTATTATTTAGGTACCATATCTGATACCTACGTTTTTCTATTAGGTAGGTACTGTAGTTAGTAAGGATCTAGTGCAATGGCTTATTACAAAAATAACGCACATAAAAACTAATAACGCACAGAAAAACTGGTCTAAAGTTCTTACGGCACAGAACGTGGTCTGGAAACAGGAAAATCACTAAGTACTTACCTGCCTAGGTAAATAAGTAAAAACAAAGAGTGCGTCGTCAAAACATTGTTAAGGTAAGTACTTATTGTATCTCTTATTGTACCGTCAACCTCAAAATAGGATTGAAAGTGAACCAAAGAGTTATAAAACAATTTGCGGATGGCTCCCGTCGCCCTAACCGAGTGTTTTACATCCCGGCATAAAGCCACGACCGGCTAAATTTGCTAATAATCAAGCTCCCCTACTAATTAAAGCCCGCTTTTAATTGCCTCAAAAGGCCACCTGTTGCTGGGCACCCATCTCGCTTACTCACTCTCTGCATCTCTCTCCCACGGAGGCTGCATAGTCCCGTATCCGGATAAAGCTGGTGTAGACTATAATTGTCAGAAAATTCAATTTCTCGAGTACCTAATTGAGGACAAATGAAATTTTCAGTATCGCGCCCGATTCCCTTTGTTCGTAGCAGTCCGACCGTACCCTAATTGATTGACTAAATAATGAATTAATTTTATTTACTTCTTTTTCGTCGTTTGTTTAATGGCGGCGCGAGGTTCGAATTTTTTTGTGTAATTAAAATTTTGTTTGGTGCGGCCTTTGTTTACTGGGCATTTGCCTAATTTGCATTAATAAAACGTACCTATTTATTTCTTTGACAATTATTCTACGGCCTTATAAAAAGTTATTATTTTGACGTTTTAATGCCGACGTCCTATTTATAGGAATCATTAAGCAACTTTTATAATCTAGATAGATAAATAAAACAAAATACACGAAAGATGAATAAGGTAGCGTCATAATTGCCGGTTCTGTTGGTATAAAACCACTTTTATTCGCCTGTTTTGTTGATTTAACTTGCAGAAAAACCTTCCAACTCCAACAGTTGCCTATCAAAATAGTTATGACATTAAAATTACCTTCAATAAATAATGTATTTTATTACAAAATATATTTGGTCGATTATTGACAGTGAAAAACTTTTATAAACTCATCGCTATCTCATCTAAGTCTTAATAATAAATCAAATAACATAATGAATAAAATAATAAAAACCTAAATTAATAAGAAATAATCAAAGAATGAGTACTAGAACAAGTAAACAACTATAATAATTTAATATAAAGCCTATTAACAATCGACTCTCATCTTTATTTAAAAAAAAATGGTTCAATATCAATTTAACAGGTTGCAGTAACCAGATGTGTGACCGACTCTAGATATGATAGCACATCAGGAACCCATAAGTTTACAAGTAAGTACCTCCATACGTAAATGAGACGCGTAAAAGATAGAAATGGAATTGAATCCATTCGATTTTAAGATCGATTTGCAAACACAAACATCGAATGCTTACTCGATACTTAGCTTTCCTCGAAATGTCTGCATTTCTTTATCAAAAGACGCCGGGGTGGGCGGTTTTTAAGGAGAAGGGGGGAGGCGAGCGTGTGTGAGTGCGCCGTGTGTGACTCATCTATATGTGTTAATGCGTTTTCTTTTTACCAATTTTTGGGGTGACCACACGGCAGGGATCTTGGGAATATTTTCCTAAACTGTAGCACATATTTAAAGTAAATAGTTATGGGGTAAAAGATTTCACACTTAAGAGCTTGATATTATGTTGATCAAAGGCGATAAAATTAAAAGAAGTACTAGCGGCATACCTAGAGCGTATGTTTATTAGATATTCAATTTTCTTAAAAAATAATAAGGAAAAAATATAAGAGTCAAAGCACAAGATTCAGCCGGCGCTTTAAAAATATTTTGACTTGTATGACAACGTTTCAGATTGATGCGCTACAAGACTTTATGTTTTCATGACCAGAATCCTTAACCGCTGATGCCTTCGCTATCTTGAATATAAATAATATTTAAATAAAATTGAGACATCACCTACATTATCATGGTCCCAAACTAAGGTTTCCCTTGTGCAGTGGAAACCAGAAACAACGAAACGAAAGTAAAGGAACTAAACTACTTCCCCATTTGTAAAAATCCAGTATGGGCACCCTACTAAACGTCTTCGTTTCACACGAGCGGAGCTTGCATATTATTTGGGCGCGCACACATCCACACCACCCCGCGCCCGTGCGTGTGTGCGTGCCTCCTCTATTCACGAATTTCGCATCGATGGTGTTAGTATTGATTTCGTATTGTCGTTAGCTTGCGACATGTAAAAAGAAAAGGGGTGTTAGAGAGTTGACACACGCACGGTCAGAGGTAGTGTTTGTTTCACTTTCAACGGTTTTGTTCGAATTTTAAATGTATTTTTTAATTTTGTCGTAGATTCAAATTCAATCAATCCGTTTAATCCTGGCCAGTATTCTTCCATCCGCAGATAACTACAGATTTCTGTCGCAGGTTTTTTTTTATCCAGTCACTACACACGCCAAATTTTTTTTAAGATTAGCATTCCAATTATCAATTCTTTATTTAAATAAAATTTGTTGAATTATTTAAAATGATATTTATTTGAGATTAAAACAACACAACATAACACGTGTGCTTAAGCTACTTACTTTAAGGCCTGTATCTGTTATTTTTTTCTATTCATATTTATTTATTTATGATTCAAATTAATAATTAACTAATTAGTAGGTCTTTAGGCAAGCTTTAAAATCTTTAGTTTAATTTTGTCTATCCGTAACAAGTTAAGCTAATACGGTTACCTAAAAATAATTTATCTAACTGTACTTAACAAAAGTGAAACTTGACAGTTTTTAACCTTACATATGAAAAAAATATAGTTTTATAAACTAAAAAACTATAAGCCTATGTAAAGTCTCCCTTACAAAGAAAAAGGGTCTCAGACACGAGGCACCATTAGAAAAATGTCGCGATAAGGATGTTCAATCATTTCGATACCAATAAGGGGTGATATCGATTTGGCGAAAATGTCAGCCGCCATCGAGTTCAGAGAATAAACTGAGGGTGCCGTATTCACTCGCTGTTTTATTATGCAAACTTCATTTGTGTTTGGAAAGCTTTTTTAAGTCATTCCTTTCGTAGAATTTTCCTAACTTTGGCGTTGGGCAATGCAAATATCGTGCAGTGCCTTAAATACGTTTAATTAAGTTACATAGAGATAAACATTCACAGTTTATTCAACCATATCTACGCTTCTTTTAGATTACAATCTTCATTTTAGGTACATATACATTTTTAGGCTATGTCTATGTCTTATTGTATATTTGAAAGTAATTGTTTACAATAGTGACCTAGCTCTCATTCTTAGTCCTTACAGGCTTGTTGAAATATCAACGTTGCACCTAGGTGCTTTGTTAAACAGTTTATTAGTATAATTTCGGTACAAATTTCTTGAAGTTAGGTATTTTTTTAGGATTTTGGGCTTCTTTAAATCTGTTATCATTGTCACCCTACAATCTAGCTATTTTTGGAAGTCGATTTCAGAATGTTGCTTAAAATGTTGAAAGTTTGAAAAACGAATATCATTGTGTATGTACTTATTTCATCATTGCCTTAAATCGAATACTACATGATTATCCGCATATGACTGAACTCGCTGACTCATGAGTTCTAAACAATTAGGTTCACTTTTACTAATGCAAAATGTGTTTTTGTTCCAGGTACATCATCCAAATCCCAATCTCTGTTTCATCACGTGAATTGCTGGCCAGTACGTAAACACTTGCAATAACCATATCATTGACGTAAACACACGACTTAATAAAAACAACTCCCCTATCCGTTCATAGATGGCAGCACACGTTGCGTTAACACGTTGCAGCTACGAAAAAGGTTCGCATAGAAGGCGGATGGTTCACGTAAAAGTATCACATACGCTAGCGCTCCCACACATGTGAAAGTAATATTTTCTTGGCTTTTCCTCAAGTAGGGAGGGTGTTCTTTTCAAGGGTGTGATAGTTTCGCAATTATCGCATAGGGGGCGGTGGCTGTCGTGTTTGTTAACGTGAAACTATTTCAGATAGGTTTTCTCCGGGAAAGTCATGGATGGATGAACGTGGAGATAGAATTTAGGTAGGTATTCAATAGAAGTTCAATACGAGGAACATCTTTTGTAGATTCATTGCAAAATCTACTGTAATAGTAATGGTTAAAATTTCAATAATAAAAAGAGAATACTAATTATTGGTTTCTCTATGTTATTGGAAAACTGAAGTGCCGAAAATCATGCAAAACATTTCAGTAATAATGTTGTATATAATTGCTTTATTTTGATTCGATTCATACCCTTTTACTTACCTGACGAGGTGATGTGTTAAATTCATCACCATTAATACCTAAAATCAAAATGACAACGCTACTGGACCGAACAAGCCCTCTTAATAGATTTTAACTTTTGATTAAATTACAGAATTCAATCATTTTAAAACTGATAATGTCGGCATTTTATAATAGTACGTAGGTACCTATTTTATGATATTTTAATTAGGATAAGCAGTTTTAAATAAAATTTATCAAAACATTATAATTGGATACCTACTAACGATGACTAATTAAAAAGTAATGTAAAATGTGTATTTTAGTTTCTATGAATTTTAATTATTTAGAAGTAAGAACAAATTTTGTTCTTGCGACTTACCTCCAAATAATTAAAATTCATATAAAAAATACTCATTTTACATTATTTTTTAATTGTTATTAATTAAATAAGCTATAAGTCATTTTTAAAGTAAATACAATGCTATAGGTACCTAATAGCCATAAAGAGATCTGTAGAGAGTCTAAGATTCGCAGACAGAATGGATTATTTTTAAGTTGACAACTCCAAAGGTAAACAACGCCAGTATGACATGTTTTTCAATAGTACATAACATCAAAACACACGACATGTGGGCTTTAGTAGGAAAGAGTCACGGTTACGTCAGTCGTTCCGTTTACGATACGCCAAGGTCAGGGGTTGGCCACGCGGGGTCAACGCCCGCACCGCTTTTGTGACTGAATAGGCTTACGTTAGGTCAACTCAGCTGGGTGCGCGCGAAAAATGACAAATTCGAACGTTTCACTTTTTAAATCCAGAACTCGGTTTGTGCGCGCGAAACATTCGAAATTCGAACGAATTGTTTATGTGAACGTCAGACTTGAATTTTTGAAGATAGGCTTCACGTTGTGTCGGTCATAGTCAAATCTTTGGTCATAGTATCGAGTTACGCTGAAGAATCCCCAATTCTAAAATTTATTTAATGAAAAATAAAATCTTTTTTTCGTCAACTTTTTTGTTCAAAATAAAGATTCAAAGAACTACGGCGGGATAAGACTTAACAATTACCCTTGATGAAAAAAATATGACAATATAGCTGATTAAAAGGAGATTTGTATCAAAATATTTTTATAATATGATAAAGCGGGAGTATCTCATAAAATCAGTTCAAACCACGCTTTAATCTTACTGTTTGTTGGCGACTGGCTGTCAACCTGTGCAACCATGGTGCAACCTAATTTTTTATCTATGCTTTTTCGAGGTGTCAAATGGTTGTCGTCTGACTATTATCAAATTGTTTTTATTACCTATTTTCACGTAATTACTTTTTTGTGGTTTTTGTTCTCGTTTACAGGTGTAGTCTCTCATATTAATCGCCATTTACCACGTCATTCATTACCTACACTTAGAACATTTATTTTTTGTTAAAAAGAACTACTTTGTCAAGTTAATTCGTAAAATTCGAAATATATTTTTTTGGTGAATCAAAATACTTTTTTGATGAAACGAAATACGTTTCGTTTCATCAAAAAAGCATTTTGATTTAATTTGATGAAACGAAACGTAGCGCGTTTGATGCTAGATAAAGACAGTGACAGCTAATCAAATAACGGTTTAAGTCATTTCTTAGGGACGTAGATAGGTATTTATTCTATTCTAACCTGTTTGGTTTGGCCTTTAATAAAAGTACTAATTGTGCTTGAATCTATTTATTTTAACACCAAGTAACTGTATATATAATAACACTGAGTAACAAAATAATTATCTCCAATCTAAGCCGCTAGTCTGCCTACTTTAGCAAAAATAAAAAAAAAAGCTTCTTACCACTTCTTAGGTTATGTTGTATATTTACAAGAATACCATTCCTTAAAATGTAAATAACGAGAATACCATCCTTTGACAGTAGGTCTAGGATAGTCTGTGGTTGAAAGAAGCCCATGAAAGAAGCAATACGAATGAAACTAGCGCCGCCAACCACAGACTATCCTAGACCTACTGTCAAAGGATGGTATTCTCGTTATTTACATTTTAAGGAATGGTATTCTTGTAAATATACAACATAACCTCTAAACAAAACATCGGTAATATAAGAAATTCCCGCTTTTACAAGAAAACAGTGATGCTGTTTTAGATTATTTACTTAATGAGCAATCCATTGATACCTAGGTCGTTAAGGGTAGCGGAGATTTTAGTTCAAGTCACCACTTCTATGAAACCGCCGACGTTCTTTACTTATTAATTTTTTGAGGTTTTATGACGACTTCTGTTTTTGTACAGAATGTCGAAGTCGCTTTAACGGATATCAATTTTATGATAGACCTTTCTAGGATTGAGTGTCAGCTATTAGATAAGACATGAAACTTTAAACATCTAACATCTTCCTCTTTTTAAACGTGGTTTTGACAGCAAATGAGTCACTTTTGTTTTAAGAAATTAAATTAACAAGCACAAAATAATGTACTTCGAACCTTTTAAGATTTCATTCAACTTTTACGCTTTTTATACAATCTATCAGTGCAATAAAGGGGCTCATTATTTTTATTTAATAAAAACGTTTATAAAAACAAGAAAATATTAATAAATGATTTAAAAAGACTAACCTAAATTAAAATTAAAATAAAATTCAAAAGTTGTTACTCGCTGTAAATTTTGCCAATTAGATAATAATAATTTGATATTATTAAGGCAAAACATACCCAATTATCCGTTTACCTCGAACCTAACAAGTGAGTACAAGTTAATTGATTCTTAACTGATAACAAGTAACAAATGATTGAGGCTAAGGGTTAGAGGCCCGAAGATTTTTTGTTAATGTATTTTTTTAATTATTATTTTGGCACTAGATATGGCCTATGAATAATCCACGCATGGATTCGAACGAAAGATCATTTTACAGAGCTAGCCGTCGCTCTAAAAAAAGAACCACCGAATTATGGTCCTAAATTGAATATAGATTATTATTTTTTGTACTTCTTTTCATACATTTTTAACTAGTTGGACGCCCGCAGCTTTGCCTGCGTGGAGTGGTTTGCCACTAAAATATAAAAAAAATATACCCTGTATGTTTGCCAAGCCTCAAAACTATACAAATTAATTTCATCTAAATCCGTTCAGTAGTTTTTGAGATTAGCGCGAACATACAGTCAGATAAAAAAAATTAAAATGGCCTTCCGCCCCGGATGATACCCAACACTACCCCGGGGTAGTAATTTAAGGGCTATACGAATGAAAACTAGTCCGCCAAAATACGATATTTTTTAAGAAAGCAAAACACTACAGACTTAGATAAAAGTAGATTGAATTTTTCAAGATGCAGTACAATATAATTTATATTATAAAACACGCGACAAGTAACAATAATGTCAATTATTGCTAAAAGTGGCCGTTTTTAAGCAATAATTATATTATTGTTACTTGTCGCGTGTTAGACACAATCAGTGTAAATAGGTTGGCGGCGCTAGTTTTCATTCGTAGAGCCCCTTATCTCTACTATTTACAAACGTCATATTTAAAATTTATTTACTTGCGTATTAAATTATTGAAGTATTTCGTTATGTCCGTTAGGTATATTAAATAAAGATTAATATAGTAGAGGTGGCTGCTATAGGTAAGTTTACTCTAATAACTATTCTAGAGTTGGTCTGCACGTGACTCTATCTTATAATAAAAGTATTGTTTCTTCAAGGACGGCATCGAATTGTTTTAAATGTTATTAAATTATATAAATTAACAGATTATGATGATTATGTAGCGCCTAATTTGAATCGTGTAGCTTTCGCACCTCATCTCGTATACCTACTGAGGTCTTTCAACGAATCATTGTCGCCATCTTTTTAAACGTCTTTTTAAATATGACATGTGGTATATGAGCATACGGATCACCTGTAGCACTACCATGAGTTTTGAAATACTATCCTGTATCATGCCCGATTTGACAATACCTTTTTTTTAATTTTGCACTTATCCTTGTTATGAGGAACACATTTCGCGAATCATAAGAAACTTTAGATTTAAAGTAGTTCTTTATGATTCGCGAAATGTGTTCCTCATAACAAGGCTAAGTGCAAAATTAACAAAAAAGGTATTTGTCAAATCGGGCATGATACAACGGCTCGACTATAATGACAGACTGTCGAAGTCGCTTTTAACGGATGTCAATTTTTATGATAGAACTTTCTGGATTAAGTGTCAGCTATTAGATAAGACATGAAACCTTTAAGCATCTAACATCTTCCTTTTTAAACGTGAATTTGACAGCGAATGAGTCATTTTGTTCTTAAGAAATTAAATTAACAAGCCAAAAAACTGTACTTCGAACCTTTTAGATTTCATTCAATCTTTTACACTTTTTTATACAATCTATCAGTGCAATAAAGGGGCTCATTATTTTATTTAATAAAAACGTTTATAAAAACAAGAAAATATTAATAAATGATTTAAAAAGACTTACCTAAATTAAAATAAAATAAAATTCAAAAGTTGTACTCGCTGTAAATTTTTGCCAATTAGATAATAATAATTTGAAATTATTAAGGCAAAACATACCCAATTAGTTAATTATACCTATCCGTTACCTCGAACCTAACAAGTGAGTACAGTTCATTGATTTCTTAACTGATAACAAGTAACAAATTAATGATTGAGGTAAGGGTTAGAGGCCCGAAGATTTTTTGTTAATGTATTTTTTTAATTATTATTTTGGCACTAGATATGCCTATGAATAATCCACGCATGGATTCGAACGAAAGATCATTTTACAGAGCTAGCCGTCGCTCAAAAAAAGAACCACCGAATTTATGGTCCTAAATAATCTATATTCAGATTATTTGTTGTACTTCTTTTCATACATTTTTAACTAGTTGGATGCCCGCAGCTTTGCCTGCGTGGAGTGGTTTGCCACTAAAATATAAAAAAAATATACCCTGTACGTTTGCCAAGCCTCAAAACTATACAAATTAATTTCATCTAAATCCGTTTAGTAGTTTTTGAGATTAGCGCGAACAAATAGTCAGATAAATAAAATTAAAATGGCCTTCCGCCCCGGATGATACCCACACTACCCCGGGGTAGTAATTTAAGGGGCTATACGAATGAAACTAGCGCCAAAATACGATATTTTTTAAGAAAGCAAAACACTACAGACTTAGATAAAAGTAGATTGAATTTTTCAAGATGCAGTACAATATAATTTATATTATAAAACACGCGACAAGTAACAATAATGTCAATTATTGCTAAAAGTGGCCGTTTTTAGCAATAATTAATATTATTGTTACTTGTCGCGTGTTAGACACAATCAGTGTAAATAGGTTGGCGGCGCTAGTTTCATTCGTATAGCCCCTTATCTCTACTACGAGTATTACAAACTTCATATTTAAATTATTTACTTACGTATTAAAACTATTGAAGTATTTCGTTATGTCCGTTAGGTATATTAAATAATATTAATATAGTAGAGGTGGCTGGCTATGGTAATTTTACTCTAATAACTATTCTAGAGTTGGTCTGCACGTGACTCTATCTTATAAATAAAGTATTGTTTCTTCAATGACGGCATCGAATTGTTTTAAATGTTATTAAATTATATAAATAACAGATTATGATGATTATGTAGCGCTCTATATTTGAATCGTATAGCTTTCGCAACCATCAGTCTCGTATACCTACTGAGGTCTTTCAACGAATCTTTGTCGCCATCTTTTTAAACGTACTTTTTTTAATATGACATGTGGTTATATGAGCAGACGGATCACCTGTAGCACTACCATGAGTTTGAAATACTATCCTCGCTATCGAAAACTATCGCTTTGTCTCTTTCATTGTGATGCATTTGAAAGAGACAGAGCAATAGTTTACGTTACGTCAGTTTTAGATGTCAACTTATGGTAGCGCTACTGATGGTAAGCGATTGCCACCCGCCGCCTATAGACACCCGCAATATCAGCGGAGTCACAGATGCGCTATCAACCTTTTAACCATTTAACCCCCTTACCCTAATTGGGCCTCCGGTACCCTCACTTACTTGGCGAAACAGCGCAGGCGCTGCTATCTAGTATGTTCCTTTTGTTTGCATGCGACAATAGTATCTTAGCGCTGTAACGTCTTCTTCTTAATCATCTTCAAAGATGCTGTGGTTAATGATGATGATGATGGCGGTGTATTGAATGAATGAAGTGAATTCGCTGGTGTTGCGGATGTTGATGGCAGCAGCAAAAGCTTACCATCAGGTGATTTATCTGACCCTCTTTCACATAAAAAACACTTCCCGATTATAGATTCCCGATCTTTACTTTTATCCATCAACCTTTTTTTTAATGATATATGGGGCAGACGAAAAGACGGATCAACTGATGGTAGCGATTGCCACCCGCCGCCCATAGACACCCCCAATATCAGCGGAGTCACAGATGCGCTATCAACCTTTTAACCCTTTTAACCCCTTACCCCAATTGGGCCTCCAATACCCTCACTTACTTGGCGAAACAGCGCAGGCTCTGTCTAGTGTGTTTCTTTTGTTTGTATGCGACAATAGTATCTTAGCGCTGTAACGTCTTCTTCTTTATCATCCACAAAGATGCTGTGCGCAATGATGATGATGATGGTGGTATATTTGTGAATTCGCTGGTGTAGGAGCAAAATCTTACTATCAGATGTTTCATCTGCTCCTCTATCATAAAAAAAACACTTCCCGATTCATTGATTCCCGATCTTTACTTTTATCCATCAACCTTTTTTTTAATGATATATGGGGCAGACGAAAAGACGGATCAACTGATGGCAAGCGACTGCCCGTTGCCAACCTTTTAAAATGGAATACGCTCACATATTGAAGGTCATATCGGGTCTGAAATAACCGCAATCTTACTTAACATCCATACTTATACTTATAATGTTATAAATGGAAAAGTGTGTCTGTCTGTCTGTATGTTGTCTCTCTTTTATGGCAAAACGGAGCGACGAATTGACGTGACTTGTTCTCACTCACAAGTTTACCGAAATACCACCTTCTTTAATCTAATACTTCGGAAGTGTCGCCTTCACAATGATCTGGTCCTTTTCCTGCAAAGGGCTGGGAATAAACCTTCGATCGTGATTTCGTGAATGGCTATAAAGGTCAGAAGGCAGCCGCTCATTGTAGATCATGGTCCAAGCACTATGGGTTAAATAGTTATAGCTTTGGACGCAACTGGAGTCGACATGGTATAATAATTCTCAAAACATCTTATACATTGACCTGACTCCGTACCAAGTAGTTAAGCACTTGTGTTACAGATATCAGACAACAGAGGATCACAAATATTATAATTAAACCATATATAACACCCAGACACTAAACAAACACAAGTGTTTATCACACAAATGTTTGTCCAGAGCGTGAGGATTGAACCCCTACTTTTGGCGAATGTGGCAGGATCACTACCAAATGCGCCATCCGGCCAGTCAATATAAGCAGTGAATGCTCAGGTTTGGAACTAGACGGTCAGATCTTTTCCTTTAACTGTGGCGTCCCTCGAAATTTACCTAAATAGATATAGGTAGGTACTACAATTCTATACCATATTTTATAAAGTCACAAATTAAAGTGGCACCATAATTTAGGACCAAAACTATCTTATACCGTGGTAAGTGTCTTCTATATAAGTAGAAATCGGCATTCCAAATCAGCAGAAGATTAAATGTTTTGACATTCATAAGTACTCTGTATGGACCTAACTTGAATAAAGAATTTTCTATTTCTATATTTAGGTTAGCAAAATTTGCTCACTTCCTCATGATCCTCATCATGTTTTCGATCGAGCTTTTAATAGGTGACAGGAGGTGTGTATATCTACTGTAGGTATGCACCTGCCTATTTTTCTTTTAAATTAATAAAAAGTTTTTTTACTATCTGAAATAGAAATATTCAATTTAAGTCCTTACAAAACATTAATGTAATTAATTTCTGAGATGAGTGTTACATAACCGTTTTGTAAACATTTAAGTAGTAACGACTAAAGTAAGTCAAAGTGTGCCATCCACAGAGCCCCAGTGGGCCGCCAGTTGAATATATCTGGCCTAGATCCACAATTGTCACAATATTGAGCATAATACCCAGGTCGCAGGTAGCTTTGTCACATTCTGCGCGCGCGCTGGGTGGCCCACCGCAATACTGGAGGAGCATTTTTTATTTATTGCTACTTCGCACACGCCATCAAAGTTTTTACAATAACTCGGAATTGGACCACAAACATTTTGTGACCAAACTGTATCTTTGTTTCGACAGAGAAAGCCCAAAATGTATGAGTGCGCATGCGCATTTGAGGTAGGTATTTTACACAACGGATGTTTTTATGCGATCAATAAGTATTTTGTGTAATCCTGTACAGTTAGCCACACATCAGGTTATCACAAACCTGTCAAATTTCCTCAATCAATATTCCACCTAATGTGTGTGACAGTAAGATGAGAGTCGATTGAAGGAATTTGTCAGTTTTGTATACTTTGATGTGTGACTGTACGTACATAAATTGTAACAGCGAAAGTTCAAATGAAATTATTTCGAAAATATTAAACAAACATGGATACCTACAATATTATGACAGTTATTTTTTTAATATGACAGGTGACTATTAATTTCAGTGATTGTTGTAGATAGTAATGGTGACTTACCGAAGTCACGTCATGTTCTTTAATGTAATTGTTTTGTAAGTAAAACCCAAAAATGTCCGTACAATACTTATAAACTAAGCTTCGAGTGAGGGTTCCGGAGGCCCAATTGAAGGGAAAGGGTTAAAGGTTGGCCGCGCATTTGTGACTCTGCTAATGTTGCAGGTGTCTATGGGCGGCTATCGCTTACCATCGGGTGATCCGTCTGCTTGTCTGCCACCTGTAACATAAGAAAAGATTCAGGTGCCTAATGCTTCAAGCGCCAGCCAAACAATCTGAGAGTACACCTACGCCTCCTCACGATTGTTATCAGTCATTCCATCTTTGTCCTCTTAGGGCTCTACAGCCCAAGCTATCTGTAACCTACATTGGATTAGAAGCCCCACTGGACGTTAAAGGATACACAATTTAGAAACTATTTATCCGAAACGTTTTTTATGAGACAGTTGGCAGACTAGCAGACGGCTCTGATGGTAAGCGATTGCCGCCGCCCATAGACACCCGCAACACCAGTAGACTCTAGAGGGTTTGTGGGTGTCTATGGGCGGCTATCGCTTACGATCGGGTAATCCGTCTGCTTGTCTGCCACCTATACATAAGAAAAGATTCAGGTGCCTAATGCTTCAGCGTCAGCCAAACATCTGAGAGTACACCTACGCCTCCTCACGATTGTATAAGTCTCATTCCATCTTAGCCTCTTAGGGCTCTACAGCCCAAGCTATCTGTAACCTACATTGGATTTCAAGCCCCACTGAACGTTAAAGGATACACAATTTAGAAACTATTTATCCGAAACGTTTTTTATGAGACAGTTGGCAGACTAGCAGACGGCTCTGATGGTAAGCGATTGCCGCCGCCCATAGACACCCGCAACACCAGTAGACTCTAGAGGGTTTGTGGGTGTCTATGGGCGGCAAGCGCTGCCACCTTTTAACCCCCTTTCCCCCGATTCAGCCTCCGGTACCCTCACTCACTCGGCGAAACACAGCGCAGACGCTGCTTCACGCCGGTCTTCTGTGAGGCCGTGATATCGCTCCGGTCGAGCCGGCCCATTCATATCATAGCGTGAGTCTCCCACTAGTAAATCGTACAGATGTCCTCTAGATATTAATTTAAATAAAATTACTATGAATAAAATATCTAGGTAAATATGGAATCGGACGCTGCAAAATGTCCTTCAACTCCTATAGCAATATTGTTTTGAGCAAAATACGAAACTACTGTTACTTTTCAAATAAAAAATCTCGCTTACACCCAACGTGTTAGATTGACGTTTTTCTGATATTTGACCCGGAGTCTTTGTGCCGAATGTAGGTCGCGATTCAAACGAAAGTTATTCTGTGTTTATCTTCTGCTATCTTTAAAGGGCCTATCGGGTTTCTCCATAATAGCTTTTAGATTTATTTATCGGGGTACTAATATGTACCTACTTGCCTACGTTTTCTGTAAACTTCGATTTCGGGACAAAAGCAGCTATATTGTTTTGCTTGGCGCTTATCTGCTTTTGATTTTAGATGTTTCAATTATCTCAATTTCAGTTTTTAATATGGTTAAAAAAATACTACTTATCTGAGAAATAAAAAACAAAACACTTCATTTTAAGAGCAATTTATCGTTATTCGCATTTTACAAATTAAAAAAATAACTAGGTACCTAGCTTGTTTATCTAGATATCCACTAGATATTGATAGTTTACCCAAAATATTTTTAGTAAATATTTTAAATATCTGCACTTTTAGCACTTGGTTACCTGTCTGAAATCAGATAACTTAGTGTCTGAGTATTTTTTTAACAATATGTCGGTAATTACCTACTAGTGATGTTCTTAGCGAATGTTCAGTTTTAAGCATTCCCGAATGCGATTACGAATATTCAAATTCTATTTCAACCCATTAATCTAAGCCTTTATTTTGACAACTCACTTAGCGCGCGAGTCACACACTCACTTTTGTCCCCTTGAATCTAATTCCAAGCATTTTTGAGCCGATCCGAAGGACTGACGTTCTACATTTACTTTCATCAAAAGAAACATAACATGAGAATTTTGACTCTAAAATCAATATTTTTTTGTTGACGTCTGCTTATTTTTTTGGCATTTTTTGAGAGTATGAACTCTAAAAAAATACGAGAATGAGGTAAGATCGTCAAAAAACATTCGCGGAAGCAATGCGAATACGAAAAATCGTTACATCACTAAACCTTTAAAGTCTGAACTTAAAGTAGTATAATTTCATAAAAACGAAGGATAAGTAAGGACCCGATTTAATAACACACATTAACACGAATATTAAAATAATTATTTCAGCCTGAAATTCTGAAGGTACATAGTACCTAAACTCTATAAGGTAACTAAAACTTTAGCAGAATATCTACTCACCTATTTTATAGAGCTTTGAAATAATATGTAGAGTCCTATTATGTATTGAAATTCACTTTAAAATACGTAAAAGGTACTAATTTATTTTTCCCCAGACCAATATGAGCCATCATCATTATTTTTAAGTGGTAATTTAAATATTTTAATTTAAGGATAAATTAAGTTCTTTTTCTGCGCAAAAATTAAAGGTAAAGGTATGATTATAATACAATTCAGTTCGATTTAAAACAAAAAGGCACGCGAATGATTCATAATGACAGCTATTTAAAAATACATAATGAAAGCAATTAATATACGAGTAAACAACTTCGTCAATCTACAGTAATTGGCCAGTAAGATGTGACTCTACATTTTTTGTCTGTATTGGGGTAGGCATGAGAACTCAGTGGTTAAGTATGCGCCTTTTATAGGTAACAGAAAGGAGTAAGTTTGAATCCGAGCATGCATCTCTACATTTTTGAAATCAATGTGCATGTTTCTACCATTAGCTCGGTGAGGGAAAATAACGTACGTTTCGGAGAGTCAATGTTTATTATGTAGGCTTTGAAGGGACGTCTTTGGATGCAACTGGGAATGTTCTGTGAGATGATTTTAGGCGGATTTTAAGACGTGCTGTGATCGTTTTATGATGATATAATTATTTAACTGATATACTTAAGTAAGCACAATAATTTTAAACGGTAACTATATTTTCATGCGACATGTCAGGTACCTACCTACGTAAACCCACACCATCAAAGTATACAAAACTGTCAAATTTCTCCAATCGATTGTCATCTTACTGTCGAACACTTTATGTTGAATATCAATTGGAAAAACTTGACAAGTAGAGGTAACCTGATGTGTGGCTGTCTGTACCTACTTATTAAAATACTCAAGTAAATTTATTCATTGTAGTTAAATGAAGTGTGGATTGGAATGCTAAACAGGTGTCTACACCTATACCTATGATAAATGTGAGATACATAAATGATGAGTTGTTTCACTACTGTTGTTAGGTGATAGAGTTGCTAACGAACTTTGCTTCTAGATAAAGACTCATTGGTTAACATATTTGACAAATAAGAATATTATTTGACATACTAGGTATCGAATAAATAATTTTTGTGTTTGGTTTACTGAAAATGTCACCCCTGTATTTATAAAAATGCTGACTCTACATTGAATATTTACCTAGTTACGTATAAATACACGGTGTATAAAATAACAATAATGACTCTACATTGAAAGTTTATTTTAGTAGGTACCTATACAGGTTGCAGTACTTATAAAATAAAAATTTTGACTCTACATTTAACGTATCAATAGTTACCTACTTAAACAGGATGTATAAAATAAAAATGTTGCTCATCATAGCCGTACAAGCCAATTTCAATGACAGAAGTCAATTTAAGTTAAATGTAAAAGTTCAACTTAGCACTCATAATGAATGTTGTTTATTTATCTACTACTATTGTGCTCGCATTGGCTGTCAGACAATAATTTTTTTCGCCAATTAAAACGAAGTGATGAGACAATCAGCAAGTCGAAAGGCCGAGCTTCGCGGTCCGAAGCCGGAATCCGAGCAAAAACAATCGCGGATCTCGTGACAATTATGCGTGTAATTAAATCGAGGCGTGGCCCCGCGTTAATGAGGGCGCACATAGGCGGCGGCGTAATCAACATTAAAGATTGGCGGGAGATGCGACCCCCCGCGCCCGCGCCCCTCATTACTTATACAAAATACTTAAGACGCGCGTCGTCCCGCTCTCCGCGTGCTAATAGTTCGCGCCCACTCGCTATCGCCGTCTCGCTTCGGCCGCTGAGCGTAATTAAGCCTTCGCCTCGCCTCGACTCGCTCGGTCGGCCCCGCCCCCTGCGGCGCGCGGGGGGCGCGCGCGCGCGACGGGCGGGGGCCGCTCGACCGGCAGCGCAGTTAGCCGGCGACCGTTGACAGCGAAGCGTCGCGCGCGTCGCGCCAACAACAACCCGACGATTCAACACCAACACAACTTAAGTTCCTCATTAACTGTTCAGTGGGTGTTTTGGTGTAACCGCATAGTTCCTTGTGATCTGACTGACACCTCAAGTGCTGTTTACATAGTTTCGGATATTGGACAAGTGAAAAAGTGACTGTGCGTGCTATGCCGCAATTTGAAGCTTAGCAGTCTTCTGCGGGCGATGCTCACAGGTTAATATTTACTTTTAAGTTTTCTTATTTGAATCTCGCTAGGTTATCCAGGAATTCATTCAGTGGCCGTTTCAGTTACAAATGGATCTTACAACATTGGCGAACATTTTCTACCGCACACTGGGAAAGTTAGAAGAACTTCGGAGAAATCTTAACTTTCGCGGATCAAATCTTTGTGAAACAAAACATTTTTAGATTTGTTTGTTTTTGATTCACGAAGAAATCCAACAAGATCAGATTCACTTCAAGTATCTAAAGTTATTAGAATTTAAATAGTTGTAAAATTTCCAAAATTTTGTTTATGATGGAAACAACTTGTTATTTATCTATAAATCTGTTACGAGTAGTTTTCGCGGAACGTACACAATTCTGATTATAAAAAAAATGTCAATGTCTACAAAAAATCCAATAAGATCGGACAATAGAAAATCGTGTTGATGTTTTAAATGAACTCGAAGAATTACAAAAAGTGTAGGCAAGTTTGCGTAACTAAATTGGAAAGGCCTAAATTAAAATTACATGGGTCTATTTATAAGAAATCATTTTAATGAAATTTGTTACCAAATTGTAAATTTAACAATACTACAATAATTTCGTAAAACAATAATACATTTTACGAAATAATGACTTCCGCAAGTCAAAGGAAATGAATTTGCAGCCCGTGCCGAGCTTTTTTGCAAATACTCCGTTTTCGTCTCAAAATTGTTTATCTGAACAATGACTAAGTGTAGTAAACAAACTAATACATTTAAATGTATACTTAAAATCGGCGTTAGTAACATTACGTTTGTAACCTATTTGTGATTAATGAAATTACTTAAGCGCTCTCTCGAAAAAATACGAATTGTAAACAATGATAAAACCATACCGGATCATCAAAAAAATAACTAAGAACTTCCTCTAGAATTCTAAAAATCGAGATAATTTTGCATTGCAGGAAAATAATTAAAGGTTACAAATTTGTCTTGCCATTTACTTCCGCAGAAACTGCAAAACTTACCCAGTGTGCGAAAAGAAATTGTTCCGGTAAAATTTGTGATGGATTAAAAACTAATTAAAATTAAAAAATATATATCCAAATTCATTAAAATTAAAGGTAAATTAATAAAAATCTTAACGAAATACTTAGGAATATTAATTCGTTAAGTTTTTGTATTTTTCCGTATTTGTAGTTTTATCAAGTTCACACTTTCAGGAGTAAGTGATTTTTATAGAAATTGACCGTTTGATTTGAATCAAAAGGGTGCAAAAAAATGGTACCTATGTCAGGGATTTTTTTGCATTTTTCTTTAGTGCAGACCGGTAATTGAGGGATAATAATAATAGTGAAAATAAAAAGGTACTTTGGCTAATATAAACAATATTTGTTTAGTAGTAATTAATAGGTTGGTTATAGTGCTTGTTTTCATTCTAGTGTTTAATTAGAAATCGTAGGTATAATATACCGAATAGTTATTAGGTATTTTAAAGTTAGAAACTTTGTTTATTTTTAAAATCGGGCAGTAACCTATGTAGGAAATCATAATCATCGAGCTGAAGTGAGAAGCCGCATAAAAAAATAATTATTATACTTATCATATTCAAACCAAATACGTTAGTTAAAACAAAAGCCGGCGCGGGCGCATTCCCGCACAACGGGGCGGCCATCTTGCTTCACGAGATCATTTTCCCGCTCGATCTCGCGCTCGATATTCGGGACAGATAGAACCATTAATCAAAACGACCTTAGATCGGTATCGGCGATCGCAAACAGTATTTAATTTATTACAGGCCAGAACCGATAATTGATTTAGGTGCGTAGGCGCAAAAGATCGGCGCGAATAACATTACTAACAATGGCGCCACTGTCACTGGTGATTTTTTGTCCGCAATACCTGTACCTACCTAACTGCAATGATTTAACTATAACAATCAGAGAATAACAATAGCTGTTTTCGGCCTACGCAGTTTACAATGCTCCAATATTGTTGTACATTTTATTCAAGTTGACGGCTTAGAAAATTATCTAGTTTGATTCGTTTTTAATTTTCCCATCGCTTGTAGTATTCTGAATTTTCTTCATCACTTGAATGCGTTTCAATTCAAAATTCGTTTATTTGTCATAAAAATTTTGGAATTTGAATTGAAATCATACCTACCCGGAAAATTAAAACTCTACCAAGGTAGAGTACCTAAGTACCTAGTTACTTACTAGACTAATAAAATAAACTACTTAGTTGTACCGATCTACTTCTTTAGTAGTCTTTACCTATTATTCGAAACATTTATGATTTGAATTTGGAATATGCCTCAACCCTATTTTTCTCTTAAAACCGGAGGGCTATTCTGCGAATGAAGCAAAATGTGATTTAAGTTTATTGCACATTTAAGGTAAAGTAGCACTTGTGAAATTGCAAATGTTGAAGCAAAATCTACTGGGAAGCCATTTGAATAGGTAGGTAGGCATTAGTAATATTTGAATATCGTTGAATTCACGGCCTGACGTGTGATCCGGACAGACGCCGTCGTGTGATTAGCAAGTTTAATGCGATCAAAACATTGTGGTAATATTCCTGGCCAGCTTTATCTCATTTTGAAATCTTTGATAATATTGTGTAAGAGAAATGTGTGCCTGGAAGTAGGTATTATGTGAATGAAAATGTAAAATAGCTTGGATTAAATCGTTTGATTACTGTAAGAGATTTCTTGGTAGGTATTAGAAGCTTTATCTTTGATGAAAATATTTTTATTAATTTTGTTCAGAAAGAGATTGTCTCTTACTAATATAGCTTAAGTTTTATTTATTATCATCCTTCTCTGTCAAAATAAAATAAAAATGTAGTAGGTAATTGGGTATTAAACAAATATTTAAATTAGGGAATCTTGATGTAGGTGTTAAACTGTCAAGACTAATTCACTTCAAATTTATTGGTACTTTTGAATAAATTTAACATCACACCGTTAGTCAGGCCAGTAGGCTACTTAAATGAAATTTACTTATTACCGTAATGGATCGCGACAGTATTTTTAATCTCTGAAAAAAATAATTTTAAACACCTTTATAGGTAAATATTGCTTTAAATTAAAAAAAATAACTTTCGACGTTAATAGGTAGGTATAACAGTTTCTTATCGCACCATAAGCTCAAAAGTCAAAAATGTAACAAATTTATACGTTCCACGCTTATTTCGCTTTTTAAACTCATGTTTCAAAGAGTCTTAACTTCCCGCCCCACTCCGCAAATCATCGTCGCAGACACTAAAAACCAATCCAGACGCAAAAAGTTCCGAAAACTACCAAACTTTTCCTTGTTACTAGCGCCATCTAGCGGGCGGTAGTGGCACTAAGTCTGGGAAAGCGGCCGATTCGTCAGGGGCTCAGATAAGGGCCATCGTGACGGCTCGTTGAGATGGACAAGAGATAACGCACTGTATATGGGGAGGGGGGAACGGTAAATAGATTATTTTCACTTGTTTTTCCCATTGTTAGATAGGATCGGAGGCATTAATTTACTTTTTGTGACGTTTATGTTTTTAACAGTTTTCTTTAGTGATTGTAGCTTAATGTTTTTTCTTTTTTGCTTTTCGTGTGTTAGTGGTAGTAAGTAATCGGGTAGGGTTTTAGATTTATCTTAGTGTTTATTTTATGGTAAGTAATTAAAGAATGTCTTTGACGCTTTATTAACATTTTGTGGTGTACCCATTTTTTATCGACTCTTAAGTCAGTTCGATTAATTGAAATTCCAATAAGGCACTTATTTAATCTAAATACCTCCTATCTACTAATGCATTACTTTTAAAACCAATAAAGATAAAACTGAATGCAAACTCATGGCCAACAGATTAGCACTCTTATTAGATAGGTATCTAAGTTGAAAATTAATTGGAGATTTGATTTCTTTTACTTAAATATAGTGGAAATAAAGCCTTATAAGCGAAAGGTAAGTTTCCTGCCTTTGTGTATTTTTTTCAAATTCCTCCAGGAGCTACGGTGCAAAATATCTTTTGCGCTAAAAAATCCGCGAAAAATCATCCTAGAAATCCTACCAAGCATAAATAAGAATAAATTGGTTCACTAAAAATAATTGCTGACATTAAAAATATCAAATTAAAATCTCACCAACATAACATCTTTATAAGGTAAAAGCACCTATATCTGCACCTTTTCGCACAATACACTAAATGATTTCGTTCCAAGGCACCGGCTCGTGCGTGAGGACATCGCCACTTCGCCCAGATACATGGCATTAAGCGGGCACAATGGTGTTTAGCATTCAACCGATTCGAGATAGGCCAACCGAAACATAATACGTCTACAATAACAAGATGACCTGACGCTTCACAGGTCGAATCCCATTCGGTCTATAACGGCCCTGTGGGGTGACGTCAGTACATATTTAAAAATATGGAAAAATATCGTTATTTGCTCAAGACAGGTTCTCTGAGTGTTTTACTGCTACTGTGTTTTAAGCAATTTCTTGGTATATGATTAATTTAAGTAATTTTTTTGGTACTTGAACGTGGTGTATTGTTTTTTGATAACATGAGATTGAAAACAAAATTAAAGTACTCGTTACCACGGTTTAATGTCTAGTTTATAAATAAAAAAATAAACTGAGACAACATCACATAAATTGTTTTGGTCCCAAACTAAGTTAAGTTGATTCAAAAATTGCCTACTTTATTTTTTAATCCAAAATTGGTATTGCAATTCTTATTTTAAATGATAAAGAATAATAATGTCACATAAGACGCAATTTCATTAATTTAAGCGATTTCCATTAATTAACAGGATTAGTCGCTAACATAAAAATACAAAGGCCTACAAATATCGAAGCAAATGAAATACGCATTCCGCAGCATTCCATCTAATTAGTTTACGAAGCATTATTTTAATTTCAAATTATTCTTCTTTTTGTCTTATTATCACGCTATAAGTACGTTAGAAATTATTTAAGTGTTTTTTTTTTCAAAGAACCTGTTGCTATTAATGAAGGAATGTTAACCTACCTATTTCCGAGTGTAGCATTTTACAATTTTATATCCTTTGACACGTCAAAGTATATAAAACTGTCAAATAGCTTCAATCGATTCTCATCTTACTGTCACACACATTAGGTTGAATATCAATCGAGGAAATTAGACTGGTTGTGGTAACCTGATGTGTGGCTGTACATGGCCCTTATCCAATTTTAACTGAGTGTCAACAAACATCAACTCTCAACTCAATAAATCTATTTCCGGAACGCCACTTTCCACCCAACATTCAAAAAACTATTTACGAACGACAATATAGTTCTGTTTACCTACTTATAAGCTGTTGACTTTTTGATTTAAATTGTAGAATTTCTAGGCATTTTAATAAAAATAATAGAAGTCTACATATTATGACAATGAAAAATGTCTGTTATAAAACCGTTAGAGCAATGAAAGCGGTCAACAAAGAAATATACTGTATCACATAAAAATTCTTACGGCTCTTTTGACGAAATCTCTATTTCTTTATTGTTATACAAACTGACGGTTGTGTGCTCAACGGTCCGCGTTGCGGCTCTATTTTCTCGTTTAGCGCATTTATCAGTGTTGAGTGACATCAATAAGTTTTTCGTCAATTTCGTACGTGCTTATATGGTTATGATAATTTGTTTCCGGTGTGCGACGCGTGCGCATGGCACGACAAACTATTACATTCATGGCGTTAGCACGATTTGCATTTGAAATATTTCGTTTGGCTCGCGCCTAGGACTCACAATGCGCGCCGGAGCGGGAGTCTCAATAAAAGATAAAGGTACAGTACCATATCAAATTTCGTGGTACATTTTTCAGAGGCTCGTGCTGGAGGTTTTTTTGGTTGTGTGGTGATAATAGGGCTCATTTCGAAGCGCACGTGCGTAGAGAATGGCCCCCCGCTTGTTCTGGGTAAGGATATCGAGTGTTTGTATTGGCAGGTTTTAGTATTTATTGAGCCTTCGTCCTCATTTTCTTTTTTTAGAATTGCCCTGTTAAAGTCAAGTCAAGAGGAAAAAATGTGTTTTCTTTTTTGTGGGAAAATAATTTGACGCGTTATTGCTGGCTGGAAAGAAAAATGGAGGCAGGTGAAATTTGCTAATTAGGCGTAATTAATTTGGCGCGCATTTCCCGCGGTGTGGCGTAAACGGGCGGGATGATGCCTTTGTCTTATTGAATAATTGCCGAGAGGTGTTTCGGACGAGACGGACTGGTTCTCCAAGGCCAGCCGTCGAACTTGCCGCGCGGGCTTATTCTGTTGCGCGAATGTCGGCGGGCGCGCCGTGACGTCACTGGTGAATTGTAACGAATTTTGTTGGGGGTTTTTCTTTACTCTGACTTACCTAGGTAGTTTATTTTGCCTAATGGTACGACGCTGATAATTCACGCGTGTAGTGTGAATGTGTCGTAATATAAAGACTTAAAAACCTAAGTTTGAATAAAAAAAAAACTTACTACTTACAAATTATCAATTGTGATACTGTCTTGTTAGTTAGCAATATTTCTCAATAATATTATAAACGTGAAATTTTTTTTAAATTTGGTCTCGGAAATCGTCCTCAAACGGAATATTGTCGACCAAATCTTCGAGTTGGTCTCTCTCAATAATTGTAGTTATTGAAAAAAGCCCCGGGCGAGGCATGCGGTCGCTTTGACGGGCTTCCTTGACACCTCCGACGCCTAAGGACCGCCGATAATTTTACAACTATCGCAAAACCTTTGAAATTTTTTAATCACTTTGTATGTAGAAAGTCAAGGGAATCGAGATTCAATTAGGCTTTAAGACAACACTTTCGAATTGTCATAACACTGAACCGTGAGAAAAGTTATGCTAAAGGTGCTCTTGTCATAATAATGGTGAGCGTTTTGGTAATAAAAGTAGTAATAACATTGTTGAAAGTTGGTTTGTCATAACAAAAACATTGCACATCATCATTGTAAAACTGTAGATAAGTGAACGTTCAGACTTTTAGACATTTTCGGTTGTTTTTTTTCTTTCATCTCTGTAATTGGTATTTTATGGTTTAAGTTAGTTCCATTTTAACTACAATCCTGTAAGTATTATATATGTAGGTAAGTAAGTATTTTTTCATTTTCGATAACACTACTTATTTAAGACAGAAACTTGTTTGAACTAGGTACAGTTGCCTGCAAAAAGATGTAATAGCTTGTCAAAATAGCTAATCTATCTAGTGAATAGATACACACAATATTTTATTGACTATGTACCCTTTTAAATTGAAAAAAATCTTATGTAAGCACGTTTACTTCCGTGTCTCTCTTTTTAATAAAATCAAGCAGGTACTCAAAATTTGTACCATGCGACTAATAATATGATAAATTATAATAAAAATTGATGCATTTATAAATCCATCAGAACTTCAGAGACTCCTGTAATGATAATAAATGTTGATCGTACGATCCTCTATAAAGATATTTGCTAATTATTATCTAAAATGAAGCGTGATGATATCGCGCCCGATGTTAACAGCTCATAATCTGCAATATTGCTGATATAAAACACATAGCTTTAATTTATTTAAAGATAGGTATGCTTAACCGATTATCATAAAAAAATAAAAAAGTAACTTACTTTTTAGATTCAAGTCGTCTGAATTGCACACAAAAATATTTTCTGGTTTGGTGTGATTCATGTCCATAGGATTTATAAGCCGCCTACCTAATTACACGATTATTATTATTTTGAACGAAAACACATAATAATAATTAAATTATTATTACATTCATCAACCTAGCAAGATTAGATTGGAAGTTTAACTATTTTTAATCACAAATTACGACTTTATTATTATTTTTATCGCAAATATAAGGTGCAAGTTAATTATTTAACGGTGAACTTTGTAAGTGCGCAGTTCCTATTCGTATAATATGCTTTAGTATTACGTAAGTACCTAATAAGTTTTATAATTTTGGATTTTTAATGTCTTTTTTTATCTTATTTTGCTTATCATCAGGGTGAGGTTAGCCAATATGCTGCACCACTATATTAAAAAAAAGTATTATTGTAGGATCTCTTAACTGCAAGTACCTAGTATTAAATGTTACTTAGGTATTTCACTATTGTCACAAAATACGAGTAATCCACAAAATTATATTGATGCATATATAAAAGACCCTAAAATATCTACATAGCATTAAGTAGGTAGGTTAAGTATATTGTCAACCCACTCGAGTTCTGTAATAAACATTGTTATCTCCCAATAATTAGTGATAATCGATAACTGTCCAAACCGTTATCTCCAATGTTTGCTATTAAATAATCGATAGTCAATCGATAAAGGGTCATTGCCTACGAGAATTGAAAGTATCGATAATTCCTCCTTACGACTAGATATGTATAAGTGAGCGGAATTAGATCAATCATTTATTAAGTTCCGACAGAGAATTTATTTACATTGTGATTAACTTCGAGTACATAGATCGATTAATTCAAGTTACGATAAATATGTATTCGTTATTTCTTTGTATCCAAAAGTATAGAAATAATGTATATTATTAGACCAAAATTGGTGATCACAAACCCGAGCTATGTACGAAAAATTCGAAACATACATTTGCTCGACCCGGGATTTGAACCCAGGTCCCCGAGATCACCGGACCCCAATAGGCAAGCGTGGTGATTAAGCCTAATCCCAACAGTAGCGATGACTTGATTTCTATGATGGAGGCCATTGCCTTGCAGTGGGGCAGTATAATAGGGCTTATACTTTACTTTTTAACTTAAATAGTCCAAAATGGCTTCATGGATGTAAATATTATGAATTTTTTTGTCAAATTTAAATTGTTTTTCTTATAGAAGGAGTAATCTACATAAGTTATGTAAGCGTGCAAACAAAACAAGAAATAAAGCATTGTTTTTCTTTTTATAACTCACCAAAAGACGATGGATAAAAACTTAACTTTATTCTTATTCATGATGGTATGCAAGATAAGGAGCGCGTTTCATGTCAAATATTTTAATACCTTAATTAAGGGCTAAGACAATGAGCGTTTCCAGCATCCATAAGGCCCAAGGAGCAAGTTATATCGCGCCGAAACATTGCAACTTTACTTTTTGCATAGCACCGTGTGGTGCATTTTGGGACTGGCGCACAACGTCTTAATTTAGCACAAAAATCTTAAAATTTTAGCACATATTTCGGAATCATCTTCCATAATATTGAGAAAATTGTAGAGAAAAGCTTGAGTGGTGTGATGGGATTAGGCTTAATCACCACACTAACCTAATGCGGATTGGTGACTAGTTTTATATGATAGAGGTCTGTGTCCTGCAGTGGGACAATTAGTACTTTACAAACTTTAAAAAACTACTTTATGTGAAAGGCATTACATTTCCATATTTTATATTCCTTCTTACTTCCCGTTCTATGCGAGTCTTTAGTAAAATTTGTAAATTAAGAGCACTACTGTAGCATTTTAGTGTTGAAAAAAATTCTATCACTTTACAATTTTTATATGAAAATACTCTTAAATTGCTTTGAGTTGATTTGTTACATTACACCTTGCCTCTTAGTAATTATGAGTAAATTACAGAGAAAGATGATAGATGAAGGTACTTTAATGTTTTGTCCAACCCTTTTCCAAGTCTCTCAGCCTAGTCAATTTGAAAAATATCACATTTTTGTACTTAAGTCTTTTAATTTGAATCTAACTCTGTGTACTACTTCTATTTACGCTAGTATAGTGTTTAAACCTAGAGTCGTTAGGTTCAAATCCGCTCTCAGGCCAATTCCAGTCGGGGCAGTACGTACATAATTCAATATGTACCAACAATTCTTACCATTTCCTCTCAATTGAAACTTATCGAGAATTCTTCACGGGTGTATTCTAGAGTTACTTAGCCCTCAATAGCGCGTGAATCATTTCATTATGCATGCGAAGTGTCAGTTTAATTAAGTCTTGTGTTTGTTGCAATTGTGGTGGACAGTTGTAAGGCTCGTTATGAGCGCTCCCCTCATTGTCGTCGTTCAGAAATAACTATGATGCAGAGCCAGTGTGGCTGACTATTTAGATATGTACCCACCATAATGATCTGTTAAAATTCCCATGAATAATGTTCAAGTCTTACTCGCGGATCCGTAATTAGTTAAGGATCATTCTTAACCGCTAGTTAACTGTACTAGTGAACAGAAGTAAATTTTGGCAACGATTCTTGCCAAAAGCGACCGATCGATTAAAGAGTCTGTTATCATTACCGTATCAGTCCTCAAATGCAATATTCTTCCGAAATTGACAAAACTATCTTAAATAAACGGAAAAGTAAAATTTTTGTAGAGTTTTCTACCTTCTACAATCGGTAAATTTTATGAGGTATTCCTCGAAGCGCCCAAATTTGAAACGCTCAAAACGAAACGCCTACAAATCGTTCCGCGAAGCGCCCACTTTTTGAGCGTTTGAAAAACAATAAAAATAAATTAAAATTTGGTTCCTCCAAACGCTCAACTGGTTAGGGGCCAGCCCCTGTCCAGATAGAGATGGGTAAAATAGTAAAAAGTCGATACAAGATCTGGTTTAGACAAGATAAGATAGTATATAGAACAGATTTTTTAAACAAAGCGGTCGCGATTTTCCCTCGCTTGCTTGTTTTGCTGATCTATGTATCTCTTTTTCTCATGCACGCGCTCGGCCACAGACCACGTTAAGACGGTGTTATACTAAAATGAACTCTACGCTGATGTAAATAGATATGTTTGTTTATATCAATTTCTAGAGGAAACGGTATTGTTTACAGTATTAATTTATTTTTAAAACTAAGTTTACTTCATTGTTTTATTCAAAAGTACCAGGGCACTATGAAGTACTAAGAGGTAATTTTTATTTTCTGCTTATTTTCTTTCTCTGAAAAATATACATATTCAATAGTACCAGGCTACCAAAAAGTACTAAGAGGTAATTTTTATTTCTGGATTTTTCTTACCCTGTACATGTATTCAAAAGTACCAGGCGGACATGAAATACCAAGTGGTTGCTTTTTTTTTAGTAATGGGGTGGACTTGCCATGCAGTTATTAGTATTAGTTATTAATGCAAACATGTTTATTGTTTATTTCCCCCACCACTTACTTTAACTAAGAGTTCAAACAAATAGTTGAATTTTAAAGCCTAGTAAACAATATCGTGGCGCTTAAGCGTAATTTTATTACTATCGATATATTAAACTATGAATCCCTTCATGCTCCTCCCTACTGTACACCGTTAGAGCGTTTGGAGGAACCAAATTTTAATTTATTTTTATTGTTTTTCAAACGCTCAAAAAGTGGGCGCTTCGCGGAACGATTTATGAGTCGGTGGTCAATTTCGATGGCATATTAGATTTGAGTACCTAGCCGCGGTAATGACGCCTCACGACGGTCGTTTTAACCCTAAAAATGTTCTAAGTTTTGTTAAGTTTGAATTCTTATTTTCCTAACAAATTATTAATTTTATCGGCTAGTTTGCAGGTGTACTTTTTATGATACGTAGTGTAATACTAATCTCCGTTATAAAAAGTAGCAAGTTACCGAAAACACTAATTAAAAATGTTTGGTGTCTTCTTCAACCACCAATTTAGGGTTTAGCTTTTTCAAGATTTTTTTATGCGAAGCTTCGTTTTGTGTCTTTTTTAATATTTTTTACCAAATCTAGTGGTAAAGCACCTAGGTTGGCAACACAATCAAGTCGAACATCGGGCCTCGAGCGAGACCGCCATTGTCGTTAGTTGTATGATGTGATGACTAATTATTCGTACTTTTGTATCGTGCATAATTATCAACCATACACAAGTCAATTAAAATATAATTGTTGGAAAATAACGCTTCTGTGAATCATACTGGTAATCTTTGAGATCTTACCAAGGCTTTTGCATGAGTAATTTTGCAACAAACACGTTAAAAAGTAGATTTTTTTTATAAAAAATAAAAACCTCATACCTCATCTTTATCTTCATTTTAAGTACAATTTAAAAAAGAAAATTAAGTTGATACTTTACTCAGCCCAAATACTTACTGTCCCACTGCATGGCAAAGGCACATAGAAATCAAGTCAGAATGAACTTTGTTATTTAATTTTTTTTTTATTATTAGACTATAGGCCAACGCTTGACCACAATCGCACCTGATGGAAAGTGACGATGAGGTAGGATGACACGCGTTTGCCTAGAAGATGCCTTAGATATTTACAGCAAGTAGGTAATTTTATAAAAAAAAGCGTAACAATCTAGGTTATTTTAAAGTACCTAGATGACAATAATCAAGTCATGAAGGAGTCCTGTGATCATTCCGCCGTAGCAAGATATTGAAGTGATAATATAATCTGTATTAATTGCGTGTACAATAAACTACTTTATAATTTTCCAATTTCGCTGATAATTAAAATTGCCCTCAATTAAACCGTTACGTACACTTTATAATTACAACTAATTGTAAATCATGGATTAGCGGCTTTTTTGTGGTTATCTTTATCTTAGTTTATGGTTTAATTATATGTTAATACGAGCTCGTTACTTCCTATCGAACGTGTAAAATTAATACCAATATCATAGGTAATAAAATGGCTGATGCAGAATGTATGGTCTTTTTTCCGTTTATGATTATTACGCTCAATTTAACTGAATAATTAATTTAAGCGCGTTTCACACCTTTTCTTAAGTAATGCCCTCGTTAAAAAGCATAGTGATAGTATAAAGTGTAGTTTTTGTGAAAAAAAAACATTTTTTTGTTGAATCTAGAATCGCATTGAAGCGGAACTTCCATAATCATCAACTGTTTAATGCTTATTCTTATACTTAAGTCTCTAAAATGTCATACATTACGTTAGGTACCTACTTGTACGTTTCTGAAATGGCAAAGAAATCGCCAATGTAAATATTCGCTCATTTCGAAAGCCTCAACCTTATTGTACACAAGTTAAAGTCGCTAATCGCCTAAAACCAGCGTCCTCATAAAAGTTGGAAGATATAAAAATAAAGGTGCGTGCACATGTCTTGTCCTCAAACCGGGCTATCACTGTATCCGACGTTCGGAATTACCCCCCCGGCCTCGTCCATTGTTCAGGGTTGCCAAAAGCAATAAAAATTCCCTTAAAACAATAGCACCCTCAGGCGACGACTGCCGCGAAAGATATTCAAGATAATTATTTAAGTGTGCATCCCGCCTTAAATGCTCCTTGTCGAGAACAGGTGTGGTTTCGAATTTAATAGGCTATACAAATTCTTAGATTTTTAATACGTTTCAGCAGAAAGGAGCTGGGTGTCAAATACAGTTTTTTTTTGTATAACTGAGAAAAATTATACTTACTAACTGTATTCGACTATGAAATGTATGTAAATTCATAGTATTAAATTTGAATACACAATCATACTAAAATTCATGATAGCAATTATTAATTTTAACATAAATATTTAGTTTTATGTAAATGTTTTTAATTTATGAATGGTATGTTTTTGTATTATAATTCGCTGATATTTAATGGATTACTATTAATTACATGGATACGGAACTTGCAACAAGATGTCTGCGCGATTCTGTTGTATCATTTTCCCTTAATCATACATATTCAATTCAAATAATTATTTATTATATAACAAATGTCACTAAAGGTTTTTCGTCATAAAAGATAATGTTAATAAAATATTCATACGTCACCGAAATTGCAGCGGCAGTCACAATAATATTATGGACCTACCGCAAGCACTAATTTTATATTCAATCCATTGATTTACAAAGTAAAAATAGAAGTATAAGAAATTTAACCTGCTTAAGGCATACTTCAAAATGTTGCCAACTTTAACAGTTTGATCCCAAATGACTTGATAGGTAATCAATTTAGCGCCAAAGTAACACGCAACCTACTCAATTCTTACGATGTAAAAAAGTCAGTTTTTAATCATAATTTCCAGGTACCTGTAGAAGAAAAGGCAAGAAAAATCAACTTACCGGTTGTCCCTAACGTGTTCTAGCTCAAACGAAGCGAGTCAGTTAAGCACACTTTAATAACAGCGGGATGGGGCCATAATTACTGTTTATATCATCAACACTCGCTCGACACAATTAACTCTGCTTTTTTGGGAGCGCGACAATCATGTTTTGATTGCCGCCGTAAAAAGGTGGACATGCCACAAAAGATTAAACGTGTTCAAACATTGTTGACAGCTGTGCATATTAATGCTTGTACGCTGTCTACGCGCCGGTTGCGGAAAGAAACAACAATTTGTAACCATATTTGTTGATGTTTCATTCTCAAATGTGAACGTGTTTTGTTTTTTAAGATTTTGAAAATCAGTTCCACCATTATGAGGGACTTGGCAGCGTTTGATCTAAAGAAGTAAGTATACTTCTTTACTAAAGTTTTAAATTATTAGTTTTTAATGAACTCGAATCAGATTTGTTCAGGTGAGGCTTATTCAAATTAATATTTGAGATAAATGAAAGATCGTTAATTTAAGGTTAAGTTAAAATCTACGTTTAGTTTTACAAAGTAGGTACTTACTAATTGTGGTACTTTAGTTTCAATTTTGAGAATGATAAGACAAACAGGTGCACTTGTCATAACTAAACTAAGTGAAGTCATAAGATATGACAACATTATTATAAACACAAATATTAATTTAGCTCCTTAAATATTTCCAATTGCAAGAGAGAAAACGAGCGCATCTTTACAAAACGTGCAAGATAAACTATTTTTGGTTCACATTCTCGAGCGAAAGCGTAGTATACAATGTTCTTTTTTTTTCAGAAATAACTTTGTAGAGGGTAAAAAAATAACTTGTTCGTTAATATCCACTTAATCAGATGTTAAGCAGGTAATACAACAGTGACAATGCGTCTGATATTTATGCGCTAAAATACGACCGGCCTGCTGCTGCGTGCAATATTTTTCACAGATTCCAAAAAGGAGCTTCTTAATTCGACGCTCGTGTATTTAATTTATTTATTACATACTTCATTGCTTGCTCTGGGCTGGGACAGTCAAATTGGAAGATCAAAATAGTCTGGCTAATAAATGTTGATTACACGGTTATTTATTCATTCAATGTTCTGCAAATTTTTTGGCAGAAATACAAACGCCAATTTATGGAATAATTTTGTTTAAGATCATTCATCACCTTTTTCATTACCTTGGTTAACCAGAATCGGGATAAGTAAGACCAATGAAAACAAAAACGAAAAGGTATTGACGTCACAGTGAAGTAATAACCTAATAGAATGTCAAACGGCCGTATCCACGTTAAGGCCAACACTGCTGACTATTCAGTTCATATTTACTAATGCTTGTTGGTACACCGATTTTGTTTTCGGTCACATTTAGGCGTTACGTAATTTTAGTGTTGAAAAAACATAATTTCATGTCTCACGGAAGGTTCGAGTTAACTGCAGATCATATCATGTAAACTACGCTTTTTATTAATTGCGTCCTCCGCTGCTATTGTTGTGAGATGACATTTAATTTTCATGAATTCTCTCATGACTAAATGTGAGCTTAAAAAGAGAAGTTTCGAAAGAATAACCTTAAGTTACGGACCTCACACTATGATAGGATTCACGATATCGGTAGTATACTGGCTCGCGTATTAACATTTTCAATATAGTCTTTAACTTGCTTTACATTCGATTCAGATTTCAATAATAGCTATTTGAAAGACGCTTAATTAATGTGAAACACCATCAAGAGATTAATTAGGGCTGTCCCCGTGACACTTTGTCGGCTATTAATCGAGGAACGTATTCGAAATACAAATTGAATTCGAAAACCTGTTCCGGAGTCGATGGACGTTTTTGACACTGCATGGGCAATGCAGATTTATTGAAATTTACGCATAAACTGTCGATATCAGTGACAGCTTTCGCATAATATTATGATAGCCTGATTTATAGTTCCTTGTAGAAATTCCTATATGAAAAAAAATATAATTTAAACCCCAATAATAGGTTTCCCTCAAGTGCTCAGAATTCGATTCGTAAAAGCAGAAACAGCGCGTAAGAAACTAGTTGCACTGAACGGTTTAATAATATTATAAGTATTGAAAATATTTATACATATTATATTCATATTTTATCGACATATTTTATCGATACTTATTAAAGACCGGCTACCACTCGCGTCGTGAGGTGAGAACGATGGCGCCCCCTGCTGGGCGCGTTCAGAGTGAGACGGGAACATACCGAACGGAATTCAAAATGAAGTTATGGCTTTACGTTCCTTTTTCTCTCGTTTTTGAACCTCATTATTTTATTTTTTCGTCATATATGATACCGGATAATACTGGCCAAGCTACTCGTGTGCAAGCCGTGTGTTTTACTTAAAATTTCTCGGTTTGGTGTTTAATTACAGTAGGGTACGTGTGAATCTAACGTGGGTAAACACGGGGCAGCGCCATTAGCTCGGGAGTTGGACAAATATCGAGTGGTGTTTGCTGTCTCTTGGTAAATATCGACATAGGAGTTTGCGTTACGCATCACTAGCCGGTGTTTGTCGACTGTGCGGTGTGCTCGGGCGCGAGTGCGTAAAGGGTTGCCCACTCGACAACCTCATGTCGATAAATATCCTCGTTTACCTTGTTACCTTTACAAATATTGTCGAGTGGAGATTCATTTACTTACTAGGCCCTTGTGCTGCGAGCTATACCATCAGTAGTTAAGATTGCTCATTAACGAACGTCATTTTTGCACTCAAACACAACACTCAGTTTATTTACACTTCATCTTTAATCAATAGCAATACATTGTATTTGTTCTGGTAGAAGTGTCTGAAGGCTTTTGATGACAAGAAAGTAATGAATGTCCTTATATTTTTTTGAAAAACAGAAAAATATTAATGTCCGATTATAAATAGGTGTTTTATTTTTAATTATCAGAGGATGCGCGATGTCAAGTCGTTTTGCTTGATGAATTATGACTATCGCCACCAATTCTTATATGATGACCTCCACAAAGACTAAAATTAGACCTTTTAAGCTTACGTACTTCAAATTAAGAAAAAAAAACAGATGACCTAATTTAATTATACCGACATGCAGTTTAGTAATGCTAGTAATTTTCTATACAATCACGGCTGTGACAAGGACTCGAGTTTATCGTTAAACCTTTGCTTGTCCATTATAGTTGCCTAATCGGCTGGAACATTACAATTTATGCAAATAAAGTGATAGCTGGCCTCCAGCTCTATCAGATGGCAACCTTTATTCGACAATTAAACTATTGTTATTAGTTTAACATAAATTCCCAATAAGTTTTCCATTAGACTTAACTGTCATCCATTATGCATGAACGCCCATATTGTTTCCAAAACTAAAATGTCTCGTATCTTTTATGCAATAACTCAGATTAAAATTGTATTAAGTATTATGTCACTCGCCTAATAGATTTCATATTCAAATAGGAATCGTGCCCGCTTTTAATGTGTTTAATCAATCATAAGTTACGATTAATTACTTAGATACGTTCGTCCGTCCGTCTGATTGTTGCTCGAGTATTTGTGTAAGTAAAGATATTTATAACGAGCTCTATTGTCCAGTTTGGTACGTAAAGTTCAAGGCTTTGTTGGGTGATGATTATTAATTAGTTGTTTGGTATAACCGGCCGCTTAATCCGAGCAAATCCACCATTGTTCAGATAAATCGAACACGTGACTAAGAGTTTATCATAATTAAAGTTAACGCGAATATGTTTTGCTTGCTGAGATCTATACATACGATCTGACATATGTATCTATACAAAATGTATAGGTTCATTACGTTGGATCTTACGATATATTTACCTGCTGTTCATATTATTAGCACAAGTTTGAAATCACACGTCAACCTTATTTATTAGAAAATTATTCATCACGGTCTTTACAACTTCATTTGTTTCATTGAAGTTTTTTTTCATAAGCAATTGCAATAATGAAATTTCTCTTCGTGAATTTAGTCTAGTGCAAAACTAGACTAATATACTCGTATGTGCACAATCATAACTTATTTCCAATATTAACCTACCAATATGATTGAATTTTATTTTTAAAATAAAATGATCATATTTTCCAAATCGGCAGCTCTGGAATTATCCCTTTACAGAGTAAAATATGGTAACTAAAGCATTTACGCATTTCGTAAGGTCTTAACAAGTCGCCAGCGCACTCATTAATTGAATTAATTGGATTACTGATAGAATATTAAACACTCAAATATTTTCCAGCCATAAGTGGCGATAGCTTTCTAACCGAAACAGTAACTTGTAGCCATAAATAATCAAGTAGCCATTACATATAATAACGCCACGATAATCTAGTAGAAAATTAATTAAAAGTCTTTCGATTGAAATCACTATTACCGCATCGCTTGTAAGACAGAATGTGCCAAGTAACGGTGTGAGATGGACCATCCTACCGGTTTTACACCGTGGCTGTCATTAACGCTGCAAGCGGACCCATTTGTCGAAACTCATGACTGTGTAAAAGTTTATTTTGATGTACACCAACAGCATCCAACTAACACGCAACTATCAACCTTTACACGACAACATAAAGAACAACGCGAGTCTATCTCGTAAATGATATTTGAATTTGGGACTACTGTACCAACTATCACCGCTTGTCAGTTGATATGAAACCTTAAAACTAGTGAGTTAAGGACAATTTGGGGCTTGAATGATATTGATAGATATTTGAATTGGAAACTCTTATCATTGAATGTGTAAGATACGAATTTAATTTACGAACACCCACTGGTAGAATGCATGTTCATTTGTTTTTACTAACGTCTCGGGCATTAAATCATTTGTATGCGATAGGTTGTGAATTTAGAAGCATCACCTATAATACTATATTATGTCTTATATTTGCTAATTGAATGCCAATATTCGTGCATTGAAGCTTTGATCCAAAGTAGAATGTCTTTATTTGCTTTGCTTCTATTTTTTCATTGGTAAGATAAGTGTTTTGAGCAATCCAAACACTACGCGTTGTTATAAATCATATTATTTATGAAAGAATAAATTCCAGTGAAAGAGACCCTCGTTAATTTTCTTTTCATTATTTATTACATTTTCTTCAAATGAAGACGTTTATGATAGTCAATCCTCATCTATGGTTGGATTTAGCTCAAATCTGCCTTCAGATATAAAAGTTTCTCAATCAATCCGAATACTTGAGATAACTTCATAAATTATACAACTATTCGATGCATGTGTACGTATATTTATAACATCGTTGGTGGTTACGGGGCTACCGGTTTTACTCCCAAATCGCTACCATTATCTACGGACTGAGATTTTGGTGTCAAAACATTTTTTATTGGTCCATGGAATGGTAACAAATTAATTCGAGCGATTCTGCAACGTGATATGGAATTGCTTTTTTGAGTTATTCATATGCGTGGGCACTTTTGAAGCGTCTTAGGATGTTGGAACCAGATTCTTTATTTTTTCTTCTTTAAATTCATTTGTTTTAGGTTTCTTATGATTCCTAAATAAAGTATGCTAGCACATCTGCTTTAGATTTTCATAATTTAGAAAAATAGGGACAATTTTATACTAAGATTTATATCTGTTTGGTTTATCGTCTCTTACCAACACTAATTCTACTCTATAAGTGCTTATTGATTAAGGCTACAATTTATTTGAATCATGAAAGTATAAACCAGACTATTATTTGTTAATCTGGCTTTTAAATTTCTAATTTGAAACTTGTATAGAAAGTCAGAAAGAAAATTGCTTACAAACATAATTGGGATTCATTAAATGATTGTTCAAAATCCGTAGCGACCTTTGTCTGAACATCACCTTGGGCAAGTTTAAGTAATCAATTAGGTTCACTTTTATACTCTACGTAAGCAATTTATACATATTTGTATTCTTTATTACCATAAACTTCGTCTTGATGAGGGTCGTTACATTTGCCCTTTGAGTAACATTGTACCATGACCATAATACGCACTTTGCCAAATGATTTGTCATAATCTCGGTCTCGGCAGTGGCCTTGATCACACTCATTTTGTGAATGATTCACTTAAACTCAATCTTGGGGCCAACATTTGCTCAAAAGCCAAACATTGACCAACGCCAGCATTCCAAACATGCACTAGCAAATGTTTACCAACGCAGCTCTTTACAAGATCTGATTCTATTTGTACTTTAAATCCATAATTTCTAGCCAGCCAGCTCTAATGCAAGCGAGGAATTCATTGCCCATTTTATTAGATCGCCTTCTCTTAATTTAATTTTTTTATAACCGCCTCTCCGATCTCCGAGTCGTCAGGAACGACTATCTCATTTTAGAGCTGTATTTTCGGCTCAATCAATAAAGACAGTACAAGTCGTTAACCTATTAAACAAAAAGGTGTACGTTTATAAGGCAGACCATGCACCGTCGTAAACCATGTCCACGTGTGCTCGGAATAATTACAGCTTTGATGCCGGGTTGTAAGTACCTAAGTGGTTTTGACGAGCTTGAATCACGATTGGTGACGCAACAGCTACTGGTAAGCCGAACGCTACCGGCAAAAACCGTCTGAACACTAACGTCTAAATCAAATTTAGCTATTTGATACCCACCATGTACTTCATTACAACACGCCAACCTTCACACTCGTAACACTACACTGCAGTAATGAATTTAAACCCGGCTAATTCGGAAACCTATAAAAATAATTGTTCTTGAATATAAAATTTAAAATTTTTACAAACCCAAGAAATATGAACGCGATAATTTTAAAATCTCATAAAAAAGGCGACGATGTTTTGACAACCGAAGAAAAGTATCTCAATTGGAGTGAGTCAGTCTCGCGCTCTGGCGTCAACGACTGATTCAAACGAGCAACCAAAACAAACGGGCGAACCCACAAAAAGAATGTGAAACACTTGCCTCAATTAATGCAAACTGTCATATCTCCTAACTTATTACAATAAATTCTGAATTAAATTGTTGGAGTAACTGTGGCGTTATTATCTAGATGCGGATTCAAAATCCAGTAGCCGCTTGTGTCGGCGCGCTGGTACATTTAAAATTCGAACGACGGAAGTATCACGCAGCGATAAATTATTTACGACCTTTATAAACACTTAAAAATACCAAAATCCATTTCCATTCATAAGCAGAACCGAAACGCGAGCCCATACCAACGCACGAGCGATTCTCATAAAACCCGTTTAGATTTTGATAATTTTATTAACGATCGAATGCACGGAACTCGGAGCGCGAGGGACCCCTAAAGTATCATATATTACGGCCTTAACACAAATTATACAAGTTTAAAGCCACAACATAGACCGTGTGTGGGTGTTATAATGTTAAAATGTGTCATCTGTAATTATACGATCCAGGGAATTTTAATGTTTTTCCAAATGTCGTCTTCTTTACTACAACCGAAGCTTCTAAACTGGATCTATTGTGTTTCAACATTTTCTTTAATGTGATTAATTCGGTCCCCAGGCGGAATGTGGTTCTATTTCTGACACAAAAACGTCACATGACAAAAAAACTGAGGACACAATAACAAATTGTTGGGTTATTATTCCAAGTTTGACAATTAGCGTTGGAGCGATACGCACCAAAGACTCGCCGTCGTACTCTGTAATTACATCTGTCCATTCACTTTACATCATTACCTGGATTTCTACATCTTCTTTTATGTGTGTCCACATTTGTAGCTCTGTCGTGTTCACTGTGTGGCGTAAATAATTTCTTTGCTCCAACGTTCATTAGGGCCATCTTTTCTCATTCGGTCCAATTTTAATGGCGTCACCTTAAATTTTATAAGGACCATTTAGTGCCATTACCCCTGTCATGGTTTAAATTTTATTCCTTCACATTATCGTGAGCTGTTTTACTGTATTGCCGTATGAACATAGTAAGTCCTTGGATGATAAAGAAGTGTTAAAACGTGCATCACAATTACTGGTCAGTAGCACCCAATGCCATTAGTATCCACTTATGTAACAACAATATCTACAAGCAGTCTGCTAATCATGCGTCTCTTTGATCTTTAGAAACGTTAACTCTTCAAATTCTTAGCGCAAACACGGGATTGAGTCTGTTTATTGCTAAACAGCGAATCAATTGGACAAACTGCTTTCTGAGTCTAGGTAATAGAAAGAAAACGATTTGATCGTTGCGTCAGAGGCGAGATTAATTAAACTCCTTATGAGCGAGTGTACGATCTCCCATTTAAGTCTCGCCAGAGTAAAGTACTTTAATTAGTAGTTTTCCATTTGTCGGACACCTGGTAAAAGCCATTCGACTTATTAACTGGCTGTCGTCTAACTGCGTCAAGTTATGCCATTTTAAACCTTAAACTCGAAAGATAAAACGTAAATTAGCAGCCGACAGTTAAATGTCCGAGTCGTTTTACGAAGATGAGCAAAGTTTTCAGGACGTTCCTATTGGTCGGCGGGGTGTTAACGTTGCAATCACGATTGGTACATTTTCAAATAGTTGTAGCCATAATTTGATAGTCTTTACGTAGTTGCTGACATGTGAATTGACTTATATTATTTGTCTTTGAGCACTCGTGTTAATTTATTTTTTAGGTTTCAACGGTTTCATCATGTTGTCCAAACATCACGAACATTGTTGCCACTAGGCCGGTAATGATGTTATTTTTACTCCAACAGTACCTTTCAAGGCTTTGCGCTCTCAAGTAAAACTTCTTTAATTTAGTCCACGTCAAAATGATGGATTCAATAGTGACATAACATTTAATTTAATGCACTCTTCCAGTGTCGCCTATTGAAATTTGTTGGAATGGTGTCCTGGACAATGTAAAAGATCATCGTTCATATTTGACGTCCGAACGTATGGACATAATGCCATCCATTTAGCGACCCCATGTAGTATTATTGTCAACTTTCATTTGAACAAGTCATTAATGTTCAGCTAATCAATCACTTGCCATTGAATAATTTGACCTGAGGTTTTTTTGGTGTTTCGGACGAGGCACGTCTGCCGTAGCGGCTGACAATTATCGACTTTCTACAAATTGAAACGGAATTGCAGTTGTTCGTTGAATAGTTTTGCAAACAACTTGTGTCGCGGTCCGCGTCGCTGCCTAATTTCTCGTCCGCTTTCGGTGTCAACCTAATGTCGATAATTAAATGCTGGAAATAAGGCGCGTTACCACTTATGTCCTACTCGAAACTTACAGTTTTTTGTCGCAACTCGCCGGTCAATTAGCACTGGGGAGTGTTAATCACGCGAGAATTAAATTTCGAAACGTTTTAACGAATATCGTCATTAGTAGACAAGTGTACCTAATAATGTTTATTCAGTACATTGAACTGTGGAGATTTAACCAGTGTAACACGTATCTATGAAGTTGGAGCATCCGGACAAAACATTCGGACCGTACAAAATTGAGTAGTCGAGCGAGTGTCAATTTAGAATCGGGAAAATAAACAATTGGCTTGTCACGCTCCTCATTGTTGGAGCTGCAATCAATAAGCCCACCCATTGAAAATGTAAAGTATCCCGTAACGGTAAAACTAATTATAGCTTCGGTAACGAATCGAGCCACTCACGACATCCACTATGTAAGTGGACGATGGAAACACGCAAAAAAACGAATCGTGAGCCGTAGACATTTAAAATCGCCCAAAATGAATGAATCGAAAAAGTTTAATGTGACAAAGTGTTAAGCAGCGCTGTGATTACTGAAAACACGACTTTATGCAAAAAAATGTAATTTACATTGTCGCTCTGTCCTCTAACATTATCGAGACACTGTGCGAGTAAGTAATTATAGTGGGCGCTTTCTAAATTAATGCAGATCGTGTGTACCGTGAAATAAGTTGCCCTGCAATAACAATGCCGTATTTTTATCGCATTCCGTTTTCTCATTTCCGTAACCCCAAAAACTATTCATTGTGTGACGATTTAATTTGGATGTTGCGAAGTAAGTACGACGTGACGGCGCACAGGGCTGCACTCAAGTGGCCGCGACAAAAAATGATCTCATTTAGACCGGTATCAACAAAACGTGAAAGGTAATTTCATAGTGAGTTTTCTGTTTGACACGCCTTAGGAGCTCTTTGCCCTTTCCACTTTCATTGTTTTTTTATCGACACTCTAGGCGTCTTCGGTACATCTTCGGACAGATTTAACGATTTGGTCTCATATTAACGCAGCGTTCGTTGCCCCTGAGTTTTTTCTCAAACAATGCTGGAGTATTTCTTAGAAACTATTTTTAACATCGAGTACTTATCAAGGTAAGACGACAATAATAAATTTCGTTTTGACTATGTGATGCTATCGCCTACACATATTTGTTTAATAACTTATCGGCAGCTATGGCAGATGTTACATTCAATTATTGCAACATTATGAAATATCCCAATTAGTTCCAAATGCGGTAAACTGTGTACACATGCGACGATATCCACTATTTTGTCTTATTGTTGCTCGCTGGCGTGGACCCACACAATTTGGGGAATTTGTTACAATCCTCGCGCAGTCCATTGTTATGCATTGTTGCCATGACGCGGGCATAACACGGAGGGGGAACGATTCGGGGATTCTGAAATAATAATTTGGTGAAATTTTGATCGCTTTTGCAAACATTGAGGAATGTGCGCGCATCGCCAATGCGGTCATTAAAAGTCGCCGTGAATAAATTAAGGTGCGGTCATACGGCACAGCCTCAGCGCTCGCGCACAGGTGTAGACGCTCGAGGCGCGAGAGCGATGCGCGGTGGGCCCGGAGCAGAGCGCGACGAGCGGAGCGGGCCGCGGCGCGTCCGCGTCGTCGTGCCGAACCGAAGCGGGTTATTAATAATCCGCATTCACGAGTCGCACGAGCGCCGCGGTCGGCCCGCGACGACATTCCAGCGCATTGTGCCGGCCCGCTCCGCTCGCGATACTTTTGTCTATTCACACCGATAAATCACCTCCATCGTTTCAATACCACCTTTATTTACTTCTAACGACGGTCTTGACGCGCTACATCGATTAATTAGTACAACACTACAGATAAGATACCGGGAAAGCGATCGCTTTCAATTTCCTCTCGAGGGGCACTCGGCGTAAAGTGCGCGTTAAGTGCGGACAATCGGAGATAAAACGTGCGAGACGGGACTCCCTTAATCCGGTGATCGAAGATTGCGAGAAAACGTTTTGTCGTGGGGTCGTACGCTCGACTCGGTCGCATTGTCTGCCCTGGCTCTAATTTGATTGCCCACACACGTGTTGACGTGGGCGACCGGCCGATGCGTCTACCCTAATTAAACCTATGAGATGCTAATGGGAGCCATTCATCGCGAGGTCAGATCGCTTCTCTATCGTAATGACACCCGCTCCATTACGGTTCTACGTGAACACGCATACTTCACGTCGAGTTGATTAGATGCACTGTAATGAAGTTAGGTTGAACAAGCAAATATTATCACCGCTCATTGAATTACCCGGCGCGGTCGCGCCACACGCGATGGCGACGGCAAACGCAATGTCATAGCGCTGATATGCAGCGAGCGTTTTAAATTGATTGTAATGCGAATGTGTTCTGAACAACTGTGATTCGAGTCGGAGACATCTGAGTTTCATTAGGCGGTTACATGGTCATTCCTCTTTGACCTCGCTGTGGGACTCGTCTCGTTTTCCTTAGAAATGCGCTTTGTTACGACATTATAAAGGTATTAGCGAGGAACGCCCGAGGGCTCGTGCCTATCTATGGCATCAGCCTGGTTAATATGCTTATTAAATTATGTCGATGGCAAAAACGTAGTCGGCTCGTTCGTTTAGCTTTAGGGAGTAATTAGCGGAATGAGCTTTATCGTGAGATTTAATCACTGACGGTAATTATTGGGTTAGATCCGGGCGGCGCGGGCGCAGCGCGCGTGTGTGCCCTTCTCGAGCTGGCTTACTTCTATGACATCGATATCGCGAACGAGTTCAACGTGTATCGATTAAAGTCGCCATCGAGCGGTCGTCTAGCTGCTAACGTTCATTTGTTTCGTTTTAATTAATAGCGCGTTCACGTTAAATGTGAAACCTACACTGAAATGTAGGGCATGTTCAAGGCACCGGCACAATAGACAGTAAAATAAACAAAAGCCCCGCGGGCTATTGTAGGCAAACATTATTGTTACTCTTGAATAGTAATTGGGTTTGGGGTCATTATTGATTAGCGAACAAAAATTTGTGAACAAACGGAGCATGGGACCGGCCGGGCTCCGCCCGCATCTGTAATCAACAACTTTGCATATCAATACCTATTTTAATATCGACATGCATCATTTCATTTAATTGCATTTCCTGAACGGTTCGCCCGATCAATAATGCCACATTTAGCCGATTTAAATAGTCCTGCATAGAACTGTTAAATATTTATAATCATGGACATGTTACACGTCAATTAATGTTGGAAAATAATTGACGTAAAAACGTTTTCAATTATGCAATAAAATAATGCCGAAGCTGGCCTTATACAGTGGCGCGATCAGCTACCAAAAGTAGCGGTCTAAGAGATTTTTTGTTCAGGTCCGTTGCGATTGGTCGGTTGAGTTTGTGCGTTTAATTTTAGGAATTGAAATGTCAAAATAAAAATATAAGTTGGATGTTACTTCGCAATGAGATGCGATAAACGTCACACGGCCCAGATTCTATGCGTCCGTAATGTAATTAATGGTAGGACGAAAAAGGTGCAAGTAGGTACCAGGGCAAGCCGCGTGTCCCAAGATGGCCATTTGAAGTGGGCTTGTGCTGACGACTCTATACTTCATCAGATCATGCCCCCACTGATATGGATTGAATGGCCTAGCGGTGTGCCGTTTGATTACAGATCGCTGCTAACATTGCTTCGTATTAACTTTATGCTTTATTCAACGGCGAGCAGTTTTATACCGTGAACTAGTAAATAGCGTCAGTACCTTTAAGATAAGTGTTGTATTTGACATTTCTACATGTTACCAGTGACAAGATAGGTATCTTATCAATTCAATAATACTTTTATTTATTAAAATGTATTCTCATTAAGAGAAATTGAATTTTAAAATAAGGCATCTAAAAGGTAATTTTGCTTGTTCATACTATATATGTACCTACATATAATTATTTATTCATAAATTACGGACCCAGTAAATGTCATACAGTGTACTTTAACTTCTAAAGCTAATTAGATATATGAGGTGTGTAACTTAATGTGTTCTTATTTTTTTTCTTGTTAACAAAGAGCAACCTTTTCACCTTCGCACATTTGTCCCCCAGAACAAACGTACCACCAACCGTCAATGGAATCTGTTCAAAAGTGTTAAATCAGTTAATATAATGATGATGGATGCAGTCCCAACCAAACAGCCCGCAGCGGGGGTGTTTTACCCCATACTACAAATAAAATATTTTTATTATTAACTGTTTCCTGTCCTTCTTACACCCACATGAATCGACAAAGCCGTCCCTGTCGCACCGTTTAATCGAAATCATATTTCTGTTTTGTCATTACGGTATCACGTTTAGAGAGTTCCTCTCTTTTGTCCAGGATTCCAAATCGTTGGTTTCTTGTTTCGAATGGTTTCCAATTCGGCTGTGCTTGATGTTTTTTTGTTTCTTTAGGTAACAGGATACGTCGGCGAGTGTGGATTTTTACTGTTTCAACTTTTTGGTCTGCAGAAAAACTTGTTGCGCCGATTGGAGGCGTCAGCGCCATCTATCGTCCAGTAGCAGTTCCCACGTTTTTACCTTTGTCTACCGTGTGTGCTCTCTATGAATGAACTCCCGGTCCCGTCGAAAAAAATCAGCCGTGTCAAAACCAAACGATATTGTTTAAAGTCTAAGACAGACTCGCATGATTTCCTTTCATCATCACGGCTTACCTGTGGGGGCGCACAAAAAACACCGCAGGTAGCCCATTTGTTTGTTATTAATTCTCGCGTCGAATCTCTTTTTTGCCGTCTACCACTTTAATACTGTGAGAATATTAATTATAATTATAAACGGGGATCGTCGCGTTCGTTATAAGATGCTCTGGAGTTTTCGTTTCTAAATTTAAATCTGATCATTTATCACGCGACAATGTCGGTTTTATCTTGATGCTGTAGGTTTTTATTATTTATTGTTTTCCAACATTGTGGGCAGGGATTAGTGGCATCTTATGAGTTAAAGCCTATAAGGAATTTGATTTAATGACAGTATCGGGAACGAAGCAGCTGGAGATAAATACAATATTTAACGCAACACATTTACTTACATTGTGTTTATTTAAACTCACTTACTTAAGTACTTGTTTTAACGTTCTCACTTTAAATTTAACAAAAATTGAATTGAAATTTATTGAGCAGGTGACACTCTCGCACCTTTTTGCTGGCATTACGAGCGTTTCCCATAAATAACATGTATATGACCGTTTTAATATTTTCTCGTGCGAATGCGTTGATAACCTTTACGCTTGGTAAATCCAAGATGTGTTTTCTCTGTCACACTAGTGTTGTCACTCGTCGATTTAACGACAATGTCCCGATGGAAAGTTGTCAGTGTTGTGTGGTGTGTTTTGATTTTTCACCAGTCTTCTCCAGTCTCATCATCTTTTTATAATAACTTGCGTAAAGACATATATGTGTACTACATGCAGGTATATTACACTACATACATTAAATGTTAATGTTAGAAAAAAATTGTTGAGGAATGGAGTGAATGGAAAGACGGAGGAAGAATGAAATGGAGAGACGAATGATAAGTAGCTGTTTCATTTAAAAGTGTATTTTATTATAAGTAAAATAGAGATCAGAAAATATCTAGCGTTTCTATCCTACACACCATGTTTAGGTTACATAGTGGAATGTTAATTTCTTAAAAAAATTGTCTGCACCTTTCACGCGATAAGTATGATTAATCACCAACAAATAAACAAGTTAACTGAAATAAATCACTAACGACTAACCAACTTTAACCAATTGCTGGTTATAAACATGTATGAACAGTTAATGTTTAGTAGATACCGCCACACATCAAGCTCCCACTACTTGTCGATTTTCTCGATTGAAAATGATCCATACGTTTTTGACATAAAGTTCAGAATCGATTGATTAAATTTGACAGGTTTGTAGATTGGTCGTATGTCCCAGTTCATTTTGTCCCCCCCAATGCTGTCTTGCTATCTTTTTTTTACCTAATTTCATGACGGAGACATTTTTGAGCAGCTCTCTACGCATTAAATTATATAAGTACCTCGTTCCTATTATTTAATTCATGATTATGATTCAATATAACAACTGCAATCCATACTGCACTACTATATTCGTACTACACATACCTAACATTTTGTTCAGAAACTTGTTTCAATAAGGGGTTACGGTGAGTGCGCAGAGACGCGTCGCATAGCAAATTATCAAGAGCCGCGCAGCCGCCCGCGCACGCTTTCTGCTCCCACTAAACAGTTTAAAAATCATACTTAGCTAGTGCTACCACCTTAGCACTTTCTGCGCTAGATCTAGCACTCTTTTCATAAGTTAACACCCTAATTTTACATTTTGGTACCTAGCATTTTTTATATTATTTTGACATGGCTTCAAAAGAAGAACACATGAGCTAATTTTAAAGGTATACTTAAATAGAAAGTTAAAAAACTTAGGTAAGTTCATGTTCTCAATGATTCTGGTAAAAGAGAGCTTTATTTATTGTCTTCAGCATGATGTTACACATTTTAAATATGATTTCCGGGGGCTTATCGTCATGTCATGCACTCAACTTGACCTATACCAATGTTGAATTAGATATTAATTTCACTCACACGAGAATAAGTACCCTATCTATAGATCTTATTTTTGGTTTTTTGCTAATAATGACATATAAATAAAAATAGTACTAAAATTTCACACGTTTTTATTCTCAACAATCTAGCACCTTTTCATATGACACCTATCACCCGTTCGTGCGTTGGCAACACTGCTTTGCTAGGCGACGAAACAGCCACAGTACTTCATTACACTACTATGTAATTGGGTTGCCATTGATCTCAAATGTGACGTATTAATGCAGTATGTTTGAACTGATTTCACGGTTGTGATAAACTAGATATTATCTTGTTTTAAGATTTTTTTGTACCGTTTTTACTTGTGACTTGCTACCTACATTAATTTTAAAGTTTGTGTAAGTATCGATTTTAAAGAAGTGGACATCTCATTAAAATGGGAACCAGAAACAAGTGTGATCTAAGGTTTCCTCAAGGTCTAGTAGTAGTAAGACATAAGGAAATTGAGCTGTAAATCTTGAATCTTAAGTGAAGTTTTTATAGACTGCTAAACGGGTCATCGGAAAATCGAAGAACAGTCGGAGACGCACATCACTATGCGTATTTAAACCGACCGTCGCATTTGCAGATAACACGCTATTTCCTTGACAAAGAGCACTAAATTCGATTCGATATCTCAATCTAACGGCCAGAGATAATTGCTTCATTCCCACGGCGAAGAAAATAAATTTCGCCGGTCACAATAGGTGCTTTCCACAGACAATTCGCGACTAAACGGGGGCCGATCGACGCCTAATGCTCGAGTCGTGATATATTAGCGTACGAACGCTGACCCCTTACTACACACCTTTATCACAGTGTAGAGATTTCGAGTAGCCAGACTTACTAGTCAAGGCTAGGAGATAACGATCGGGGCGGCGAACGGTAAGCCTTATTCCCGAATGACTTGTTTTCTTGAAATGAATAAGTACAACCCTTTTTTCATGCTAGTGTAGGACAGATAAACTTCTGAATAAGGCCACTAAATCACAGCTTAACTCTAGGAATGTGTAGTGAAATGGTAGAGAAATCCTCAAATCATCAATGTATGCGGGTGGCACAGGACCGATCTGTGTGGAGAACATTGGGGGAGGCCTATGTCCAGCAGTGTCTATTGGCTGAAATGATGGAAGTATGTTCCGGCGCAATCCCGACATAGAAATTCGACACACAGATTCGGCAACCTTTACTTTTCGTCTTTATCCGTAAGTCACCAGTGCCGCCACCTGCCGAAACGTTTTACGTCTTTGAACATTTTTATACTGTGCCTTTTATACCACGCCTAGATTTGTCTACATGCTTTCTATTAAATACTGAGACGGTATTGTTTAAAATGGATCATTGAATAAGTCAAGGATGGCGAATTCAATTTCGATTTGTCACGATTTGAATGGATGCGCGTTTTGGGAGGGCTGTCAAGGTAAGTGGTAGTGATGCCTAAATTTCGCAAGACCAAAATCGGAGAAAGTTCATACCAAGACTCGCCTTGATTGCAAGACTTGAGCAAGGATCTGGAAGTTATTAGTCTAAAAGGAAGAGTATATTCCTGCAGACGTCTAGAATGATTTAGAAAACCCAAGATCAGTTTGGTCAAGACTTAGTATGAAAGAGGAGTCTGTGATTTAGTCTACACCTGTGCTTACTAAACTTGGTTATTCCGTGAGTGCCAAAAAATGAACGGCAGTCTAAAAGTTAATATGATTGCAGGACAAAGTTTGGAAAACACCTAGGTAGTCTTTACTAATAAGTAAAGCTTCAGAGGCTTACTGCACTCACTAAAGCAAAGAATGAGTATGCAAAACCAATACCAAAGTCTTGTGTGATCTTTTGCTTGGGTTATTTTGGTATGGATGTCGTGATTGGTAATGGTTTCGACATGGAGTATAAAACAGTTACGGTGTAAATGCATGGGGGTCCTATCGATGCACCAGCATGCAGTGTCACTATTAGCCAACATCAAGCTTTGGTAATTGACAGCATTATCTCGAACATTTTAAAAAATAACTTATTTTTATTATTTTGTAACAGTTTCCAGTTGGAAATGTTGCTTGCGCAAATATAACATTAAAATGACGAAATAAATAACAGGTTTAAAATGATTTTAGTTAAGCTAAAATTATATCTTTACTTAATATCATATGAGATTCTTATCATAAATGTGTACATATGTCGCCATATGGTTAAGTTGCCTTTTTTAGGTAGACTAATATACTTCTGAGCAGTGACTTGAATCAAAAGTAATAGTTTAGACATTAGAACTATCCCGTTTATGTTTAGTTAATTCCTAGATTCCTAAAAAAAATCAAATTAGTACACTTTTTTTGCATTTAGGCTAAAATACTTTATCTTCGCAATCCATAAATAGTGAAAATAATGTGTATTTGCAAAACGACTATTCAGTCACAACACTAGTTTAAAGGATTAGCAAACCTAATTGAGGCATAAGTAGAAACTCATGTTGATGTGTTCTGTACAAGTGATACGAGTATGTACTAGAAATACCGTGTGGACGACATCTTTATGTGACGATGTGATGTCGAGTACTTGAGAATTGTGAAGTACTTAAACCAAATCTGAATGTATGTCTGATATATATTTACTACAGCATTTACTTTTTGTTCAGGTAAATCTTCTAGCATTGCTCTACATTTTCTTTAAGAATGTCCATCAAAATGACTACTTTGTAGCGGCCCCGTACCTTATTCAAAGTTTATATTGTCCTATGAGAACACTGACAAGCCAATGTTTACATATCAAGCTCCTACTATTAATTCGCATTAATCTTCATTTCTCCTAGAAACCCTTCGAAATGACGATTTGACTTGTCTCCTTCAAGTTAGTAGCTTCCCACATGCCTATTTCAGAATCACAATTGACCATTGAGAAACTATATGACAAACCAATGCCTATATTTACATCCTCTTCATAGATGTATATTAATTAAAATGACGATTTGCCTTAAGTATCTCCTTCGTAGCTCCTCCTATACTTATCTCAGACTTCATGTCGACCGATGAGGCATGTCGAATGGCTATATCAAATGCGCTGCTAATCTTCGCATTGCTTAACATTTCTACAAGAATCTCCATCGAAATGACAATTTAACTTATCTCCTTGTTTCTATGATCTCAGAATCCAAGAAAAACGCTTCAAGTGGAGTAAATAAATAAAAGATGGCGGGAGCTTGCGATACTTCTCAAATTGAATATTAGATTGAAATTACGCGCTCGGGCGGCTCTCTCCTCCGGCTTTTGTTACGCGAATGATACATAAAGCGCGAGCGCATACAAACACGGCAATAAGAATTTTAAATTAGCATTCTTTTTGTGTTCCACGCCACCCCTACCCTACCCGCACACCCCACCGTCTTAATAATATGGAGAAATTGAGTTGTTATACACCCTTTTCGGAGGAGGCGCGGGTGCAGTGGCACACCTCGCAAAGAAGCCTTTTTGTAATTGAATTTAGATATTCTTTCCCCGGATATAACGATGGGGAGGTCGGGCCCGCTAGTTCTGCGAATAGGATACATGTAAATGTGGCGATATGAAATTCTCGAGTCGGCGATGTGACGGTGTCATGCGTTATTATTGCTACGTTATTTCATTTATTTTCCTTATAGACATAACTTACAATACGGCTTTCTTATGATTCTTAGAATACTTAGGTATGTCTAAACACCAACTCTGCAATGTCAGTCTACCTATCTATAATGTCCCTAACTGTGATAAAACTGTTAATTAATTTTATTATGAAATCAATCCATCCAATTTAATATTGTTAGACTTTTAGCAGGCGTCGTCAATACGTATTGGTTGTATAGGAATCGCTTGTGAGCGCTAGTTCGACCCTGCAAAATCTACCTACATATTCAAATCACGTGGAAATGACTTATTTTAATTTATTGTCAAAGACACACATATAATGCTACACTCCAAACTGTAATATGAAATAATTGACTACTTTGAAATAATTCTATGGTTGTGACCTGTGACGATATTTTGGGCCCTGGTCCAGGGCTACCCCTTTTTACTCTGCAACAGTAAATACATAGAGTGCAGTAAAAGTGTGCTTGCATTTTCTGTTGCTTGCATCATCAAATTAAAAATATTGATATTGTAGCTTCTATATTATAATCTAATAATACAATACTGCACCAAAAATAGGTTCTATCAATTTGATCAGCCTTCCGAGAAGCCACGATGGCATGATCTCGTATGTAATTACAGAAGGCTATTAACATCGGCCGTGTACAAACATGGCGGCTGATTGTGGGTTTCGTTTTAATTGCGCACACGCAGCCCATGCCGAGTTAGAGCTCTCACACTGATTTGAGCCTGGCATCGAGAAAATCGTGAGAACGGTAATTATTTATTGATTTTTCGACCGATATACCACGCATAGGATGAACCCAACAAAGAAATTCCACCAAAATACGAACGCGATTACCAAAACTGTAAAACACAACAAGGCTTGCTCAACTCAATTTGAATATAATTTGCGTAAACTACTAGACCGCGAATAATTTCCCGAAAATTTCTCCAACAACAAGACAATAATTTAACACCATCCACCGTATTTTGAGCGACAACTCACAATGCGACTAGTGAAGTTAAACAATTATCCATTCAAATTCTGTCAACGGCTCTTTCGCATTCCCACAGTCACCGCTCACCCCATTCCCATCCTAAAACGACATTAAATAATAGTTAAAGTAAGCTAATTTTACAATGGCCAGTGAACATAAAATGACTCTTCCCCGCCTCCGCGGCGACTCTGGCCGAAGAGGCGACCATTAAAGAGTCGACACATTACGCGACAGATTGTAACTTTGCTTCTTAATGCTCTCCGGTAATTGTTCAACATTACGATTCGTCGGGCCGTAATTACGGGGTGACAACTCTAATCACGTCTCGACCATTTTCGTGGTTCCTTACACCTCAGCACGCGATATAACAGAGCGTAAAACTGTACCATCATCCATCACAATCATATCACACAACAGCGGGTTTCAATCAAGATCGTCGAATATGGACGTGTGAAATTAAATTTTAATTACTTCCAATGAAGATTTTGGGCTGAGAAATAAAGAGTGCCTTCCTAACAAGGATGTGCTGCGCGTTAATTTTGTTTCAGGCAATGACCTGCTACTTCCATAATTCGGACGTTAAAATAAAAAAAGTTATGGTAATGATTAAAATTAACAATAATGATAATGACACATTCCACTTGGACGCCAGGTCGGCGTCACGCTCATCCCAGAAATGAGATTAAACTAATTCGAGGTCTCCCAAATTATAGACGTACGCGGCGGATGTCGCCGCAGCGGCAGCGGCGCCGACGCAGCCAAAACCGCACGTCATTGTTTTTTGTGCTGAGCCCTGAGGCACCAGGTCCGACCCCGGCCGCTAATTAATTATTTCACATGTATCGATCATTAATTATAAGACCGGCCGATCGCATCCAGCCGTTACCATCTTAATGACCTCGCAATTTGTCCATCGTAATTATCTTACAAATCACACGTACAAAAACGAAATAATGATTCAAAAATTTTAACACGATCGAGGCATTATCCCGCGTAGACATTAATAGCAGAAAGCATCGAGATCGAATCAATCTTAATCTTGTACAGAAATGTAATCCAGATTTATTTATGACGGAGAGCGCGTGTGCTATTATACTCGTCTGCGGCAATTTGCCTCGGAAATTGTCTTAATCGGCCGCTCAAGGGACTATTTATGTATAATTATTTCCAAATTCGAACTGCGTTTGATGCCTTTCCGCTCTCTTTGAGGTGGTTCGACAAAAAAGTCATCTGTTGCAACAATTAAGCGAGGAAAAAATAGAAATAAGTATCGAAGGGTCCGCAATAATTACAGGCGAAAATTGACGGTTCCTAAGAGGAACATCGGACGAGTGGCGCCTGGTACCTGCAGCTTCACGCGATGCCCCCTCTATGACCGAATCCGAAGCTCCGCTTCAATCGGCCTGCTCAATTAGCTGACTAACATAATTATTTCATTGAAACATCTGACTCAGACACTTTTAGCAACGTTTTATGCCAATCATCGTCCAGCTCCTACTACTTTTCTAATGCTGATTTGATTTAATAATCTCACACGCTACGCTCGCCTTTGTTACGATCCATATTTTCATCATCGTTAAACTTCTATCTCCAATCATCTTATTATTTGGCACAAACAACTGGAGATTGACGTCCATTCAACTCGATCCTGTGGAAACCTTTTACATTTGATTCCTTTGCCACATCACATGTTTCTGCGTTAATTAAGTTGGCAAATTAATGAGAGCTTTGACAGTCGTTAATCAACATAGGAGAATCGCGTTACGAACCTCAAAAGACTGTAATTACAAACATACTTGCGGCGTCTTTTAGAATTTGCTCTGTCACTTTATGTCGAATGGAATTAGAGAGGCATTTTAATTACAACTTTCGCTGTTATTTGAATCTTTAGAAAATTAATTGGAGTTTTTGTCTTGTGTAATACAAATTTGCAAAAAAATATCAGTTATCAAATTTTACTTCTTAATTGCAGTGACAAAGTATGAAAGTAGAATTTGAACAAGAAAGATCTTATAAGAAAACGTTGGTTGTAAGAATTCCCTTTTGATTGTACACACATCAATTTTCTTATTGGTCTTAGACCACAAAATCTTCTAAGAAGGTATAATGAATCTAATGGGATTTCTGAACCTGCCTGGCCTTTTATCCAAGTAGTAGGCCTTACTGGAGTCGTGTCGAACACGGCTATTACTGTAACGCGTCTTCGGCTGCGCAGGCGCTGCAAAAAGAGCCATTCCCATCGCGAGTTCAGAACTATTACCATTAATGAAGGTTTAAAGTTAAGCCCTAACGGTGGACATTGTCGGACGAGATCCTTACCGTGTAGTAGCCAGGTTCGCTTCACCGTCCACGTTCCCACGTCTAACGAGACTGCCTCCATTACGTACAACATTTTACATACATTCCATGCACTTATTATCAATGTATTAAGTAAATCGTTCCCTCGGACTTCGCTCAATTTTATTTTCATTAATCGCTTTTCGACATTTTCGGTTCGATGCCTGACAACGTCGGCTTAATACCTTATTTATTGTAATTCCTCGCGCCGACTTAGTAGATGTTGTTTAATGCGCTTTTACGATGTTTTCGTGAAGAAAGCAGTCTGGGGGTAATTATTTAGCAGTGTTCTGCGGTTTCGTGGGGCGAGCGGCCCGAGTTAATGAGGGCCTGCGTAATAACCGGCGATTATTAATATGGACGTAGTTTACCGCGTCTCTCGTTACTCCGCCATTCCGCACTCCGTTCGCTGTTTGCTTTGCGCTCCCCATCTCGAGACGTTTCCAGCTTATTGGCCTTTCTTATTGCAATAGTTTCTAGTTTTTACAATTATTCTGCGGTATCAGCGTACGAAACAGCTTAGGCGAGATAAATGCTCGCTTTGATGACGTCTCTCGTCCAGCCATGAATCTAGCCCCGATGTATTTAATGATCATTGAAACCAGTGGTCGCAATAAAATATATCGCTCCGCAAATGTCACAGTTCTTAACTATCCACAGTAAATTCTGATTCGAAAGTGATCCGTGGATCACGAATTCTCATTTCTGTTTATGCTAATGAGAAAACTGATTGGCAACCGCACATACCGTAGCTAATTAAGGGATTTATCTTAGAAACATGTAATATTGCTTGGTGCTAGTTATAGCGTTCTTAATTTCTCTTCTATTGAATTCTTTCTTGTAATCGGTATTGCCCCTTTCAAATTCTTATTGATTAGCTTTCTCTTTAAATAAACAAGTTGGATTAGCCAGTGATCATGCAGATTACTGTTCATAAATTGGACATTGACAAAAGCGGTATTCATTCGTTCCTATCATCCTATCAATAACATTGTGGGAGCCTCATTAATGAATTGAAAAGCGCGCATCTTCATTATGACGGACTTGATAACTATTGTAGGAGAGTTGTCCGATGCGGGCGAGCCCCGTGTGCGCGTGAGCAACCATCCGATTCTCAACCACTCGACATAAACTCGCACTGACTTCATGTCGACTGCGCGAGAGTCAGATATCAAACTTGAAATAAATGGCTAATTCTTCATTGAAATTTTAATTGGAATTGTAAAAATTAGGAAAATCATTAGCGGTAGACATACATACAAGTAGTAGTTTTACAGATATTTTCAAAATACAGCAATTTAATTCCATTTACCAAAATGCCGTGTGCGATACCAAGTCGAGCGCCTAAGAATCGAGTGCCTAAGTGCGCGTGTGTGCGTCCGCGCCCCGTGCGCACACGACTTGCTTCAGTGTCGGTGCACACACAAGTCATAATTTCCGCCGTAGTTTTCTCACGCTCACACACTCATGTGTACGTGTAATTTGCACTCGGAGTAACTACGTATTAGCTTTATTTGTGTGCGAGTTTATCGGAAATTAGTTCTGCACTGGGCATCGGGGTATCGGTGGAAATTGACAACACTGATTGTAATGATGGGAATATCTGCACGTGCCCCCACATTAAACATTTATGTCATTGAGTGCTGCTCGGACAGGACTCGCAAAACACAAATTACAGCCGCACTTACACATAGCCTTTGATTTTGTACTTTTTATTATTGTTACATTTCGTGTCAATGATAGCTTATGATCATTAATATACATTATCCACGGTTAAAATGAGACTTAAATCGATTTGACTACTACACTTAACATCTTTTTTCTATGCGCGTATTAGGTATGTAACTTTAGGAGATTTCAAACTTGTAATTCAAAATGAACGTTTTAATAATACCTGTAACATTAATCATCAACATCATAATCTTTACATATAAATACCACGGTAAATTCTCCCGATCTTGTTACAGCTATACCCATACAAAAATATAGTTAGAAGGCAAATTATAGCATTACAGACCATTCACCTCGACTCTAATTACCAGCTCTTTGCATAATTTCCATACACATTAGCACTGCGAAATGATCTACAAATTGCAGCAGGAGGAACCACAATAATTATACCTAGTAATTGGTCTTATTTACTTTGTCATTTATTCTAGTTACTGTCAGGATCTATAACGTATGCAATTTAAAACTTCATGAGAAGAGTAAGATATTATTTATCCTACTTAATAATAAATTGTCTCTTTTAAAATAATTGCACTAGCAACTCATTTTCAAAGATGATAAACTCTTCAAGCGAATGATGAAGTTATTGGAATAAAATTGTTTGCATATCGATTTCGTAAACAACAAAGTTTCTATTAAACTGATCGTTTATAGAACAATGACGTCCATTCATGTAAAATAACTGTCGTCTTGTCAAATATTGACTCTGTCCACTCCTGGCTTGATACAGTTTATCGTAATTTCAAGGGCCGCACTCGACCGTTAATATGTAAACACATAGGTGTGGCGTCCAAATTACATTTTATAGAAAAAACCAAGGTCTCACTGATACCTAATTTATACATTTTATCACTTATGTCCACATCCTGTAAGTATTTTGACGATTTTGCGGTAATTTCACGCTTTATCAACATCCGCTAGATATTCATTCATAGTGAGTGATTAATGAAAATAATGAGTTACTCCGCGCTCGTATTAGTCAGCTAAGATTGCATTAATTACTAGAAACCAAAGTTAGTTAAATCAAGGAAAACTTGCGCAATATTGAGAATGTTCCAATGCAGTGACTAGCTGTATTTGTAGCTTAACTTCTACATTCTTAAGTTTTTATACAATTTAGCAGTACCTTGTTAGAAAGTGCTAGGAAATGATGTCATACAAGTCGAAGTGGATGGGTACCCATCCATTTTGATTGGTATAAATTTTCGCACTAATTTTTAGGAAAAAATAATATGAAGTGATGTATTCGAGAATTTTGTCTTTTATGACCAATTGGTGTATCAGTAAATTCATTGTTTTTCCAATATCATTGAAAAATCTTAAAAATAATAATCAATTATCTTATTGGATATCATGTGACATTTCTCATATTTATCTTTTGCTGTCAGCTAAATACATAGTACATTATTATTGTAGTCCTCGTTAGGTATTTTTTAGGATCCGTATCTTTGATAAAAGGCCAGATAACAGAGATGACGGCTTAATCTCGATTTTAACGAATTTTCATTCTACTTTACTTATCTAATAATATTTTATCGAATCTTTTCTTAAAGATCCTTATTGCAATGATAGAAGAAATATATTCCAATGAGAATTGGTAATAAGGCCGCAATAATCTATGTTTGCTAAGTTCCAACTTTTGTTGGTTGCTTAATTGTAAATGTGTCGCCGTTGACAACTTTGACAGCTGTCATTCGGATAAATTGAGCAGTTGTTTGCGCAAATAGCAGTTAGATAAGCAACGATTACCATGTATGTACTTTAATTTGTGTAGGTATGTGTACTTAGATTATGGGACTCTTCTTGCCTGTGGGAATTTCAGGCTTATCTGCTGTCAGAGAGATTAGGTATATTAATGAAATCTATAAGAGTCCTTGATAAAAATTATCAAGAAATCCATGCCCGACCCACGCATTTAACAGATGGTGCTTTTAATTCGCAGTCTTTGTGTTTAAGAATTAAAGTTGAAGTTATGTCGTAGGGCTGTCATTTCAGTCAACCGAAACACGCAGCGAGTCATTTGCATGAATAAAATCGATACTCGTTACACAAAAGATAGGATGACAAAATGTAACTTTTGAAAACAAAAACGGGTGACATAAGCGATCGCCCCACCCACTTCCGCTTGCGACGACGTTCGACACAATCTATTCAACAGTCACCTTCAGCTAACTAGGTGAAACTGGCCCGTGAGAAATAGGCGATCGGTTATTTAGGTACATCGTTTAGTAATGGCCAGGAATTGTCGATTCACGGGCATATTGATGATATTACTGCCTACCTATAATCTAAACTAACTCTGATTCATAATGTAATAGGATTACATTGTGAATTGGAGTTAAATAAATATAGATTAGCTGATAATGATGAGTTATCATGTTATGTTTTAACTCCTAGTTCTAATATTAGGCACTTAGGAACTTTTTATATGAAATACCAAGCTTGAAGGAATGCATCGGGAACTTAACAAGTTTTTGACTTAAATATTCTGATTAGAGAGAGATAGAGAAAGGACATCATTACTTTGATGTCCTTCTCTAAGGTTTGATGTCATGATCATAGTTTCCTATAATAAGTAACTTCATAAGTCAATAATGAAACTAATGTGAAATTGTATGTTGTTGCAGGAGAGCATGTGATGCCGGCCCTTGACGCCCGGCGCCATGCCTACGCCGCTGCAGCCCGGCGGCCCCGCTAGCGGCCCGCCCCCGGAGCGCAAGCGGCGCCGCAAGCGCGACGATCCGCAGAGCTCAGCCACGCTCGAGCCCGACGACGACGACGGCGAGATGAGCCCCGAGGAGGAGCCGCGCAACGCACCCGCGGCGCCCGCGGCACCCACGCCCGCGCCCTCGTCCGCTCCCGCGCCCACCTCACCCCCCGCAGCGCCCGACGCCGTCGACCTCACCTCACGGCGAGACTCTCCGCCGCTCTCCTCAGACGTCGAGCGCTTTGACGGCAAAATCGTCTACAACCCCGATGGATCCGCTTACATCATCGAGGACCCCGAACTCTCCGAGGGCGAGACCAGCTTACCCGATTTGCCTAAAATTGAACCTGGGTGCATAGTCGACAGCCGCGACAGCAATGTCGTTGAGAGGCAACTCGAATTCCCTCAGATTGCGAGTGCGTTCTACGTGTCGAGAAACCCATCTTTATATGGTGCTCTATACGGTAGACTAGCAGCTGAAAGAGCGCGGGCGAGGCCAGACGCGCCTGTGATGCATAGCTATCGAGTGTTCAGTTTTCGAGGAGGAAAAGACGCCCCAAGACCGCCGTCTCCGCCTGCCGAGTGTCCTATCAGCGTTCCTGTTAAACCCATTCTTATGTGTTTTATATGTAAATTGAGTTTCGGTTACGCTAAATCCTTCGTGGCACATGCACAATCGGACCATAGTTTATCGTTACTTGATTCCGAAAGAGACGCTTTATCCAGGGAGAACGCTTCAGCTTTCATCCAGTGTGTTGGAAAAGATAAAGAACCACTAGTCTCATTTTTAGAACCTGTAGGCACTGCTGCACCACCTCGTGCGTCAGTGTCAGACAGTCCTGCCAATATCTCAGAGCTATCAAGTCCATCGATAGACAAACGACCCGATACGATGACTCCTGACAGAGACAATGATACGATGCTACCAAATGGCACGTGTGATGACAGGCGTCCAAGTCCAAATGCGTGGCGACCGCCAAGATCAATTGCAGAATCAATGATGCCACAGCATTCCCTAATATCGGTAGCACATCCTCATACGATAAATGCATCTGTTCAACCAAGAGTTAGTCCAAATTCTTCCCCACCGTTCCAAGCAACTCCTCCAGCATTCCTTTCGGGTACGACGATAGGAGTGTGCCCAGACCATCTAGGAGGCAGACCATCTGGTGCTGATTGTCCGAAGTGTGAGCTAATATTAAACTCAGGAAGACTAGGTGGCCCACTAGCGGGTATGCACAGTCGAAATTCCTGCAAAACCCTGAAATGTCCAAAATGCAACTGGCATTATAAATACCAAGAAACCTTAGAAATACATATGAAAGAGAAACATCCGGAAGCAGAGACAAGTTGTATTTACTGCATAGCTGGTCAACCGCATCCTAGGCTGGCACGCGGTGAAACGTATACCTGTGGATACAAACCATACCGTTGTGAAGTGTGTAATTATTCTACCACCACTAAGGGCAACCTAAGTATACACATGCAATCGGACAAGCATTTAAATAACATGCAAGAACTACAAAACGGTGGGAACCCTGGAGAAGGAAGCTTACCTCCAGCTCCTCAACATACGCCTCCGGGTGTTCACAAGCCCCCACTACCGCATCATTCGCCTCTAGGTCAAAAACCAAAGCCTACTTTCCGATGTGATGTTTGCAACTATGAAACGAATGTTGCGCGAAACCTGAGAATACACATGACATCAGAAAAGCATACCCATAACATGTTGGTATTACAACAAAATGTAAAACACATGCAAACATTGTCAGCGTTACATCACAGACAACAAAGTCAGCAGCAAATCGAAAGTCTGTTACACTTCCATGGCAGCGAGGCGCCTCCGCCAAACCCAGAAGCAGCTCTTGCTGACATGGCTTACAATCAAGCTCTGATGATCCAACTTATGACCGGAGGACCTGGCCCATCACCACCAGAACTAGGTGCTCATTTGGATGTTGGCTTAAATCCTGAAGCGATGGAGCCGCCACCAGAACCTGCGGATCCTGAGCCAGAGCGGACTTTCCACTGCTGCATATGCAATTGTTTCTCAACAGACTCGTTGGAAGCACTTGGTCATCATTTAGCGCAAGACAGGACAAAGATAAGAGAGCAGGAGATCCTGGCGCTAGTGGCAGGTCACTACGTTTGCAAGCTCTGCACGTACAAGACTAATTTGAAGGCGAACTTCCAACTACATTGCAAGACTGATAAACATTTACAAAGATTACAGCATGTGAATCATGTGAAGGAAGGAGGGCCAAGGAATGAATGGAAGCTGAAGTTCTGCGGAGGTGTCGGTACGGGAGGTGCTGGCGTTGGTGGAGTGCAAGTGAGGTGTTGTGCGTGTGACTACTATACTAATTCTGCGCATAAGCTGCAACTACACGCAGCTGGTGCTAGGCATGAGGCTGCTACTCTTCTTCTAAGACACCTTCGTGATTGTGCGTCTCGAATCCCTCGGGAACGACCTCGCGTGTACCGGTGTGCTCTATGTGGATTCGGTGCTCCTCACCGACTGCCACTCTTGCAGCACGTTCGATCAGTGAAGCATTTACAAATGGAGCAAATCCATCAGCTGCAACGCCGGTCGGAAGGCAAGGACCCAACACCTGATGTTGCTGAACTCTTCCAAGTGATTCCGCAGCCTCCTGACCTACCCAGTCCTTTCGATCAACAAGATAATGGTAAGTGTTTATTCGTTTTACTTAATTTAGTGAGCCTCTTGGTTAATTGTCCGTTAGTTATGTCTTGGTCTACTTCAAATGTTTTTATACAACGTTGATCTTTTCATGTTCACCAGCGTAATAAGGAAATAGCTTATTTGTTAGCTAATAATTTTCCAACCGTGACTGCTCTATTGTTATTCTGTACTACTTAACTTCCTCGAGGCGTTGTCTCTGTACGGTTGCAAACTAATGATAATTAGCGCGTTACAAAATAAGTAAGTGTTACTGACAGTAAAAACTGTTAAAGCGCAACTGCGTTTCAAAATAACTCGAATAATGATTGGATGCGCGTGCGCACCTCGTTTACCCGCCTGTTACTTTTTTGTCCCGGTAGATGTCGCTCGCTCCGCAACCTTTCTTTACTAAGTAAACATTGAAAATAATTCGATATTATTTATTACCTTTGTACTAAACACATTTCGTAACATTTTATTCTATAAAGCGTAAAAATCCCATTAAAATTAATTCAACCAAAACCATTACCGCCGTTCATACCGATAAAGTAATACGGAGTCGACTTATGAATGTGATTTCGAAACGTCACTATCGGTTTCCAATTTAATCCGATTCGTTCCTTAATCAATTTTGTTCTGCATTTTTTACAAACCGAACCTATTTCTATGAGTATACAATTTGTTTTGTGTTAATTTGGTTAAATGATCTCAAAATGATGTGAGTACCTTTTAAGTTACCGGGTGGTTAATTATCGCTCGCCGCGTGACCGTCCGTCGTGTTCCATCTAAGAGGCAATCTCCATTTACGGCGATGAGCATTTAGCGAAGAATTCGTAATCACAATAATGAGATAATTACACACGGACAAAATTTAATTTAAAGCGCGCAACATTAGAACAGGTTTCTTTAATAACATACGCCTTACACGGTGTCGCCACAGTCGGATGCCGTCATTGGTCGGAGGCGACTCCGCCCCGCGAGCGAGGGAGACGGAAAGAAGATTTGAATTGAGAACGCGAATTTTCCATAAGTACCGCACGCGGGACAATGACTCGCATTACGCATGTGGCCGTCGCGCATTAAGGATGATTGCCCCCTTGTGATGAGGCTGCTACATCATCGTACAATGTCGCCGGCCGCATCGCCCGGCGCATGTTTATGGCCCCGGTGAAATACGATAAACTCCGAGAGAAATGTGGAGGCGAAAGAAATCCGGCTTACACCATTGTGCACCTCATGTTTATGCTTATTACTTATTTTCACCTTATTGAGCAAGCGTCTTTAAACGATCGATTTTGGTATAAATTTTAGGTTTTCGTTCAACTTGAGGTTCTTTGTAACTCGAGGCATTAAACTCAATGTGATGCGGTAGAAGATTGCCTTCATCCGTATTTACATATTCAAGATTCACATTTAGAGAAAATATCCAAATATTAGTATTTTTATATCTTGAACAAACATTCCATGCCTTTGGTCACCAGTCGCATGGTTACTAATTTCATTATTACCCATCCCCGTCATCAATTCAATTTAAACAAGAATAAAAACCGGTTGTTGATTCAGTCCTTTCTGCTCAAGAAGTGGCACCCTAACACGAGATGTTCTTGCTTTTATCTTTTATAAAAAGCGTCATTTATTAAACAACTGAGTGAATCCTTGATGCCTCATGTCGTTTATTAAAACTCGTTTCTAAAGAGTATACTTTGTAAAAAAGTTTTGAGTCTTCTCGATATGAAAATGAAAAACGCAAACTGTAGTAGTGCTCATGTCATATTGTTTATTTTCTTACAAAATGTGGACTTTTAATCACAGCACCAAATGACGCAAAGACACAAAACCAAGAGTGGAAGACAGTAAAACATTCAAAGCCCATTGTATCCCTGACGCCACATTGTAAAAATTCTGACCTAAATCTCGCGAAACAAAACTTGGCTGCACAATACCTACTTTACGACGCTATAACGATGTGGTGTTTCCTTAGAAAAGACCCTTTGTCCATTGACAAAAACCGTCGGAGATCGCATTTGTGCAGACGAGGTCCCTTTACCTGGCATTGTTCTATGCTCCTACCAGACTGTGGGTCGGCGATTCCACATCATAAATAATTACATTCACTGGTCACTCCCGGCTCTGTATTAGGGTCAGTTGCGCTATGATTATTATTCCTCACTTGGATTTGCTTATCCCCCTTCCTTTCATTAGATGTAACGGTTTTAACTGCTTAAAACTATGGAACAAGTTCCCAAACAGGGGCTGACGGGTTTCGGGGTTGCTGGACTGTGAGAATGTTTTAAATTTTTAATTAAGTATAAAAAATTAAGCAGTACGACCAGATTGATAAAACGAGTTCTTTTGAGGACAAAAACTTAAAGTACCTACCTACATATCTAATAGTTGAGATTGTTGCAAATTGTACATTGATCTTAGATAATTAAGAAATTTGTGCTTGTGATTTTTAAAAACGTATACCTATTTAATGATTATTGCATTTATCACTTCTAATCTAACCACTTAACATTAACATAACATTTGAACAAAGCAACATTCTTATTAGGAAGAATAGTTTCTAACAGTACTTATCGGTGTTTTCATACTTGTTTCAGACACCAATCCTAAAATTGTTCCCAGTTAAAGTAAAGTAGAGTGGAGTATTTCACGTTCTCGCATTCTATTTCAATCTACTTTTCTGGATATCGTAATATTAAATACATGCATTTTTTTATAAATCACCCACGGTACAAGAAAACGAACACAATAGTTTAGCGGACCATCAGTTGCTCATCTAATAAAGTATAATTGTAACGCTACCTTAACGAATCTTCCGCTCCCCACTTTGGCCGTTTCTTTCACCTTCCTTATTTGAGCGTAAACAATGCAGGCCAGCTTCTTTCACACGCTGCCGCGGACTTATCCCTGGTCAAATAATAATTGCACACATATCCACTATACAGTCGTCTCGCTCACACCCACCGCCACATACGTCAACTCTCCCGTATGCATTTGATCCGATGCGAAACGAAATATTCGAAACCTTTTGTAGTAATGAACAATGATTGTTTGCTCGTCCTGTATCTCCTTTGTGTGCGAAATTACAATATACTTGTTACGTTAGTATTAACCACTGTGAATGTGTGCGTACGGGATGGATAGACCCGATACCTTTGTCTTGCCGGGACGTCGCAAACAAAACGACTCGTACTAATAATATAAAAGAGAAGAATTTTATTTTTAACTTCAATTCAGAAAAGTTACAAACGCTCGCACCGAACAATAGTGAGCTTCATTTATAGAAATAATCTTTTTTGTAGATAAATCTCACGTAAACGTAGGTAGGCATTGTGGACTTACGAAATACGGATCGGTATTCATTCTGGTCGCAGATTCCGTTGCAAGAGGTTCGCTAAATTCAACTTGCAATTTCCTTAATTTTGTAAACAATATTAACACTTTCTTCTCTTTTGTCAACAGACAACAAAGAACCAATCGATCAGAAGCCTGAACTGACTCAAGAGCAGAAGATGTTGCGATTCTTGGAACAGCATCAACAACAACAACAATCGCAGCAACAGCAGCAACAACAACAACAACAAGCGCAACAAAGTAATGAGAGGGACGAGGAGCGAGAAACACCTGGCCCTCACGCGTGTCCCTATTGCAACTTTAGTTGTGGTAGTGAGGCTCGCCTCCACGCGCACGTCTCCTCCATACATGGCGACAACGTGAGACATTTCATCTGCCCGTTATGTCAAGATGCATTCAAAGAGAGACCGGCCCTCGAGCGACATGTCATGCAAATACATTCAGTCAATTCGGAGGGCCTGCAGAGACTGTTGCTACTCGTCGATCAAAGTCATTGGCTGAACGGTGGACAGCCGCAAAGGGACGAAATGAAGCAAGGCGAGGACGAGAGGGAGATCTCCTCCCCTCGCTCTGAAGGCAGTGTGGATGGTGAGACGGAGCGCTGCCTTACTTGCAACAGGACATTCCGAAATGTGGATGAGCTTTGCCATCATCAGAACGAAACTGGCCATCTTGAACTGAAACAAACCCCGCAAGGGCCGGGCTACGTGTGCTGGAAGAAGGGATGCAACCGTTACTTTGACGCAGCACATGCCCTTCAAAATCACTTCAGGGAAGCGCACGCTCGTAACTCAATAGCGAACATGTCTGTATCAGAGAAACATGTCTACAAGTACAGATGTAATCAATGCAGTCTTGCCTTCAAAACAATAGAGAAATTGCAACTGCATTCGCAATACCACGTTATCCGAGATGCGACTAAGTGTGTTTTGTGTGGGCGAAGTTTTAGATCTGTACTCGCTCTCCAAAAGCACGTTGAAACTGCCCACTCTGAGTTATCCGAGGAAGAACTGTCTGCGTTCAAAAGAAGCTTAGCCTCAAATCCCTTATTACAATCCAATCAGGGCACGGCTTTAGACTCCGCCACCGCAGAATTATTGCGCAAAGAAGCGCTAAGAACACCGGACGATGAACTAGCCGACACGGAGGACAGAGATTCAAGCGCCGACAGTCGCAGATGAATCCGGCCACAATGACGCTGAAAACTCAGACGATTCAATAATTTACAAAGATCAACAGTTTTTGGAAGATTACTTGAATTCACAAGCGATGGCGGAAGACTCCTACAATGATCCTAATAGGAAGTATAAGTGCCACAGGTGTAAAGTGGCTTTTACTCGCCAATCTTATTTGACAGCTCATAACAAAACCCTTCTACACAGAAAAGGTGAAAAACTAACATATCCAATGGAAAAATACCTCGATCCTAACAGACCGTTTAAATGCGACGTATGCAAAGAGTCGTTTACACAAAAGAATATCTTGTTAGTTCATTATAATAGTGTGAGCCATTTGCACAAATTGAAACGAGCCATGCAAGAACAACAGAATAATAACAACCCTCCCGTGTCGCCCGGAGCGGGCTCCGCGCCCTCTAATTTGACACTCACACCGAAGAGCACGTCGAGTGAGGAGGACGATCGTAAACGCTACAAATGCAATATTTGCAAAGTAGCCTACACACAGGGCAGCACGCTCGACATCCACATGAGGTCGGTGCTACACCAGACGCGAGCCGGCAAGCTGCAGGAGCTCGCCGCGGCCGGACACGTGGACTTGTCGCGACCTTTGGTCGAGCAGCCGGACAGGAACGACCCCGCCAAAATTTTACAAGACGTGTTGTCGCCGAAAAATACATCCCCTTCGTCTACAAGCAGTGGGGGCCCGCGCTCGTCACCCCCCGCTCGGCCAGGTAGCCCGCGCTCCCCGCGCGCAGGTAGCGCCTCGTGCGAGCGCTGCCACGCGTCATTTCCTACCGGGGAGCTACTCGACGCACATCGTGCGACCTCATGCCCGTTTGGCGATGCGCGGGCGCACTCGCCGCTAGGTGACGCAGAAGCCGCGGCACTTGACGAAATGGTCGCCAAGGGCAACCCGCCCAAACGAAACTCGCAAATGTACAAGCAACTGTTGGAGACATTCGGCTTCGATCTCGTCATGCAATACAATGAGAATCAGCGGCGAAAATTGCAAGAAGAGCGTGAGATGGCGCGGGCGCCGAGTCCGCCGCCGCCGCCCCCAGAGGAGAAGCCCCCGGATGGTGAAACGAAGTCGACGTGCCAGCATTGTAACAAGGAGTTTTCTAGTGTGTTCGTGTTAAAAACTCACTGTGAAGAAGTGCATAAAGACAAAGTTCCGTTGGAGTTTTTGGAACAGTTCGCGGAGCAGTTCAAATCGGAATATGAGAGGAAGTCTGGTGCGCCTAACTCGCCTCGCGCTGCGTCTCCGGCGCCGCAGGGCGAGAGGTCGCCGTCTCCGCGCGGTGATGGAGCAGGGAACTTCAGTGAGAATGGGAACGCGCCTGGGGAGGCGCAGGCCGGCGCTCTGCTGGCGGCTCAGGTGCAGGAGATGCAGGCGGCTCTGAACATGCTGCAGCTGCAGCAGCAGCTTGGCCAGTTGCACCCGATGGTGGCGCAGATGCTGTCGCTGGGCCTGCCGCTGGGCCTGAACGTCGGCGCCCTGGCGGCCATGAACCTGCAGCCCCCTCTTGTGCCCCTCATGCTGCCCCCGCCGCCCTTCGATGCCATGCCTTTCGCTCACGACGCCCAGATGAAACAACAACAGTTGTTGCAACAACAACAGCAGGTTAGTTATGTTTTATTTTTTGTTTTGATTATTAGATTAAGGTCTAAAAAAACTCTTACTCATGTGTTTATATCATTCACGATCATTTATGGATGAAATCCACTTATTTCTAGTAGCCATTCAAACTTAGTGTCCATGAATTTTAGGAACCTATTAGGTACATTACTACCCTTATAATTATAGCCAAATGTAAAGAATATATAATAAATATATATAATAACCTACCTACTAGATTTTGCGTAAACATTACTTAATGCAATCTAAAATGCTAACTAAAAGGCCGGCAACGCATCCGCACTACTGGTGTAACTGATATCTATGGGCGGTGTGTCACTTCACTTACCATCAGGTGACCCACTAGCTCGTGTGCCTCCTTTTTTTCTTTGCTTATATATATATAAAGCTAGTGCCAGATGCCAGAGAATAAATACAGTAAAATTAATAGCAGTAAGCACTTTAAATATAAAGATGCCTGCCTAAGTGTTTTTATAAATATCTGTAATAACAGAATTAAAAGACAACATTATTTATTTCAAATAATACCTGGTATTCGATTTCATAATATGAACATTATTAGATTTTCCAATCAACTGGTGATAAAGTAAACTATAAACATAACGTCATTACGGAGTTGTTATGACCATTTGATATGATCTAAACATAACTTAAAAACTTATTATTTTACGTAAAGTAAGGACTGTTCAAAGAGCTTTTCGGTTTTAACACCATGTACAGTCGAGTTTAAAATATGTATACACTTTAGGACCTTGTCACAATACATATGTATAAGAACGACTTCTACTTTCTTATACATTATGTATTGTGACAAGGTCCTAAAGTGTATACATATTTTTGGAGTTGACTGTACCAAAATTACAAATATATATGCAGTCAATGTTTTAATTCGTCGATATTATTAATCACGTAATATGCACTGAAAGTAAACGTAACTTAATATTGAGTAGGGTCTTAGTACAAATATTCATAAATGAAGGGTTACCTTTACCAACTATCTATAAGTCGCAGTGAGATAAGCGAACCGATTTACGGACGACTATCTGTTTGCACAAAGCAACAGAACGGCTATTGTTACACCTCTGGGCCCAGGCGTCTTTTTATTATTATTTAAAGTTACCTGCAAACACTAAAGAAACTAATGCGGATAAATGAATAACTATTTAAAACGTTTCTTTGTTCGTTCAACTCACGTGGCTTTAGTTTTCAATGTTCGGGTTATCAGTATGTACGCAACGAAGTAAATATTTATGTTTTTATATTGTTTACAGGCAAACGCTGCTGCTGGACAAAAACGGGCGCGAACTCGCATCACTGACGATCAACTCAAGATACTGCGAGCCCACTTCGACATCAACAACTCGCCGAGTGACGAGGCGATCGCCAAGATGGCCAAACAATCTGGACTTGCTACTAAGGTAATCAAACACTGGTTCAGGAATACGTTGTTCAAGGAGCGACAGCGCAACAAGGACTCTCCATACAACTTCAATAATCCACCATCAACCACCCTCAACCTTGAGGAGTATGAGAAAACTGGAGAAGCCAAAGTCACTCCGTTGGATACATCCGCTAGTTCTGATGAAGGCAAACCACCGCCAGAGAAGAAGGCAAAAACTGAGGATTTGATGATGAGCCAACAAGAAGTTAAGTGCGAGCCGAATGATGAACTTACGATGGAGGAGAAGTACAATTCCTATGAAGACAGACATCAAGAAGATAAGAGCTTTGTTTTTCCTCATGTACCATCTCAAAGTCCTGCCCCGAGTGTAAACCATTCAGACCATAACATCTCCCGACCGCAGACGCCAACGCATCTGTCTTTGAATTCCTTAATTCAGTCACAACTAGACTCAATACCAGCTACGAGTATACCGCAACCGCCACACCCATCGATGTTGCCACCAAAGTTGAATCCGAATTTCACGTCCCCAAACTCCGTGCCCCCGAACGTCCTACCTTTGACCCCAAATCGCAGCCTCAGTCCTGGCAGGGGACCGGCCGATTTCGGACTTTCCGGGGGCAACTCGAACGGATCCAACAGCTCGGGGTCTTCTGGCAAACGCGCCAACAGAACTAGATTCACTGATTACCAGATCAAAGTTCTACAAGAATTTTTCGAAAATAATGCCTATCCAAAAGATGATGATCTTGAATACCTGTCGAAACTGCTCGGATTAAGTCCGAGAGTAATAGTTGTATGGTTTCAAAATGCTCGCCAGAAAGCGCGGAAAGTTTATGAAAACCAGCCGGCCGCTGAACCACCAGCCGGAGCTACCGATGATGCTAACCGATTTCAGCGCACCCCTGGGCTTAACTACCAATGTAAAAAGTGCCAATTAGTGTTCCAGCGATATTATGAGTTAATAAGACATCAGAAGACACATTGCTTCAAAGAAGAAGATGCTAAAAGATCGGCCCAAGCGCAGGCAGCAGCAGCTCAGGTAGCTGCGACACTAAGCAGTGAAGATTCGAATTCAAGTACTGTAGAGCACCATCAGCCTCATGTGCCTGTATCGCCCGCTCCCCCGCGCACGCCGACACCTGCTGCTCCTAACTACCCAGTGTCTCCTGCCCCACCAGCACCTCACACTCCAGTAACTCCACTATCACATCAGCCCCGAGAGGAAAAAGATGGCAATTTCCAATGTGATAAATGCAACCTGGTCTTCCCTAGATTCGATTTGTGGCGAGAACATCAGCTAGTTCACATAATGAACCCAAACTTATTTCCCACATATCCACCAGACTCCCCATTTGGGATCCTTCAACAACATGCTCAATTGCAACAACTGAACGCTTCCCTTGGAAATGATGAAGCGAGACATCCGTTAGTAGCAGCTTTAAACCAACAAGTTGCTAAAAGAAAATTTGATGAATTCGAAGAGGCAGACACGGGAGAGCAACCGAAAGACAAGCGATTGAGAACAACAATCTTACCTGAACAACTGGACTATCTCTACCAAAAATACCAAATTGAATCAAATCCCTCACGCAAGATGCTAGAGAATATTGCACGAGAAGTGGGATTGAAAAAAAGAGTGGTACAAGTTTGGTTCCAGAATACACGAGCACGTGAGAGAAAAGGACAATTTCGTGCGCACGCACAAGTTATTAACAAAAGATGTCCGTTCTGTCCAGCCTTGTTCAAGGTTAAAAGTGCACTAGAAAGTCACTTGAGTACAAAACATGCCGATCAATGTGCGAGGGGCGAAATCAATGTAGATGCATTGCCTGACGAGGAATTAAGTACAGAATCAACACCAAGTTTTGGCTCTCAACAAAGTGACAGGCAGCAAAATTTTTCCCAAGCGGGGGCTCCCATGTTGCCCCCTATTTTCCCGCCTTTTCACTCAGACATGGAGAAATTTATCAAGCAGTACAGTGAGGAATCAATGAAACGCTATGTAAGCGAACTCCAAGCACAGGCTGCCGCTCAACAAAACGGTGGTAACAATGAAGCTAGTGAAAGACGACCTGAACATGGAAAATCGGAAATACCCTTAGATCTCAGCAAACCTGTCGATCTCTCAAGGCCGGGATCAGACGCGGATGAGCGCTCAGACACTGCGTCGGAGACCATGGAGTTTTATGAGGAAGACGAACCCACGTCTCCTACACCAGGCCAGCAGCAGACACCTAGACCTCCCGGAAAGCGTTTTCGCACTCAAATGTCATCCCTTCAAGTTAAGATCATGAAATCATTATTCAATGACTACAAAACGCCGACGATGGCCGAGTGCGAGGCGCTCGGACGTGAGATTGGACTGCCTAAACGTGTGGTGCAAGTTTGGTTCCAAAATGCTCGTGCCAAAGAAAAGAAGGCGCGGCTGGCGGCTGGACTGTCAGAGGTATCGGACGCGCCGCCGCCGGAAGAGTGCCGCGTGTGTAACTTTAAGTACAGTCATAAGTACTCGGTGCAAGATCACGTGTTCACGCGGGGCCACATCGCGGCGGTGCGCGCGCGGCTGGAGAGCGGCGTCAACGCGGCGGACGCGGACAGCACGCTCGCGCTGATGCAGATGGCGGCGCGCCTGGAGAGCGGCATGGGCGGCGAACTGCACAACGCGTTCCTGCGGCCACAGCTCGCCGGCAACGGTGAGTGCACCACTTGACCACGGACGGCGCCGCCCAGCGCTCCCGAGCGCTGCGCGACTCCGGACCCAATTACATAGAACCTCGCAGCGACGAGTTTCGCTCGATCGAGTGCAAGTAGTTTTCTCTATTCGATAATTCCGATTACACACGATTCGAGCGAGGCTCTTTTCGTGCCGTGACGGTCGTTGCTCTATTTTCCTACTAGTGAGTCCTTTTGTAAATAACGTTTAGGTGTTACGTGAAATAGTTTTATTGGTATCCCTACGTAGTGTTGGTTTCGCAATTTCGAATCTTCATAAGTTGGTATAAATATTGAATTGATTAAATCGCTGAACAGTCTAATACTTACATAAACGTAGGTATCTTCTGATAAACGGATATCAGTTTAGTTTGTCTCATGCAAAAGCTACATAATAGCGGCACGTACACGGCCGATTCAATCTCAGAAATTATTTTGTAATTCAAATAATTACCAAGTACCTATCGCTCGAAGCGTGGCAACCTGACCGAAATAGTAAAAAACATTTCTCAATCTACTGGTAATAATATAAGCTTAAAATTAGTGTGAAATGGATTATTTTTTCCGCGGCTTGGGTGCTAGAGATTTGTTTTTGATTAATTGTGGTCGGTGTTTTGGTATTTTTGCTGTCGCGGTGTTTGTGGATAGTGGCGGCGGAGTTGACGCTGTCATCGCGTCGGGGCGGGCCGAGCGTTTAACTCGTCATCATTCAGATGCAAACGAAACAACAATAGCAGGAGTTAGGACGCGTGAAGGACGCCGAATACATAATGGGCTCGAATACTCGATCTATCGCATGCAATCCGCTCTACATGAATAAACAATTATTTAAATGACACCAATCAAAAGACTTTCTCGGACATGTTCGCTTATTTAAAAACCAACACTATGTACGGATATAGACTAGTAACCTGTTGCATAATATTATTCTTCCTAGTTGTTCATATTTAAAACTCCTATTAGATATAGCGACTTGTCGATTGTTGTAGGATTGTAATGAAAACCAAATTATATATTTTAGAAAATTTAAAACGTTTTAGTTATCATGTAAAGTCATAGCGAAGCCTGAAGTCTATATAACTATTTAAATAAGGTGCCTTTTAGGATTGAAGTGTTTTGTAAATTATTATCTCTGAACTCCACTGTATATAATTAAAAGTGTACAAGTATACTATTAGTTGTAATGATATAGTACGCTGTAAAATTTTCTCCGATCACTGTTCGTAATGTGTATTACGATTAGTTATCTATATAGGTAGATATAAATAAATATATTGTTTGTTTCGTCGAGGCGTCTTAAGAACTTGTGATATAACTGTATATCTAATTATTTAGTATTCCGCATATCCTTTGCAAATGGCTCGCGACAGAGGCGCGAGCATCAAAGTACAGAAATACATACAGACATAACATTAGAAGTTTGTCGCGTTTTACATAATAATAAAGTTGTTTGATGTGTGGGGTCCCGCCGGCTGCAGTTTTTGCTATTCTTCGGATTTACATAAGAGTGGCGCGGGATTGGGGAGTTAGGCGATATGCAAATATTTTCTTCAAATTTAAATGTTTGGCACAATCGCGGGCCGCTCGTGCGCCGCCTCTGCCTGCGTACGCGCACGCAACTCGGCGCACGCGCCGCGGGTGTCGCCATTCTTCTATTTATTTATGTGGAAATTTTTCCCGTCTACCGTCTTGATACGTCTCTATTGATCTTTGAAATGCAAATATTACACCTTACGATATCAAGTATAATGCAACTTTATTTACCTACTCGCCTCGAGTGCGTATACACTGTATTTTGATTTAGAGCATGCGTATTTGCATATCGCTTTCTTTTATTTTTATTTTATTTTGTGTTATGTTTGTATTTATTTTTGTTCTTTGGTTTTTATTCTAATATTTTGTTTCGTGTAGATATTATGTATCGCGCCAGGCGACTGGCGTTTAATTGATATTGACTTTGCCTCCAATACGACTTCCATAATTTTATTTTAATTTGTATAATTTAATTTTAACTAATAACTTGCGATCTGCATTTACTGTTATTAAAATGAACGTTGTTCTGTAGTTGTTTGATACAAAGTCCAGTGCCAGCCAGTGAAAGTATTCTTGGTATTTTTGGGGCGACATTCGTCGCAAATATGAAAGATTGAAAGTCTTGTAAACTGATAGTATTATTATAATTATTATCTACAGTTATTATATTTGCAGAATTCGTTGAAATAAATGCAATATTTATATTATTGATTTATGTTTTTTCTTTTGTTTTTGTTTCCTTGGTTCCTTTTATCCTGAGTTTTTTTTATGTTTTGGACTGCAACGTGCTGACAAAAAAAATGTAGGAACGAAGATTTATTTTTTTATTTGAAGAAGTCTCCAGCTAAGAGGCGCAGAGTTAACAAAACGCTCACGGGCAGGTGAACACAGAGTATAATTGAAGCCTTCGAACGAAGGTGGATTACAATAGTATCCTAAAAGTTAGACATACCTGAGCGAAACTAAAACAAAGCCCCGATCTTTGTCTTTATTTAAATGAATCACACAAGTATTGGGTGTCCTTTTGAAGAACAAAAAATATTTTTAAAGCATACATTTCCGCTTCGTGGGAGGTGGTGTCCTTTGCAATGTTTAAATATGAAGATTTATACTGTGCCCTGGAACTTAAAAGATTGCTAGCGAGTTAGATCAGATTTCAGTATACTTAATGATACTTTTTAATAAAATGATCGTAACGGCACGCTGCGAAGTTCTTTATCGTAGTTTTGTTTTTTTTTATTTTTGTTGTACTTTAGTTAGTGTAGTTTGAATGCTTTTTTTAATATATACCTATGATATTATCAAGTAGAAGACACTATCACACAGTAATTATTACTTAATCACAAACATAAATTAATTGCCTAGATCAACTGCACTATTAACTGCGCTTTGTTGATTCTTATTTCATAAGACATAAGAGTCAAAAGTGGGAGTTAACTGTGTGACTGACTGTACCTATACAAAAGTTTAAACCTAGTTGATTCGGGATATATGTTTAGTAAATAGACTCTACACTACTTATGAATTCAAAAGAAAGCAAACACAGTATAAATAATTCACTATTGATTAATTTAAGTCCTGTGGTAAAATGAAAGGACACCTAACGAAAGAGTACCGAAACACAACAGTTAAAATGAAACTAAATAACACACACGCACACACACATATCGACCAACCTGAGGACTCCTGCCTAAAACCGAGAGAGGATTGTACCAGAATAATTCAAGCCGGTAAGTAGCTATAAAGTATTATATGACAAACCATAGGCACTTATCCTGAAGATACTGGTCTCGGTGTCTCGTAAACTGGAGTGCAGTTGCAAGCAAAATTGTAAACGATATCGTATTAAGTTTTTCCTCCCGCCTGCTCAACAATAAGCATATTTTTTAAGCCGCCCACTCACTTACCAAGGGTTCATTACAAAAAATATTAAATTACATCAGCACAAAGAGATAAGAATTAAGTAAAAAATCCCCGTTACAGAACCAACTAATTATTTCATTGTAAGACACAATAATATAAGACGTGCTTACCAGAAAACAAGGCTTTTTGTTGAACAACAAAAGAGTTTTTTAGTCGATTCCATCGATATCATGTCGGTAAATAGGTAGATCGATTGAAGGGCGAAATTGGAAGAATTTTGTTTTTTTTTTTGTGACATCACATTCTGACTTATCGTATCGTGTCTGATATCTAAAATTGAAGTGCTAAACGTATTATATAGTTAGAGCTTCTAACAGGAGATGTCTAATTTAATTAACCTTCTCTAATCGAATTCTCAACATTATTTTGTTACTTTCTACATTATCCATTAGGGACAGCTAAAAATTTGTTTCCTCAAATTAGGTTTACTCATATTACCCGCTAGTTCAACTTAAATTAGTTCTGTGTTTATTATTAGAATCGGTATATTTAGTTGGTAGGTAACATTCGAAAAATCTAGAGATTCAGTCTAGTACCTACATGTAGTTGACTGAGTACTTATCTAGAATGGACTTATTGACTTAAAACAAATGATCGCAGTGATGAGTAGGATAATCAGGTATATTCATTGTAGTAAGAACTATTGTAAATAAAACAAAATACTATAAAATAGCGATGTTAGCTTGGTTAATACTATTAAGTATTCTGTGGCTTGGTGGATAATAAAGTGCGCCATCCGGACGGAAGGTCGTAGCTTCAAATTTGGTTTTTGTTAACCTTAAGTGAGTTTTGCAATCGCCGAGGCTAGGAAAAACATGTAGAGTTGCATATCAGACCCATTTTCCTTAATTGCAAGGTAGAAATTAATACGCACTAGATTTGAAATATCCAAAGGTCCATGCACGATGAATTCAAACCACGACCACGAACAGATATAGAAGGCGTATACCTAAGAACGTGCTGAGCCACTGAGCTACAATCGTTACTTTTTTAAATAACCTACCTTCTGCTAAATGCGTAGTTACATTTTAATTAAATCTAATCAACTACCTACCTTATAACAATACATAAATAGGTTTTAATCAATCATATAGTATGTACCTACCTAACAATAAATGTTAGAACGGTTATTATGACAATCAACATTGCTCTGAGAACCAATCAATTTGGTTATGAAAAGCATAGAGCAATAATTAATAAACTAAGTATACTTTATAGGTAGGTTTTGTAAGTAGGTACTTCATAGAGCTATGTTAAATTAGTGGATAAAAAGTACGCTTTCTTACCCTAATAGGGCATAAGTCAACGAAAAATTTCATTGGTTTTCGCTCCTAAGTAATGGTTGATTAGGTTCAAAATCCAGTTGTCTTATTAAACGGGCAGGTGAAACTGAACACACAAGTATTCTTACACCTCTATATTTTTCAAATCTCTGTGCATAAGCGTTGATCTGACGATATTGTATGGGGGGAAACAATGGATGATGCTGGCAGGGGACCGATTGAGAAGATGCTTATATTTACTGACATTTCGATATCTCACATCAAAAATAAACAATCACCGTACCTATAGATGGACCTCGCTTCTACATTACGCCATCTAGCGGATTTTTCACACGCGAAAGTCCCCATTACGATACTCCATAAATCCTGGAACATGATCCAAGCGTATTCCGGGTGCCAAAGCGAAGGCCTCATATTAACGTCATAAAACCCAAAAGCCTTTTAAAAGGCTTAAAACAATTGGTTGTCTGCAGTCTGGGCATCACGACGTAATAGTACAAAATCTAACAAGAGTATAAAAATAGGGAGGTATAGCTGGCGGCACGAAAGTATAGCGATGACCGTTATTTTGCGCACTTGTAAAAAAGAAGACTTTCTATCAAAATTGGTTTCTGCGCACTCAAGGTCATAACTACACTTTCTTGCCTCGGACTATACCAACTTGGTATAAAAGAGGCTTGCTCAGTAATCGATCCTTGATCAACAGAAGGTAACATTGTAAAAAAAATGCTGTTTTTATATTTCATAAAAAGTTGGTAATACGGTTAATAGCCCTGGACAGATCACGTCGCCTACCAAAGGTTGTCCAGGTACCCTTCGCACGTCTTCCTTTGTGATCTGACTGAAACCAGGTTATCACGACAGGCTTTACCTGAGCTTCACGCTCGTACGCCCCCAGAGCAAGGCAAAAAAATCACCGCCATATTTGCGTAGATTATGTAAACAAATGACCATAGTTTCGTAAAAATATAAAAAATGTTAATCTTCTTCTTCTATACTATTTATAAAGAGATAACTTTAATAGACAACGACAAGGCTTGTAGGTAAACCGATAACACGAAACGGTTGCGCGATGTAACTTAGCACAGCGCCATCTATTGGTTCATTTCTGAATTACGGTCCCGAAGCGAAGTGAGGGCGGGCCACTGGTAATAATAATAAAATGCATCATTAAATTGCAGACCAAAGATTGGTATAACAAATTACCTATTACTTTAATAAAACCTACCTTCTAACGAAACGAGCCTATACCTTCCTTCCTAAATGGCCGGCAACGCATCCCTGCTCCTTCTGGCGTAGCTGATGTCCATGGGCGGCGGTGTTTACTAACCATCAGGTGACATGCTTACTCATTTGCCTTCCTATATTATAAAAAAAAATACAATAAGAAATTTGACCTAAATAGGACTCGTAACATTAACATAGGTTTTTTTTCGGGTAAAGATTAATTAATCGATCCGGGTCATTCGGGCAAATGATACTACTTAGAATATCTGAAAATGCATACTAGTCGACTATTCTGCTAGGTTTGATTTTTATTTATAGTTTTTGGAAGACAGATGTTTAGTTCATAAACGATGAATAATATTTACCTACCTACTCATAAAAGATCGATTACACAAAAATAAATCGATAAAATTGAATTAAAAAATGAATAAAGAGAGCTGTCGAATAAAACATGGCAACCGTTTATGGTGGATCCTAAAATGGAAACCATATTAGTTTAATGTAACAATATTTATTGCGCAATTGGATTGGGTAAGAAAGACTTGATATGTATGTAAATTACTTTGAAGAAGTTTTGATTAGATAGATAGGTAGGTACGTTAATCAGGTATTACTTTATGTCGTACTAGCTTTTACTTCCCTATTGCCTAGCGCCCCCTACTTTCCTAAAATGGGGGGTTACAAAGGGGCAAAAAGTAGCCTATGTTACTCTCCATCCCTTCAACTAAGTATCTCCACATAAAAAATCACGTCAATTCGTCGCTCCGTTTTGACGTAAAAGAAAGACGTAATGTAGGTATAACGAAAGTAGTCATCTAGCTTTTAGTTGAAATCCACTTGATAAATAAATAAGTATGTAAGTACCTACCTAGTGCTACGCAATCCTTTAATAATACTTAATCAAATTAATTGACATTAATGTACAAACAAGAAAAATAGCCTAGGTCTAATGAAGTAAATTTCCACCACAAATGACCGTAGCCGACGACAATAAGGACGCGGCTGAGCGCAGGCGCAGCTAAATTACAGGTTGCGCATGTGAAACTGCGTAAAGTAGGTGCGAACGCATTACTGGCGTGTAGGCACTGAGTATGAGGGTGGGATTACAGCTATATCAATAGAAAAAGAAAGATATTTCTTTGGGCCTTCTGGCACAAAATACATATTGACACAGAAGGCTGACTGCCCACTAAGAGCTAAAAATATGTCATGTACTCACGCATGCGCACTAACGGGCAAAAACCGCCTTTTCGACCACATTAATCCTAACTTATGACATAAGATTGTCAAACTGTCGAGGTCTATGGTAGAGGCCGCGCGCTTATGTACTCATGCCGGGCAACAACCCTAGCATATGTCAACGAACTCTTCTAAATTCAAAATCAGGTCTAAAGTCTAACTTCTGTGTGTAATTATTTTGTGCTTCTGGTGTCTGATGTCCATGGGCGGCGGTGTTCAGTGTGTTCACTCACATCAGGTGACCCGCTTACATGTCATTTCCTTAAGATTAGTATTTTGTTTGGCACTTAACAGTAAGTATCAGCAATACTGTCTCACTGCAGACCTCCATAATAGAAATGAAGTCATGATGGGATTAGGTTTAATCACCATAATTGTATAAAGTAAAGTATTTTTAATGCAATATATTTTTGATAAAATTATTCGAATGTGGTAGTCTAATTTTATTATTAATCAAACATTTCAATCATCAAAAGAAACAATTTTGCCCAAATAAATGATTCTCTCTTCTTCAAGTTTTTTCCCTATAGGTACCTAGGTACTTATAGCGTTCTATGTAGCTTAAAAAACGATTTACTTTTAAATTTTGGATTAATTGGGAAATTACCATTAATTAAAAGTCGAGCATTTACGGGTCATGCTACGCTTAGATTTAATCTAAGATGCCACGCAAAAATATTGCATTAATTCAAAACATACTTTTTATTCTATGAATTTAGACGACAGCCGGGGGCGTTTCCCAGCACACCCAGGCCCGAGTCAATATAGAAAAGCTCGTTTCCTAAATTGACCGACCGGGAATCGACCTGGGACCTTCCGTACTTAGGTGTAACACCATAGCCATTACCGTATCGAGGTTGTAAATGCTAGCATATAGGTGTATACTTGATACCTATTGTTACTCGTAGTTAAAGGAAAATAATTTAGTGGGCAATAGAACTTCAACCTTTGGCACTATTATCATCATCAACGGAAGTATCCGCTGCTGAGTATAGGCTTCCTATTGGAGAAAATGGGAATTTAACAGTGCAAAATAGCAGTGTTATCGTAGGACCCATAAAGAATCCAGGCAATTTTCACATTACGGAAGTACCTTTGTGGAGATCAAACAACAAAAAGTGTGGAGATAAAACAAGAGTCAAACGTTTAAAATACATACTTTTAAAATTTCTTTTATTTTTTTTTTCACTAGACATGTTTATGAGGGACAGAATTTATGGCACGACTATGTATTTTGATCCACTCGTGGTCGTGTGACAACGTTGTCGCATGTGTGTGACGTATCATCACATTCGTCTTGCAAATCCAATGATGCTGATTTTTCGTCTTTTTGTATCATTCGTCTTGGATGTTCCAATTTGGAAAAAAAATTTTGACGTATAATCTATCGATCGCTTGGCTGAAGTCACTTGACAAGCAACGAGTGCGTGAGTTGCGGTTGCGAATGATAAAAAAATCTGAGTTTCGGATGTCGAACAAAAATCAGTAGAAATCGTGTGCCTTCATCAGGTGACTGAATTAAAATAGCTCTCCCCTCTCTGTTATCGATGCTTAATGAACTCAATTACTGAGTTCAGTTCGCCAGTCCAATCGATTAGGCAGTGCGTCGGTTGCATTGCCGATTTCGATGGTCATTGGTCTTCCGATGCATTTAATGCCCGCATCAAATTACAGGTTGAGTTTGTGAAAACCGCGCTAAGTAGGAGCGAACATATTATAGTCCGCACTCAGCATAGTGATGCCTCGGGGCATTTGAGTCAATTTAAATTAACTCTTTAACAATAAGCGTCACCGAAGTGTTTCTCAAGGAAATCTGAAGTGATCCAATGTATAAGTAGGTGGTACTTACTAAATTCATTGGGACGGGGGCAGAATGTCGATGCATTTCACTCAATTACACCCAGACCCGATCTAATTGAACAATTTGGTTCCTTAACGATTTCCTCGGGAATCAAACCCAAGACCTTTCGTGTTAGGCACAAAAATAGCTACAGTCCAAGTTTAACTTGAGTTGAAATTGTATTCCAATTTAACTCGATTGAAAGTAAATGGAATCAATAATTTAGGCATGATTTTCCCCTTGAGTGATTATCCTTTAAATCTCACTGGAGTTTATGGGTAAAACTAGCTTTTGCCCGCGACTTCGTTCGCGTGGACTTCAGGTTCGTAGAAACCTTAAAAATTGTAGCCTATGTGTTATTCTGATGTATAAGCTATATTGTGGTAAAGTTTCATTCAAATCCATTCAGTAGTTTTTACGTGAAAGAGTAACAAACATCCATACATCCATACAAACTTTCGCCTTTATACCTAATAGTAGTAGGATAAGACTCGAGTCCCCTCACTGAGTTAGCCTAAGATCGGCCGCAAATTCCGCTAAACCGAACCATCGGTATCGTAGGGACCCCGAAGTCACGTCGAAGCGTCCCATCCCATTACCCCGCTCGAAACCGTATCGGAGAATAACCACCAATTATTGGTACGCTCTACAATCTTTTTACAATTTCTTCTCCGTCCAGCGTTATTATATTTCTATTAAGCCTTTTTTGTAATCAAACTACTAATGATTCGATTCCATTTCCAAAGCGGACGTGCCGTCTCCGCGATGTTAATGACACTCGTAATTAGATCCGGATGGTTCGAGAGCGTTGACTCCTGCGGTGCCCGACCGGTAGATAATGGCCAAGTGTCAATTTTACTAAAAATATGGTAATTTACGCCGACCGCCATTTTGTTTGGAGGTGCAGCTAAATTACAGCGGCCCCGCACTAGGCGTTCGGAAGCTCTGAAAGTTGCTATAACTTATTCGTCCTACTCGTTATCGTTGATATTTCTCCACAATAATACAAACGTTTGTTAATGAAACAGATATTTTTGTTAGGTCCGAAATTCTGTGGTGCTTACCTTCTTTGTCTCTGAAAAACCAATGTGTGATGATGTCTCAATATTTTTTCTCATTGCTAAGGGTTGAGAACTCATCATACTCAGTCATAAAATATGGTATGTCGCTGACTGCAATTTATTGCGACCTCTTGCTAAAATGACGTGAACCACTGTGATCATCTATCAGTTTTGATTTTTAATACCATCCCATTCAGAAAAATGAATTTTAATCTTCTTATTAAAACCATAATTGAATAACTCGCAAATTGGTAGCACGATTTCGTAACGTGATTGCTCACGTCGCGCGTCGCTTTTCCGAGTAAAACTGAACTCTTTGCATTATTAAATAAGGATAACCGTTATTGGTATAGTTTGAACAATTTAATTTTAAACAATAGCCAAATAATACAGATTGTCATTAGTCAATGTGACAGTTTGACCTAGTTTGAATACTAGTATGAATAGACAATGCTTAATAAACTAAATTTGAATTAAATAGCAAGGAAGGTGCAATATTTGGGCCGATATGGCGCATTTGAAAGTAGAAATATTTGCGTCCGATTCCCATCTCAGGCAAATGTAGTTAGTTCTCGTACCTTATTAAATTAAGAACGTTAGTACTTTTAAATAGTGACATATCTCACGAATTTTGTTCATCTACATAACTTAGACACTCTTACGATGTCTTCAGATTGATAATTTTTAAGCCAGATAAAAGTGTAGGTAATCTCTTATTACGAAACGAAGACTAAAGTTAGTCATGGTCTAAAAATGTTGCTGTCGTGAAAAAGGTGACAAGTAAATTGATCAGCATTAGTTTTAAACAAGACTAACTTTAGACTAGGTTTTGTAATAAGGGGGGTAGAGTTTATGACGTTTCCTCATGAGACTGATTGATGATTGGGGGATTATATCCTTAATATGGCAACGCCCCGTGGGTTTGGTGATTTAAGTACCGAGTCGTGATATCGGGGTCCTAGGTTCGACTCCGGGTCGAGAAAAAGTATTTTCAAATTTTTTGAACATAGCTCGGGTTTGTGATCACCAAGCTCGATGATCAAGCCTATCATAGTAGCGATCACTTGATTTCTATGATAGCGTCTTTGCTATGTAGTGGGACAATATATCCATAGGCTGATACTTTACTTTTTATCATCAAACTTTTGGCAGAGTGGTTGTCATATAAGCATTTATGGCCAATACAATCCTTCGATGTTTTCCCACAGAGTGCTACTTTTCGGGGGCAAGTTTTACTTAGGCCCAGTTGGTGACTTGTTCGATAGAGTAATGCTTCATTACGTAACGAATTTCTGTCAGTTCTGCTGCTTATCACAGTCAAATTATCTCCTAACTTGACTGCAATAAGCAGCAGAACCGATGACAGTTCTCATTGGCAATTAGAAGTTCAATCACCGACGTCAGGGGGCGGAGTGTTGAAAATCAAGCATTGTGCTTCCAGTCATGTCTCAATTTGTGAAATTGATTTGTTAAGCGACTTTTCTTCCGAGATGATCCCTCACGACTTTTGGCACAATGCGATGAGGTTCCGTGAGTCAGATTAACCATAGTATCTCGCACTTGCTAGCTAACTATGATAACTAGAGATCCTAGTAAAGCTTCCCATATTGGCTATAAAATATTGAGTCAATTTCGTGAATATACATATTAGGTCCCATATATTAAATCTGTGAATGGGACGAAGGTTTAGACTCAGGCATTTAATTTTTGCTGTTCACTGAGTGGTGTCACAAGATAATTCTCCTTACTGATTATTGTCGATTTTTGACATTTTTAAGTCTAATAAGATTTGGGAAAAAGTACCTAATTCTAATTATAAAACTTTGGACTGTGCTTAGCGGGCAATATTTATTGACTGAGTGGAACTGAAACATTTTGTTTCTCTGTTGTGTGTGTTTTTATTCTGTTTTGAGATTATCATTATTTAGAGGTTTTCTACAAAAATAGGTGGATAGATAATTCTTTATTGCACAGAAAGAAATAGAATACATGAGTGAAACAACAGCGATAATAGTACAATTCAGGTAATTTTTAATAAGTGTACTGGTTTAATTTTAATTTTACTGCCTTCCTCATCTCGAGAGATATCATTTTGTCTTAATATTTTGAAACACAAAAACGAATCGCGTATCAACTTTAGATAAGAAAGCGATATTTCCAGAATGAGAAGAGGTATTCTGATTATCTAGTAAATCTTATGCATCTACTTTGAGTAGATAAATAGATTAGTTATCTATGTGTCATCTCACCTTTTTGACTCCATATTCAGGTGGGTATCTACATAATACAAATCTATATTTATACATCTATCTCTCTATATAGATGACTAATATGTAATGCATCAATCGTCAAAATTTACAGTGACACAATATCTAATTAAAAGTAAAGTATCAGCCTATATACTGTCCCACTGCAGGGCAAAGGCCTCCATCATAGAAATCAAGTTATCGCTACTATGATGGGATTAGGCTTAATCACCACGCTTGCCTAATGCGGATTGGTGATCACAAACCCGAGCTATGTTCGAAAAATTCGAAACATACTTTTGCTCGACCCGGGACCCCGAGATCACGGCCCGGTACTTAAACCACTAGACCAACGGGGCGTTTATCTAATTAATTAACGTTAATTTTTGATTGAAAAATCCAACGTCAGTCAAGTTTCTTAACACAGACGCCTGCAAACATTTATTCACGATCCTTCACCCGCTATGGCGATATCTTCAAACGTAATTAAGTTGCAACCTCAATAAGCAACCAATGCGAAGATTGCTTCATTCCTCACGTATTTGTAGTAGTGATGGGATATGTATGAGTCAAAGTTATCCACATGAGTCGTTTTAAAAAAGAAACAAAGTCATTTTCCATTTTAATATCGATTCTCAAAAATACAAAGTAAGGTTGGAAGGTTAAAATGCAGATCGACTTATATTTTTTTTAAGACGATGATGTAGGTATATGCTTTTGTATTTTTTTTAATAACTGTAATATATAATAAAAGCCCTGTTACTTAATGTTAATGAACATGCTTACAACTTCACTCAAATACAACGCTGTCACTCCAGTAGTGTTATAGGTGATCTCGAGTGTTCACGTTATTTGAACATCCAACTAATATGCATCTAAAGCGCAATCGAAAGTTAAGACGCCTTATTTCCATGACTGAAAAGACTCGAGACCTAAAAAGCTACAACTCTGAGACAATCTAGTTGTTAAATATTATTTTCACTAAACAACAGGTGTGATCGAGGTCAAATACTTGTCTGTCGTAGAATAAAAAAACCCTTGGTAACATTATGAGTGTTGTTACAATTACTTTTTCACGTTTGCAAGCTCCTTCAAGATGCTTCCTTTACCACCGACACTCAACATATTATTTCACTCAAACATATTTTTTCCGATGTTACTCAAATCACTTGACTGAAATTGTACTGGAGTCGCATCACTAATTCTTAGTGGTAATGAAAATATCAGGCACGAGCGTTGCCGCGAGACCGCTAGCTAGTCAGCTGGTGTATGCCACTTTGTTACCTTTTTCTAACTACTGACTTTTGCTCGTACGGACAATGTTGGAATTCTTTGGTTTCAGAGCAGTGAAAATGATGGTATAGAAAACTTAAATCCAGTTAATGAACTGTCTAAGGTACTAAGTACTTGTAGTACAAGAAACGAGCTGGTGATCTCCAAACAGGACTTTTATGAACACTGATGACGCGTCCTAATGAATACATTTTTCGACCATATAATCTCTAGATACACAATTCCATACTAAAAGCATTCAAAAAAGTGATGCCAACAACGCTGTCATTACTAGTTACCAGCTATCATCATCATCATCAGCAACCCACGCTCGTCCACTGCTGGACATAGGTCTCCCCCAATGCACGCCACCGCTCCCGATTTTCGGCCACTCTCATCCAGCTCAATCCAGCCAGACTTCGAATGTCGTCATCCCATCTTGTAGCAGGGGCGTCCACCACTACGTTTGCCGAGTTACCAGCTATAGATATTTTGAATTCGGAAAATGTCGTCACTACATTTGAGTCGACCTTAATCCATTGCAGTTTGTTAGGAATTCCGCAAATTCCAAATAGTGCACTTTCGCGAATGGAGCCTCATGTTAGCACGATCACGGTGTATTCTAAGGTCTATGTGATTAAAGGGGACATCATACTAAAAGAGACTAAGAGGGAACGATTTTTGAAATCAGTCTTAAACCTAACAGTAACACACTACTTTTTGGGGATTAATAATAAATTCAACAAGTTCGACAACAAGGATAATAACTTTAATATTTTCCAAAAATCTGGTCGATACTTCGGTTCTGATATTGTACAAAATTATACAAGCTTTGAGTTGCACGTGACTGAATCGTAAATTTTGTGTCACTTGTACAGTTAATATTCAATGAGGTGAAATTTATAAAAATAGCAAGAAAAGGTCCAAAACCAGATACATAATGTCATTGTGGATGGCAATATTTGGCGGCCAATTTCAACGATTAGCCAGGTATGACGTGGATAGTGTTCAAGTTCGTGTACAGACACTTTATTATACCTAATGTTTCCATGATGTTCAGGGGTTGTTTTAACTTTTTTATCTTGATAAGAGTATTATCCTCTTGACAAGTCTGCAAAATGACTTGTCCAACATAATTGCTGCCCATGCGACCGTCAAACTTTCAAGAAAAGTCTGTAGGATGTGGAATGGGACAAATGAGCCAATCCACGTGTCCAAGTGTTTTGTCTGATCGTGTGTTACAAAAAAAAACAAAATTTTAAAATAATACCATATTACGTACAAAGCGTTTTTCCTCCTCCTTCATGATGCGCGGAGCGAAGGAGTAGAATTTTGGATAAGCTCGCTCCATCTACACACACTCTTGAGTACAAAATGTAAAGACAAGAGTGAGCCTCTCTTCAATAAAAAACAGTTATCTTTTTTAGGTCCGCTATCAAAGTACATAGCAGAACAAACTTGTTGGTTTGACGAAGCAGTAATATTCGTATAATTACCCGCTAATCCAGCGTCGTTTCTCTTTGTTAGAGCCGATTAAAACATAATCACGACTGCTGTAATTGGTAGGAGTATTTACCAGCGGGCATAGTAATCAAGACCCGTTGACATTGTTGTCAACGTATCATTTCAAGTTCGTCATGATGAACGTTTTGACGTAATTCGTTTAGCTAAATCTCAGTGGAAACTTATTCATTATACTCATCTTCTCTGACGCACTAGCCCAGAGTGCGCAAGTGCGTCAGTTTTTTATATGACAGACGAGAACGACAGATGGGTCACCTGATCGCAACACTAGTAGAGTCACTAATGTGCTGAATAGGGCCTCCAGTCCTCTTACTCTCTCGTCGAAACAGCGCAGACGCTGCTTTACAGACGCCGGTTTTCTGTGAGGCCGTGATATCATTCCGGTGAAGCCGGCCCATTCATGCACTTCATGAAGTTGAGCTGTCGTCGCCGATCCAAATACGATGACTGTATAAGAACACAAGCTTATTTTTCGTCCGCCGTACTCTGGCCTTAATCTTGCCCCGGACTTCATCTTGCCCCGATCTTCATCTTGCCCTAGTCTTCCACGCCGTTAGTCACCACTAGTCCAGACCATCAGTGTAATTAACAGGGTTAATTACTTCAAACATAGGCACTGATGAATCTTAATTATCTCATCATAGATATTTCAGATTTACTATCCGACTCCTAAATACTACCTTAACTAACCTACCTTAGGTAGCAGACGCATTATGTATTTGTATGGGGAGAATGTCTGCTGTCTCGTTCTATAGGTTAGCTCCCGGAACATATAGTACACCGTTTTATACCACTGCGCATTTTGTTAGACGGGATGTGTTTAAGATTCACCCTGGTCAATGATTAGTGTGATAACGCTCGTATATGTGCTATATTTAGGTGTTAAAATATACCAGGAATGTATAGAATCTCGAAATGCGGGGCGGTAGTAAAGAGTGTATGTTTCAATGGACATGGAGAGTATGGGAGATGTTATCAACTTGGACTTTTGTTAAATAGTTTTTGTAATGAAAATAATGATTCAGAGTAAGTGCGCAAGCGCCTGCCATAATCTTATTCAACCGCTCCTATATTCCTTCCGAATCGATTAGATCATTCGACGCTGAACTTAGATTTGTTATGTAAACACACACTTGCTCATGATAATATTATAGATAACGCAAAGTTACGTACATAATAAGTGAACTCAGGCCGAGACTCCTTCCATATTTCATTTATAATAATGAATACTGAGTGGAGGGCGTAGAGGCTTCATGTCCGAACAAGATGGCTGCCGTACTTTGATAGTCAGATGATCTTGATTTGCAGCCACCATTATACGAATAATCGATTCCATCTGTGCTTTATATTCCTTGCATATTAAATGAGCAACAAAATCGTCACAAATTACCTTAAGATTTGACTGTGAGATGTATTTATGACTGGCACCACCGTCATGTTATTTTGAAATGTACTCGAATCTGTAGCGGAAAATTTTCATGACGATCACGTGATAGGGTCGAGCCACCTCCGGCTGGGTGGAACCTTCGCCGTTTAGGCGAGTAACCTTGCCAGCTTCTCGAAGTTTTTATGTCTCATAAAACGTGAGATGACCGAAACGAACATTATCATAAGTCGAGAACACGTCTCTGTACTCAAAAAATCACCTCGTATTCATCGATCAGTCCATTCCATTCATAAATAAATAACGAGAAGAAAATCTGAGTTATAAAAAGGTAGGTATCGCCAACCTTTTTTGTTTGAAAGTTTCCTAATAACGTCAGAAATAGAATCAAGATTAACGGCTCTAAATTCTTAATCTTAAATAGCCCCTCAAATGGTTTAAAAAGCCCTCAAACGAGCAATGAAAATTAAACAAATCTCACACTAAATCACAGTTCGCTTGTAACGGTTTAATTCTGTCGCTGAAACTGTTAGGGCACTAATAAGAACGGGAATCAGTGCGGCGTCTGGGCACCTAAAATGTAACAGCATAAATTACACCTAGTGAATTAAAAGGCATGCCAATCTACGATAAGATACTACTTAAGTACTATGCATATTTTTTAAATGAAATAAAATTCATAATCAAAATGTGTAGGGAAATTCTTTAGCCTCAATAGATTTATGTCTGAACCAGTTGGTTCCTTAAAAATCTTTGCAATTAATTTGCCAATTGGTATTGATATTATTAACACGATACAAATCAACAGTCATATAAAAACTATCCTGCCTTGAAAACGGGACTTTATTCAATGTGGCATAAGACTAGACTGGTCAATTATTGATGGCACTAAGTAATGTAAACAATGATTTATTTATTCATTTATTCCAAATATCACTTATTTATATATTTAGGTAATTTAGAAAAGGATAAAGATGCGTCACTTGCATTAGACGAAGTTACCAGTTCGTCTGGGTTTGTGACGTCACACGGCTTGAGCGTCATTTTAGCGCTCCCGCGTCACCCAAAAGGAAGGGGCCCGCATATCCGCCACATCCTAATTGAGCCTATTGCCAGCGCTAAATAGTCGGGATTGGGCGGAGACGGAGCGATTCACTAGTGATGCGATCGTGCGACAAGCAAATTTGCTACTCGAATGATTTAAGAATGAACCCACACAGCAGCAACACACACTCACAGCAGCAGGTAAGCAGCGCACTTGTGACACCACTGGTGTTGCAGGTGTCCATCGGCGGCGGTAATCGCTTACCATCAGGTGATCCGTCGGCTCGTCTGCCACCTATATCATAATAAAAACCCCACACAACTGTTCTTTGAGCGTCGGCGTCTTGCCGGCGTCCTCCCCACAAGAGCGTTTTCGGACGTTGCGTCTACGTGGTACTAGGTACCAGGTAGATAGAAGACCATCAGGACCAGGAGAGGTAGGGCACCACTTCCTGCACAGAAGTGGTACCTAACTATCTCCGAAGCGATAGCTTAGGTCACATCCTGATGATGAATATGATGATTGATGATGAACAACCTGAATACGACTGTTACCACAAATTGTCAAATTCCTCTAGTGATAATAGAAGCTATATAAGCTCTCAACATTATCTGCGCTTTCGCGCTGCTAGAGGCCAATTCTCGGTTTTCGCCTTCTATGTCGAGTCGACTTCATGGAACGCACAACCAATGGAGAACACAGATTACAGTCGACATTCCTTATCTTGTTCTCCTATTGGTCTATGCGTTCCATGAAGTCGACTTGACATGGACAGGAGAAAACCGAGAATTAGCCTCCTGGTCGAGTCCCCAATTCTCCCCGATGTCTCGTCACTACGAATAAGCGATTCCACCCGATAACACTGATGCAATAAGGAAGTCCTTGTCTAACACTGAGGACGGGATTCGATTATTGTTTCTGAATAGGCGATAATGTAACGGATGGGGCTCATTAGGATCATCTAGACTAGTGTCTGAGCTATCACTTGATCTCCTTCCATGACAGGTTGTTGTTTTCTTTTTATGGATATATTTTGCTAGGAGAACAAAAGTTAGAAGTTCATCGCAGAACGCTTACCAGATCACACATACATCCCATCTCAGGAGATGAGTATTTTGAGCAACATCATCAGCAACCTACGCTCGTCCACTGCTGGACATAGGTCTCCCCTAATGCACGCCACCGCTCCTGATTTTCGGCCACTCTCATCCAGCTCACTCCAGCCACCCTTCGAATGTCGTCATCCCATCTTGTAGCAGGGCGTCCAACACTACGTTTACCGGGTCACGGTCTCTACTCAAGGACTTTATGGCTCCAACATGATTGAGCAACATGATTGGTATATTTTAACAAGTCTCCGCTCAACTCCACGCATCTCCGCTTCTGTGGAAACTCACCCTTAGACAACAGTATGCAAGATCGAAATATCTTTCAAAACTCAGACGTCAACTTACGGACCTTTCTTGGTAAATATTCCTCGATTACGTGTAAAAACGCACTACGTTTCTAATAATACCTCCAATTCACACACTCGAATCTCTATCCATTACACTTGAACTACAGTTACAGTAATTAAGCTTCGTTTCCACGACACGTAACGAGCTATCAAGGTTCCCATTAAGAAAAAACATATTGTACAGCCGAGTCCAAGGGTCCTTCACACAATATGCTGGTCTCATTATAAGGGCCTTTTGTCCTTAGAACCCGTTCTTTTATTTGGCAAAGCAACGGGACTCACAATAAGTGTATCAAATCGGAATCCCCTCGAACTGGTTTCTTTATTCATGACCTCTTGTCGTTACCCCGAGCTTAACTTTAGTTTTAATCAGGGTCACATTGTCTTTGTATTATGTCGGAGTTGACTGTTGGGTGTCCAGAGCAGATGGGCGGTTCAAAGACAATAGAAATGAATATGGGACGTTGAAAGCACTTTGCGTTTTTTGGTTCATTTGCATCAGAAAAATTTACTGGTTCTTCATACGATCAATACAAAAAGTATCTCCAATTACATTTAGGACATGATATTTTTTTCTAGTACTATGGAAACTAGAAATAATGATAGTGGTACTGTTTTAAGTGTAGTCGTCGTCAATTAAGAAGTAAGTTCCCAACTCTGCCAATCTTTATCCGAGATTGAATCTATGGAATAAGCGCTATGAATCGTGCTTCGATTAACTATTGGATAAAGACTGGTCAAATAGGGCCTTGATTTGTTGTCAAGTTAATTCCAAAAGTGAAGAGTGCGTCAAACATCTGCCACTTTACAAGTCCTTCATACTTCAAACAGGCAACTTTCTCGTCAGCGATGTGAGTGTATAATTCGCGAGCGTCGTGGTCTGGAGTCGTGACGCTGGGAAGGCATCCGATAATTAAGTGCCTATTATGTCGGCTGCGCGAGCGCTGTTTAGCGGCTCAGCAAGCCTGGGCTAGACAAGATCATTTTCAAATTTACTCGCGATAATAACTGGTGCCTGTAACTCACCAAATCCTGGATCATAATCAAAACGTATCCCGGGCTCCAAAGCGACCGCTTTGCACAACAAAATATAAAGGGCTTGTTTCTTCTTTAAGAGCCGGCAATGCATTTGTGATGCCTTCAGGTGATGCAGATATCCATGGGCGGCGGTGATCACTTACCATAAGCCGTCTGCTAGTTTGTCAGCTATAACGTCGTAAGGCCAGACAGCAGTCACAACAGAAAATCAATTGCTTTATGCCTTTTAAAAGGCTTTTGGGTCTTACGACGTTAATGTAAAAAAAAAGCTGGCCATGTCTCAGAACCGAAACAAATCTATTAAGAAAATAGTGATGTCCAAATCTGAGTCAAGAATAGGTAAAGTGGAACGACTTGAGTTAGAACAATACTCGACTGTCTGCGAGCCATAAGATATCACCGAGATATCTAAATGGTAACGACTTTTCACTCCAGAGTGAGTAAGTGCATGCAATAAAAGCTTGCCATTTCAATCATTTTGTCCCTACGGAAACAGCACCGGAACTTTATGTTTTTAAATTGATCATAATGATCTTGAGGACATCTGAGTATCAAAACGTTTGCTATACATTAGTATAGCAAACGTTCTCAACAGATTACTGTTTTAACAGCAAATCTATTATTGCGATCGTATATGGGAGCTTTTTTGGTGTTATATGTGAGGAACAATTGTGATTGAAATTCCAACAAATCCTATATAAAATTCCAAGTGTTCTCCATCTCAGTGCATTTGCAGTCTTTATGTTTCAAAAGGCTTTGCAAATCTTAGAAAGGATCGGTAATCCATCAAAAAATACTTATAAAATCAAGCACTAATCTCTAGTAAGATATTCCCCGCTAATTTGTTGTCCCACAAATCTAAGCAGTTTGCCCACAAGCGCACGACTCCGGCGCAGCCCCGCTCACAATTTACTTTGCACTAAACAAAGTAAACGGCCCATAACTGTCTGGTTAACCGTCCCTCTTGTAATTATTGAGATGTTGAATTCGCAATTTCCACAAGATACCGTCATGTGTCGCCTGTTTGTACGCGCCTTTATATTTCTTTAATTATCTTATTTTCGACGCGCCTTAACGAAGGTGTAAGTCAAAATGACTTTAATTACACGAATGGAAATTGAGATATGATTTCATTTAAACGTTTAGCAGTTCGCGGTTTTAATTGGTTTAATAAAGTAGAAAGGCGACATTTGATGGTTAACTTTGATAATATCTGTTTACGGAAAGTTGTTTTGAAAACTTGAATTTTAATTCATTTTGCCTCAAAACCTTTAAATTGTACATTTAATGTTCATCCAACTGTTAATAACTGTACTTAAGTTCGAGTAAATTTCTTTTCTGAAAACTCTGAAATTAAGTCTATTTTGAATGTGTTGGTACCTAATAAGTATTAGTAATATCATTAATACTATTGATGACCGTCTCCATACTTTTTTTACTTCTGAATCACCTCTACATGTAAGTTTCGTTAAAAAGTGTCATAAGTCAAAGGATCAGTACCAATAGTTTTAAAATGAAACCAAACGGCTTGTATCTACATTCTACAGCTATGCTTACAACAAATCCTCATCCACTAAATCACTAAAAATTAATTATGAGTATACTTTGGGACACGCGCCAAGGCTGGTCATTTGGTACTCCTGTATGTAATTTGACTTGTGCTATTTTCGTAATTCCAATCGATCAAGGTAATTTATCGTCATTAATTATTTCTACAAATGTACAAAAAAGAGACTTAAATATCACGATTCAGCCTTAATTGCACATATCACACAACCACTCGTAAGTCTGTCTACAATTGCGTTACAACTTCGACTAGAACAATGGCTCAACTCGAAAAGGGTCTGAGGCTGTAATTACAAATCAGTAATTAGACCATACGCGACACACGTAACGAAATCATGCGACGTTGTTGCAATCGACGTACCGTCAAACACAAAAGTGTTACATTATAATTCTACGACTTTTTCGACTGGCCCGATGAAGCATTTGGTGAGTGAACCTGCCTCATATGCAACAGGTCACTGATTCGTTCCCACCCTAGACAAACATTCGTGTGTTGGACACTTGTGTTTGTTCAGTGTCTGGGTGTTATGTTTGATTGCTAGCCTTTTCAGTGACACATTTTTGTGTTTCTCTTTTTCTGTCTTATTATTATTATTGTTGGTAACGATTCTACCTCTCGCTCTAACAGTCGTCCAATTCCTATACATTCATTCAAGTCAACAAACATTTAATGATGAACACTTTTTATCGTTCAGTGTTTGGTCGTTGAAATAACTATTTTAGTGTTTAATCGCGGTACTTTCGTCCATTTCAATATCCACAACAGTTCCTAAGCTACTTTCTTTGGGGTCAGATAAATTAAAAATAGATTACGAAAATTGTATAAATCGAAGCTATTTTTTTTAAATCGGGGAACACCTCACATGACGACTGTACTGTATGATGGTGTAGATACAAGTGGTTATTAATTAGTGTGATTAGGTTCCTCATTAGGCAAATAATGAAAGCCAAACAATGCGGCAAGGAAGCACGGTGCGTCGCACACACGACCGCCTCTGTTTGTTTAACGCGAAATATGTGGCCGAGTAATTAGCACAATGGCGAGCAAATTGAAGCCCTTTTGGAAAGGGGTAAGGTTGAAATTAAGCACATAATAAATAGATTTTTTGGCACGCACAGGATTTAAGAACTAGGCTTTACATGCGTAATGGTGTACAATGTCGTATCGATGAGAGCGATTTCTATCAAGCAAAGGGATAGTAGAAGGATTAACAGTAGAGTAGCTTTGAACCAAATAAGACATTATAAGATTTATGCAAAAATGGAGGGTCGAATCAGTAACCTCCATGTTTGCATAACTATGGTCACGGTAGGATGTTTAATCTTTTTTCGGGTATCTTGTTTCAAGAAAGAAAGAAAGTCAGCAAAAATACTAATTTAACCTACCTACCCAATAATGACTGCTCAACAAAAAACCTATTTGCACAGCATTTTTTTTTATATGATAGGTGGCAGAAGAACAGACGGAACGTCTGATGGTAAGCGATTGCCGCCACCCATAGATACCCAGTGGAGTCACAATATAGTGCGCTGACAAGCTTAAACCTCCCCTTTCTCCAGATTGGGCTTCAGTATTCACTTAGTGAATCACAGTGTAGACGCCGGTTTTCTAAGAGGCCATGGTATCACTCATTGTCATCCATTATATTAGTAAGCATTTGCTATGCAATTAGATATTTCGCTGATCATATAATAATGTCCCTTTTACGGTAAACAGTTCCATAATTTAAAAAGCTTACACTATCTACAGTACTAATAACGGTTGCGTAAAATGGAACGCTTAATTGAGGTTTTACCTCAATTACACGCATCCACGGTTTGAGGGCGGCCCTGTGATAACAGATTTCTCTTCTGACCCGAGACAAGTTGATTGAAAATTAACTCTTTGTCTGAGTTACGAGCTCGACGTGACAATTACACTTGGAATTTTTAACGCGTTATGTAATAATCCACCAGTTCATTGAAACAACGGTTTTTTAGAACCGTTTTTAGGCCTGTAAAGATTAGGTAGGTTTAGCAAGCCCAAAGACGTTATTTAATATTCGAGTAAAAGAGCGACTATGTAATCCTAACTAATATTATAAATGCGAAAGTAACTCTGTCTGTCTGTCTGGCTGTTACTCTTTCACGCTAAAACTACTGAACGGATTTGAATGAAATTTGACATACAGATGGTTTAAACCCTGAGAAAGAACATAGGCTACTTTTTATTGGAAAAAGGAGGTTGTGAAGGGTTAAAAGGGGGGGGGGGGTCAAATTTATTAAATAAGTAATTACAAAGATACTATTCCACGCGAATGAAGTCGCGGGTAGCAGTTAGTAGGATGTATAAAAATGAGTATAATTATTTTTTAAAAGTATCTCAAATAGTTTCATGCATGCATTAAATATTTGTATTTTTTCTATTAAGTGCGGTTTTGACGAAAATTCAGGATCCCATATAATTTTATATCGTCACCTTGCTGCGTAAACAAATCCTGACTAGACGCCCCGATCAGTTTACTTACAGTTGACTTAACAGCTGTCACTTTTATTAACACACCAAAATGACGTAATAACATGGCGGTTATATACCCATGCTATTTCGTGCTACCACTTTGCTAGAGATTTCTCCTGTGATACGAAACAGCTGATTATAAAAGAAAACAAACTTACGCCGTTTGACCTCGTCACCTCAACGACTAGTTTTTAAACATTTAAGGCTCGTTTACACAGAGCTGCTCAGATAGTAAACAGCTACTCGGTTTGTCTACTCAGCTCTGGTCTTCGCTTTATTGTGTTCGCGTCGTCTGGTAGTACGGGTCCATTCATGAAAGATGACCTCAAATGTAACATTCTCAATTTGACTCATTATAAGGGCTTAAAATAATCACATTCTATGTTTATTTATTTAAATTGAACACGTTTTTTTTTCTTAACTCTTTACTTCATGAGATTACGTGAGTAGACGATCGTCATTTGTGGTCATCTTTCGTGAATCGACCTGTAACTGCTGTCCAGTCTAGCGAGCTGCTGCACACAAAACAACAATGGGGTTTGCTGCGATTGTTGTCAGTGTCGTACTAAATAGATTTTTAGATTGTCGCGCTGCATTACAAGTATAATTAATTAAAGTGGTAGTTAATGTGACGTTCATTATTAAATACAGCGTTAATGCTCGTTTTAATAAATGTAAGGTCTGATTTACTGCTGTTCAGCTATTCGACAGACTGACTCATAGCCTGCACTAATATGTAAACCAGTCTTTAGTGTCACAATTAATTCACATAAACCCCCAATCACGTACCCAACAATGAAAACCTTGAACATTGAAAAAGTCACCAATAACTTTGTCATTACGATTGTACGTGATTACGAGACGGGACAGCAAAAATCATTTCAATATCACTCAACTTTTTTACTGTTTTGTGACAATTTTGAAATCGTTTATAGATAGTTTTTGTTAGACAACGTGATACTTTATTTCGTATGTTTAATAAGGTTGTTCTGTGCTACGCGATACTGAAGACAAAGATGAAAAATAACTCAAAGTAAGGTCTTTAGATCGGAGTTATTCTATATCGACGTCAACTTATTGATTCTACTTTAACACCTTAAGTTAAGATATTTTCTATCAGACCTATCAATTGATCGATCGAAACGATAAATCGAATCGTTTGTACCTAAGGTAGATTAACGATCAATCGATTGATCTGGTAACATTCTAACGCAAAGCTTTGAGTTCAGGAGATTGAGGTATGAGTATCGGAATCACAAAGATACACGATGGTTTTGAACCATTCTAGAAACTTCTTAAGATCATTATATTGATGAAAACAACAAAAAAGATAGATAAAAAGGAGTGTCTAAATGGACTTTCCATACAAATTATGTAATAATATTTAGCAGTACCTAACCCTCGTGAATGTTTTTTTTAAACCTCGCTCGTGTTTTAATAGCCCTTATGAGAGTCACCTAAACTACTATTAACATGAGGTTTTGTGACGGATATGACGGAATCAAGGGGGTGGGGGAATGGCGAAAGTTCCATAATCATCCACGTGTAACCCTAAATAGAAAAAGTTTATCGCAGTAATTGAATTTTTTTCGAGGAAGGGATTTTGTCGTGGAAAAGAAATTATGCTAACAGGCCAACATTATGTAGGTAGAGTTGTGTCATTAATTTCACATTGTTAACCATTCCCTTTGTAGGCAGCTTTGATACACTTAGGTGTTATTGAGTCGGGAAATGCACAATTAATATTTCACAATAAACCTTTGTTCTCCATTTTCCCAGAGTTACCCTATTGGTGCGTGAATTACTCTTCAATATTTCCCATCACGATGTGAAAATAAGTCTGGTACAAAAGCTTTAACACTTATTTTTGCATGAAAAGTAATGAGAAAAATAAATTGTATGTAAGATTTATTTATTTTACTTTCAAACTAGTTCATTGGCCTTACAGCAATACTTTTTTTCTCTGTATCTAGTAACCATATATAGAGCAGTCTGACTTTATTAAGTCTAATTAATTATTATTAATCTAGTATACATATTAGGACGTAACAGCCAATAAGGGTCTTAAATAGGGTTTCATATTAGGAGTACGTATACTATACAATATTCGATTGTAAGTTAGGAATAAGTCATTTCGTATTCCCGTAAACTTGGAATTCCTGTGCTATGAGGGGCTATTACCTCTCGTTATACAATGAAACATTAAGTTAATATGTCGAACTTCTTACAATAATAGTTTCTTCTTATAATTAAGATGTTAAGGCTGTGTTTGTAGTTCCTTCGTTGATTCTGGTTTCCATATTACAAGGGAAAACCTTAGTTTGGGACCAGGACAATGTATGTGATGTTGTCTCAATTTATTTTATAATTTATTTATATGCACTTCTTATAATAATTATTTCTATTTAGGCAGAGATATGATAATCCAATCAACTTTTCAGTATCAATGTCACCTAAATCAGACTTTCTGTGTCTTTTTATTTTGTGTAAACTAAGTACTAACACTCAGTAGAAGAACCGGACCACTTTTAATGTTGCAGACCGTTTCTGATTGATGGTTTTCAATACTTACTATATAGGAAACAATTAATCAAGTCAATGGTAGGTAGGCATTAAATTAAGTACTATTTTAATTCATTCAATGTCGTACATGTACAAACTTTCTCGTATAAGCGCTTGAAATACTCGTTACATTAACGTACAAAACTCTACTTATCTTTTAACTATTATAACATGATTTCTAAGATTTTCATTATAGATGAATGTCTAAAGTCATTTTAAAATGGTTATTAGCTATAATTTTATTTGTACGTTACTGTAGTCGAAGGATAAAGTAGTGTTTCTGAAATAAACGTGTATTTATTTAAATTTTCTCTTTTGTTTCATGTACTCTACATTGATGGCGTAAAATAGTATAAGTAGGTATAATTTTACAATTATAATATTTTTATTTTGTTTACTGATATCGTGTAGGTAGGTATACAATTTTTTTAAACTAAAATTCATTGAAGATCAGTCAAGACAAACTTTTATAATGACTTTAGGAAAAAGACAATTATTTCTACAAAGATCATATAATAAAGAACCACGATGTTGTTTGTCTTTGTCTGTCTGTAGGTTAGGTATGTCTGTCAGTTTGTCTGTCTGTTTGTTTATCTGTGTGTGTGTGTCGCTCTGTGGCATCTAAGCTCCCGAACGGATGAACCGATTTGGATTTTTTTTTGTTAGAAAGTTATAATAGTCCGTAGTATTCATAGCTAGATTGGATGGCCGTAAAATGGCCGCCACCACAAAATGATGAATTTCATGTTTTCACTTGATTCCCGTAATATATATTAGATATCAAATAAAAGTGCTTGATTAGAATGCATACATTATGACAACTTGTCGAGGGTAGATAGATTGATAGATATTCTTTATTGCACAGAAATAGAATAGATACCTACATGAGTGAAACAACAGCGATAAACAGTACAATAGGGGAGGGTTATATAAATTTTATATTTTAGCAGTTATTTATTAACCAGGATTTTGAGCTGGATGTCTGTTTCTTTTTATCTTATTGAACAGATTAACAAAAGGTAGGTTCACATGATCTATCAAGACATCACATAAGTTTATTGGCCGCCGCGACTTGTAAAGTGACGTCCCAGTAGCTCGTATTCAGCACACGTTAGTATGCCAGATACGTCTCATGTACACAGTACTATATGTATGCTTACGTACAATATACTTAGAACGAGGTAATTGTCCTAGTCCACCTGTCAGATGGAATTTCTCAGAACCGCGCGGTTTTGTTTCTCCGCTAATTTTTGCCGGCTGCTTTGCTTGTGTAAATATTGTTTTGCAGAATTATTTACTAGAGAACTATCAGATTCTTATTTAAGCGCAACTTCAATAATTATACAATGATGCCTAAATCTGCCTGTGCATTTTACAATAATTGACTCGATAGCTCATTAGGTAGTGACCTCTCCTTACTATTCATAGTTTTCTTCCTACTTTGAACATTATCATAGTTTGATTCTTCTTTGGACAAGCATTCGTATATCAACATCGTGTTTTTTCAGTGTCAGGGCGCTAACAATTATATAAGAGATATCATAATACTAAGATCGATGTAAGTATTTAGTGACAAAAAAGTTTTCAGAAAACTGCGGAGTCTGTTTCGATTTGTCCATTCAAAATATGTGAATGAATTAACGAAACGATCGAGTTTTATAAAGTTAAATGATAAAATATGTCTTTACAATCCCAAAATATACAGAAACCTACATTAGTTCTTCAAGACGATAAAAAGTACTTAGTCTTTCAGAGTGACGTAATAGTTCACATCTGTATGTGGCACCCTGTGGTATAACTAGGTGTGTGTGGGGTGTATGTAAGGTGTTTTCACTCATGTCATATATATTACTGTGCAAAAAAGAACATCTATATATGTTTAAAGAATTTATTCTCATAAGAACTATCTATCAATCTATGAATGACACGAGCATTAACGTATAGGTAATGTCCTTATCCATAGTGACGGAACTTATCAAGTTGCCCTTAACAAATACAATTCCAAAGAAAAATTGGAAAATGGAATAATGCAAATTTTCTAATTCTTATCCCCAATCAATGAACAGACATACGCCCCAACTAATTCCTAAATACATGTTCCATACGTCGCAACTTTGATGTCATTTAGCGAAAACAATGGAAAGATACGAGCCGCCAGTTGCATGCAAACACTTACATTTTATTTAAATCAACTGATTCTTATTTTAAGCGTAACTCCACCAACTGCTGTTAAAATTTATAATGCTATTTTTACGCTTAAGTGACTCATGTGGGACTCAATGGGACTTACACCTCACGTTCATTAGTACACACTTACGACGTTTACTATAAAATGGTACATTTGTACAGAACTATTTAATGCTAATAATGTTTGAACTTCTTTGAATAGTAATTAGGTATTATCTTTGAGGAAAACATTCGAAGAAAACCATAATGTTGAATATCTATAAAACAAAGTTGTGCTAATTATACTATGTATTTAGCATCCTATCTTTGAATTGTCTGATCTCCGGATTCGTCTAGGCTCATGGAGTAGAGTAAGAGTATGAATTTTGACCTTGGCTTGACACGCTCTCGCGTGTCTAGATATAAGTATAGTAAGTTACGTTTATGATAAGATGTCGTAAGTACGTCCTAAAAAGCTACGCTTAGATTGTGATAATTATCGATAAATGTTTAATTTTGTCTAAGTCAATATGACAAACTAAAGATATTTTAACCCGAACAAAATACCTAAGTTAATTATTTTCACAATAACGTTCTATGCATATACAATCTAGTAATAATCTTAACATGATTTTTATCTGATGTTCAAAACCTACCTACACCTAGGTTTTAGTTATCACTCGTACCAATTAGCCTTATTTCCTTTAAGACGAGATTTCAAACTTATGAGGAAACTCAATTAAATAAGTTACTACCAATAAAATGTTAAGTACTTACTTAATCATTGCCATAAAATTTTGCAACGCTTACTATAAACTACGCACATTGTTTTTATGTAATAGGTTGGGAGACGAGCAGAACGGATCACCTGATGGTAAGCGGTTGCCGCCGCCTCTAGACACCTGCAACACCAGTAGAGTCACAAGTGCGCTGCCAACCTTTAACCCCTATCCCCACAATTGGGTCTTCGGTACCCTCATTCACTCGACGAAGAACCGCGCAGGAGCTGGTAGGCATGCAATCGACATTGAAGTCGAATTTAGAGATTACATACGTATGTACGTATGTCCATATAAATCTCTAATTCGACTTTAAGACTCGGCTCTAAAGTTTAAGACTTCGACTTTAAAGTCGAGTGCACGAGAATTGCCTCCCTGCTACACGCTGGTCTTTTGTGAGGCCGTGGTATCACTCCGGTTGAGCCTCTCCCACGAAAAAACATGAACATGCTCGTATAGAAACTCAAACACTTCCACGGTAAAACTTAGCCGCTCTTAAAAAGCAATTCACCTTTCAACTTATTTGCATCTAATTTTCCTTTTACTTTTTGTCGCACTCACGGTTGTTACGCGATTTCTATTCCGTTACGAAGATGCGCAGGAGTGTATCGTTTCGTTACGCGCATGTAACAGTCGTGGCTTTCCGTTACGTCCGTCTTAGGCTGGGTGGACACTAGAGACTTCGACTGATTAACTATTACTTAGTAAATAAGACAACTAAACATATTCTTTTGGATTTTTTTTATAATCATCCATATTTACTCGTTCTAATTGTTGAGCTCAGAGTAAATTTTGGAACGTAAATAAGTAGACTATTTTTTATTGAAATTTCTTCTGCCACCCCGTAGGGTGTATCTATGAACATTTACATCCCTTTAACGACATCTTCTACCAAGCATTCTGAATAACATTTGTTGTATGGTTTTTGGAAATTCGCATAAAGAAAAATCAACTTTTCATACTAAGTTTTGTTCATTTTGTAAGGAGAGTCGAAAAATTTTCGACGCATTTCCAGAAGTCGTAGAAGAAAATCTGGTTTACAATAGTTTGTGGAAGACGTAGTCAAAGGATGTAAATGTTCACAGATACACCCTGTATATACAGGGTGTGGTGCGTATGGCGCTTGTTAGGAAACCATACTAATAACTAGGTACCTACATACGAAAACATAATAGGATAACTTTTAAAAAAATCGACGTAAAAATTGTCAACCAAACCGTAATACACTATTAACCGAACCCTAAAATTGCGTCAAAACCTTCCCCTCGTGTACACCCAGCCTTGCAATAACTACGATTTGCATCTGTGCCTTATGAGCTTTCCTGGCACTTTTCGCTATCATAAAGTGATCAAATAAGTTTTCAAATGCGCTATAAATCAGCATGGGGCTTTCCTCTGTCGTTACGTTTCGCCACGGTGGCCAGCCCTGACACTTCGGCTTTTTGCTTCGCTATGCTAATACCTAATGATCGTTGGCTACAACTTCCCGATGCGCTAATGTCGTTTGACCTCGAAATATGTCACAGTCACATGTGTGGTTTAATGGTCGATCGGTATGGTTGAGCCTACAGAACAGTATTTCTCAAAGAGGACGATAGAGCCTTGATGGCGCCGTAGGCTTAAAAAGACCGGTAAGGAATCCAGAAAAAATATTGCATTTGAAGTTATAGTGTTTTTAAGTAATTATTTTTATTATTTTCAATGTGGGCAGAATACAAAAAAAAACTTTGGAAAGTTCTGCGATAGAATAAAACACCTAACCGTCTATCTAGGTATAATATAAAATAGTAGAAATATAAAAAAAAAATCTATAAAGAAACTATTTAATTTTCTAAATCTTTTGAATGAAAACCTCCTGGTTAAATTTATTTTGACACAGTCAAAAGATTTTAAATATCGCTATAATAAATTACAAATTGTCTTTATAGGAATTGCCTAAATAAATAAAAAAAATATGTGACTGTCACTAAACAGGGTTATTAAAACACAAGGCTTGGCGAGTTTTCAATAGCATTCGTGAGTGTTTTAATATCAAGTTCTGTTCAGTTTCATTCACTTAGATATTATCTGCAAAAATTTTAAATCTTCAAAGTAGAATTCAATGTAAGGAAAGTTCACAGACACTCACGGCAACTTCGTAAAAAAATGCTGTTAGGTACCTCCTACATAGGTATTTTTAATAATGAGAACAAACAAAACCCTGTTTTTTGTTATATTATTTTAAGTATATTAAAAGACAACTTTAACATTTAATTATAATGTGGAAAATAATAACATATTTTTTAAAATATTCTTTTAAGTTTTCCATAACATAGAAAGTGTGTTAAAAAGTGTTACCTTTAAATTCTCAATTTGATGATTGTTCTCAAGTTGATATGTAGCCTAGATGTTACCTATTGTAGATACTATTCCAAGATTTAATTCAATAACGTATCTTCAATAGCAAACCAGGTAGGTACAGAAGAGATGCTAATAAGAGAACAGCGAAGAAACAAAGGGTAACATAGATTACCTTTTATCGCGGCTATTTTCGTAAACTGAATGTTAAATAACTTTAAATAAATGGTTAGCCAATCGACAATAACATGCTAACTATGTAACTGGCTCGTTTCAGGCCGTCGTATAATTGATACCTTTCAGATAAATGACGCAAGATTTAAGTACTTTGTTTCTAGAATGGTTTTGTATCATTTGTATTGAATGATGTTAGTAATATTGAACAATAAAAAAAATACCAAAAAAAAACTATTGGTACCTACACCAAAGCATAGCATTTGTTTCACATTTAGTAATTTTAATTAAGTTAGGTAATTTATGGAATATTTGTAAATATTCCTTTTTGAGAATGGATTTAGACCTCCTTAGTACGTATAGCCACATATCAATGTATACAAAACTGTCAAACTTCTTCAATTGACTCTCATCTTACCGTCCAACACATTAGGTTGAATATCAATTGAGCAAATTGTCAGGTTATGGTAACCTGAGGTGTGGCTGTCTGTACAAAACGGAGACTAAAGTTAATCACGATTTAAAAATGGTGCACTTATATAAAAAACACTAATATAAGTGACAACTAAGACTAAGTTTACACCATGTTTTATAGTAAGGGGGAGAAGGAATAGACTTCATTTAAAAAGAGAGAAAAAAGACTAAAATCCATTAAAAAAGAGTGTTATGAACACGTCAATAAACACGTAGGTAGTCTATTGTATGTAAACTATAAGCGTCTTCAAAGCCTTAATAACTTCACGTCAGTTCTAGAAAATCACAGCGAGAACAAATCCCTCATTTAAATATTTTAAAGGTACGTAATGAAAAGTCTCGTTAAATCAGACTTGGCAAGGCAAGTGTAGGCAGTAGGTAGCCGGATCATTGGTATGCGGGGTTTGTGCTTCGAACAAAAGACATTATAACATCCTGTAGCTGCGACACCAACTCTTATTATTATCCTAATGACAAAAATTTATAGCTCCTTAAATTCGCCGTGATGCAAATATTAAGCTCTCTTTCACACACCAACGCGTTTGGGACAAGATTTCTCTGTTTAGTATTTTATTAAAGAAGGTGAAGTGGATGTTTTTAGGTATTTTGGACGATCTTATTTCTGCATTTTTTTTTTGTTTTTGGTCTCGTTAATTTGCACTCAGTTGCAGAAAAAAACTTTAAAGTTTAATGTTCGATGATAGCATATTGTTTACTTTAGATCAAAGATCCAAATTACATATGATATTATATTTTTATGTTTGATTTAATTTATTAAATTGTATGTAAATATTATTATTCATTAAGCATACAAATTCGAAATTATGAATTACTAAAACTTAGTAACAATGCTTCTTAAAAGCTCTAAACAAATTTTAAGACTTATTCACTTTAATACAATACAATTGCACATGGGGGGGGGGGGGGGGCAGATACAATACTACACATATTACTATTTATTTTAGTAATATGTGTAGTATTGTATTAACTGACGTATACAGGTGGGTAAAAAGAAAAAAAAAACTGGTTGCAAAATTTCTCTCTTCAAAAACTCAATAAATTATCTTAACAATAAACCTACAATTAATGTTTGCCTCATAATAACCGACCATACAAATCGATAATTAAAAGCGACGTTGCGTGTAAAATTATTTAAAGTTTATTGAATTAAAATAATTTAATTAATTAAGGAGTTATTATACTAATTGTAATTATCATTACGGCTACATACCGACACGAAATTATCAGAGAATAGTTATTTATAATTAGTGTACGTTGAAATATGCGATGGAGTCTTTAATCGCCGGCGAGTCACAATAAAATTAATAAGTCCAATTGTCCGATTGTTAATATTCCGTGGAAGAACGGCATAAAACAGCGCCTGCGCTGTGTTTCGCCCAGTGAGTGAGGGTACCGGAGACCCAATCGGGGGAAAAAGGGGGAAAAGTTCGCAGGGCACTTGTGACTCCGTTGGTGTTGCGGGTGGGTCTCTGGGCGACGGAAATTGCTTACCAACAGGTGATCCGTCTGCTCGTCTATCACTTATCACATAGAATAGAGCTTTTGTGGTCTTCACGTCTACTTATCCTCTTAAGTTCATTGGAAAGTAGTATAGTATAATACCTAATAGTCCGCAAAGATTCAAATCTTAGATTGTCAGTTGGAAAATACCATCTTATGGGTACAAAATAGAGGCCTAAAATAATATAGAAAAAAAAAAGTGTTTTTCTAAGTTAGTGGATGAGATATGTTATCTATGTTAGATAGTTTTTTTTACGTGTTATTATGAGAATAAAAATTATGTTGACAATGTTACTACAAACAAATACACACTTATTACATGCAGAAATAGCTTGGATACTTTTAGTGCAATGTGTAATAATGTTAACAAGGAAAATAATCCAGGAAAAGATTTCAGATTTTTTTATTCAAATCAACACAACTTTATTTTAAATAGGTTCTGAATACTTGCTTAATAAAGTACTCAGTAATCTTCAGGTAAACATTAATGATAAGCATTGCCCTTTAGAGCGCCCTACACTTGCGAACATTCGTAATTGAATTTAAACACTAAGTAAGAAATAATGTTTCCAATTTAAATATTGCAAAAATTCCATAGTTAAAGCATTTGTCCTCGAATTATTGCGGCCATTCAAAGATGGGGCCTCTACACGCTTGCCATCTGTGTTGTCTTCCCCTCGGAAAAATATGTTTCGTTTTTATCCTGAAGCCCTCATAATAGGTAACACGAATAAAACCTTTAAGCATGTTAAATCATCAAAATAAGCAAAATAAAAATCAGCTGTTCCATACAAAAAAGATATTGACCAGTCAATAATGTATACAATATGGAACAGTAGATTTTCATTTTGCTTATTTAGATCTAATATGCTATGCTAAAGGGACTTTATTCGTGTTAACTATTGTAATAAAGGTTTCGGGATTAAAACTTATGAAGTTCAAAATTGGGATATTGTTAATCGAAGAGTCTGTGAGGGACAGAAGATGTCATTTAAATTTGTACTCGCCGACCGTGTAGAGGTTCCATGTATGCAAATAAGTATTTTATTAACACATTGTTTAACGCTACTATGTGACACTAAAATTATTTTGTTCTTTGCAGGTAAGTGCGCATCATGGTATTTACTTTGAGATGGGTGACCGGTGAGTTTTGCAATTATTCCTCCCATACATTAACGCGTGTGGTAGACGTTTGTATGGTGTAAGTGAACCGATAATTTGAATTGTTTTAAACGCTTTCATACTTATCGGTGTGATGTATGTAATGGTGATAGGAAAAGTGTTGTTGATAAATTGTTTTTCAATTTATTTTTACCTACAAAAGTTATGGAATTAATAATCGAATCTGCCGAATTATACTCAGTCAATAGTTTAATTTATTCTTAAGGAACTATTACGAAATTTCATAGGTATTACCTATAACCAATGACGTAAACTTATCATATATCATATATGTAACGACGCTTACGTCACAATGGCGCCACCAATTAATTTCATGACTTTCTTGATGCATTATTACATGAAATTCCAAATATTATTATTCATTGCTCTTAAAAATATAAAATGACAAAAAGGAAGTAAAAATTAATGAAATTGTAAATTCTGTCTATTAAGTACTAATCAAAGATTAAACTCGCAAATTGTATTTTGACATCTCTCTCAGCTCCCAACACAATTTGTGTTTAAAAAATGATCGCTTTGCTAAACACAATACCAAACATTTTTCAATATCCCAGCCAATTCAAAACGAAAATACGAAAGCACATTTTAAGTCACTACTTAAACAACGAGATATCTGCCTGCCTCTTTAAGCAACATTCGCATTTTATAACCCCATCCTCTGCTGGCACCGTTGGCGACGACTGTACCCGCTTGCCAAGTTATTCAATATTTTCCTTTTAGCTTTATATTGTGTACCGCGTATTTATCCCGGTGCAATCCTCGAATCTGCATTTAAAGCGAGCCCCAATCCTGCGGGTTCGTATGCAAATGCACCGGCTCAGATGGAATGTCCATCACCCAGTATGGTTTGTTTTCGCCTAATTTGAATGTCTAATGCGTTGTCCGTCTTATCGGCCCGTTGAAGTGAGCTTTATACTAATAACGCATAGATAGTATGAGTACAGGCGCGTTCAGATGTGATATCTCTGTTTTTATTTCCCTTACTTTATACACGTCAAAATGGTAAGGTACCACATTGTGAAGGTCAGACCAGACGGCAGGGGCTTCATTGTAATAATCAAAACCTGAATCATGGTATAATCATACCCTGGGCTATGCACAAAGAATGACACCCTTAGATGAATGAGTGACTTTTTATACACATCGAGTGATTTTATTTTGCTCAAGCTTGAAGTGTCTCAAAAGAAAACTAAAGTAAAATTATTTTTATTTTTAGGGCTGGAAAAAACAGGTGTTTAAAGAACTAACAACATCTAGGTACTATGCTGAAGATCAAAATAAGTAAACTATGATCCTCATTAAAAAAGGACATACTTGGAGATAATTCGTTGTAACATGTTAGATAAGCGGTGTTGATTGGCACATTCCAGTCCAACACCATTGCATCTGTCCTGCTACGAACTAAATGTCAATTTAATTTATTTTTAATACAATATTTACAGTCAGTACCTACATATTTTATGACTTACTTGTTGTTCTGTTCTATGTGAGTTGTACCTATCATGTTGGTATGAGGATCACAATTCTCAAACTAAGTTATCAAATTCCAATTGGTTGGAACTCTGTTTGTTGAGTAAAATGGAACACGAAAGCTATTTCAATACCAAATCAACGACGATACAGCCGAATAACTCTGCGGTATTTCTAATAATCCTCATTCACACTGAAAACGTACATTAAATTGGATATTTGTCGTGAACGAAATCCCGTTGTATAATCAACGCGTTCTCGCCTATTTTTATTGATTCCCCACCACCCCCTCCCCCTGCCAGGAAGCAGGCCTGGAAGCTGCCTCCTACGGCGCATTCATAAACGTATCGACGTACGAAACACACACGGCGAACCAAACACCACCCTAATTCTACACACATAAAATCCATTTCTCATTACCATCCCTCGGAGAAAGAATGGAGCAGAATCGTGCGTTACCAGCCACGAGACATTAAGCGTCATATAAATTACATTAGCATATAAATAAAGTATTTTTGTTGTCCTGGCCGTCCGTAGTACAAACAGCTCATAGGATCTTCCAGTTGGAAAGTAACCCTTATTTTTTGGCTTTTAAGGTTGGTGTGGGCGATTGTACGTCTCAGCTCTTTTACGACGTCGCAGGGTTAGTCCGCGACATTTTTGTTCTCCTTTTTAGATAAATCCACGGTCTTAACGACCGTAAGCAAATACATGTTATCGATATACGTTTATTGCTTATACGAACTCATAAATTATTCCGATGGTAACACGAAATTAATTTTGTTATGAAAAGGAACGTAAATATAGCTGAGATAAGCCGTTGAAGCGGGTACGCGTATTGCCAATAGAATTTTATTAAATTAACTTCATATTATGTACAGGATGTGTCGGTAAACTAACATTCATACAATTACTATTTGTCCACGAATGTCTGCCATACTCAAATTATTTTATATGCCTATTGGTACCAATAAAAATATTTCTCTGTGTTTGTAGTTTTGAAGCTAATTTTGATCGACTGTCTGACCATTTTGATGACAAACATGTCTTTTTTTCATTGGAGTACATCTTAAAAATAAAAATACGAAGAGCATTCGATTATTCAATTGTATTTTTGTGACAACAGAACATCAGTCAGGTATCGAATACGCGTATTGCTCATATTCGACTAAGGAGAATGCGCGTTTTCGTGAATTGAAAGAAATATACCTGCTTCTATTTATGATGGACAGGTATAATAGATATCTATCATTACATTACGCATTTTGTATAAATTAGGTCTGCTTTTCTTTTAATCTTTTTAAAAAAATATTTCACTCGAATAATTAGGAATCAATCGATGCATCAGTCATCAAAATCGCTTCAATTTAACATGGGCACATAACATAACTTTAAATACATTGCCCTTCTTTTTAGATTTACCGCATTTTTGACAACTGCTTAAGCTACTTAGTACGGAGTCAGGTCAATGTATGAGATGTGTAAATTTATTTTTATTTGAAACAGACTGTATACCTTTACATTAGAGTTCAAAAACCTTAGCATTAGCAGTCGTCGCAGAAGTGTCACATACTTCGCAAAGAAATTGCCTTATAAGGTTCTATTGAGGAATGTGTGGAGGTTTTAATCAATCATTGTTGCAATGGGAATAATAGCCAAGTTTACTTCATCAGAATTGAATTCGTTTAAACCACATCTATATATACTATTTATAAAGAGTTTAATCGCATCATCAATGTCAAGGTCGCGTCATAAAAAAAATGAAACACAAGCGCGATGTAATCGACTCCTAGCGCCATCTATTGGTATCAGTCTATGTTAGGTCCCGAAACGATGTAAGGGCCACTAGCTATAAGATATAAAACCAAACGGTTGAATTAGAAAACGGTTGTTACACCTATATAATAAATAATAATAACTAATAAATTTATTGGAAAAATCATTTTACAAGAAATACTTATAATGTACTTAAACTATATATGTCCCCGTCCTAATTATAAAAATTCGCAGTATTACGTTAACGTGACAAAGAAGGTTGATAGAAACAATAAAAGGTGCAAATAGTTAAGGTAACATTACCCATTGGGGAGCGCGTAGTTCGACGAATTCTCTCTTTACCTGGATATTCGCTAAGGGCGAGATCACATCGCAGGACACGTCTTAATTTACATTCCGATGTGAAATGGTCAAATAACTTTGAGCCGTACAAAAATCAATTGGCTATAGGCATTAGGTACTAAGCGTACATACATACAGGATGTATCTGTGAACATTTACATCCCTTTAACCACGTGTTTTACCAACCATTCAGAACAACATTTGTTCTATGACTTTTGAAAATTCGCGTAGAAAATTTTCATCTTTCCATACAAAGTCGGTCACGTGACTTGGTCATTTTGTATGGGGAGTCGAAAATTTTTTCGAAGAATTTAGAAAAGTTGTTGAACAAATGTTGTTCAGGATGGTTGATAGAACACGTGGTTAAAGGGATGTAAATGTTTACAGATACACCCTGTACCTACATGCATAGTGGCGTCTGCCTCTCAACTGTCGTTCTCTGATATATGTAGATTCGCGCGCACTGATAATAGTTAATTATTACAACAAATAAAACTACATCATCTATTAATACTAGGTATAGTACCAAACCCTTACCCCCAAAAAAAGACTTACACCACTCTACAATGACACTAAACTCAGCCTACTAACAATTACCATGCATGACTGCCAATTTTTTTATATTATAACCAGCACAAAAAAAAACAGCTTCCGTGGAAGTAGTTTAAAAAAAAGTGCTTAGGTTTTTACTTATCTATGCAAGTCAAGAGGTAAGTTAGCGTCCATAGGCTGCGTTAGTGAATACGATCAGTAGCACTACCATGAGTTTGCAATACTATCCTCGCTATCGAAAACTATCGCTTTGTCTCTTTCATTGTGATGCATTTGAAAGAGGCAGAGCAATAGTTTACGTTATGTCAGTTTTCGATGTCAACTCATGGTAGCGCTACAGGCGAGTCGCACGTGTTGACCACCGTCATAAAAAAAGTTCTTCAAAACCCAGTGTGTGTACCGAACCTTGCCTACAAGTAGATCTAAAACTCGGGATAAATGGCGAAGACGGGGATAGGAACCGGCAGAGATAGAGGGGAGTTTGTAAAGCGTAATTATTTCAGATAAAAACTCAGAGGACATTGTCCCCTCGAAGCTAATGCCCATTCACCCTTTTTGCTTAATCTTACAAATCTACTCCAGCACTCAACGATTTAAGGAATTAGTCATTGTTTTCTGTTCAAAACTTTGCTTACAAAAAGTAACTTTTTGTTACAAAAAATAATTAATACTTTTTTATGTGATAGATGGCAGATGAACAGACGGATCACCTGATGGTATATGATTGCCGCCGCTCATATACACCTGCAACACCAGTAGAGTCAAAAGTGCGTTGCTAACCTCTAACCCCCTTTCCCCCCAATTGGGCCTCGACCCTCTCTCACCCTTACTCACTCGACGAATCACAGCGCACGCGCTGCTCCACGCTGGTCTTCTGTACGGCCACGATATCACTCTGATCGAGCCAAAATGAGGCTCTCCCTCAGAAAAAGATATCTATTCTATACTATTTATAAAGAGATAACTTCTATTAGACAACGACTAAGGCTTATAGGTAAACCGAAAACACAAAACGCTTGCGCGATGTAATTAGACACAGCGCCATCTATTGGTTAATTTCTGAATTACGGTCCCGAAGCGAAGTGAGGGACGGGCCACTAGTTATGTAATAAAAGAATGTTTCTTGATACGTACAAATACAAGCATTTTAAGTGATCCCACGTTGCTCGAGTTCCGAGTGGCTACGGGATAAAATAATAACGTTTTCCGCGGATAAAATTGACAATTCGAGAGGTGACACGTGTTTCCCCCCACACGAAATTTATTCTCCGAGGACTGTCGTTCAATCATTGGGTTTTTCATTTCCCTCTCCCGATTTTTTCTTGTTAGCTTATTTATTATGGAAGGCACCCCTTCAGGTGATGTGTTCAAGCATATTTCCTTAAGGTGCTTGCTGTCTCTACGGTATTTAATTAATATAAGAGCAGAATTTCTGTAACGCGGTGGTAATGCGTTTAAATTACACTGCACTCGGAGAAGTTAATTAAACCGTAATTGTCACTTAAGTAAAATATTGACCTTTATTTTAATAGACAAAAAGACTACCCATAATTAATATAATGAGCATTAAGGTTAATTGACGTGTCTGAGTGCGGCAGTTAGAGGCATGTTACAGTCTGGTTAAAAGCATTACCGACTTGAAAGAAAAATTATTCCGGCTTTTATAAGGTACTCGTACATACCTATTTGGGGTAAGTAAATAGGATAGAAAAGATGTTTTATTTTCGCATTATATTTTATTTTTCATTCTAAAATTCTCTTCTTTTGACAATCAAAAGATGGTTCAGGTTAAGTGCATTAATTGACTGATTTAACTATAATAAAGTGATTCTCGACAATTTTGGCTTCCTTTATCAGTAGCTAGTCATGCTTCTCACTATTTACATTAATCTGATACAACTTTTGTAAAGTCTTCCATTTGTACTTTAAAAACAGAATCTTTCACATTACAATGATACATAGGTACATGTATAGATAGGAACCGGAACATTTCTGGTGATATTCCGAGCCGGGGCGATCCCGGGTCGACTACGACCCACGCCCTGTCCTTAGATGGAGACGCGAAATGTCACACCATTCGTGTTTTAATTTATCCCTACTTTATTATAGGGTTTCTCTAAGGTTTTGTCTTAAAAAATCTTGATAAAACCTGTCTTGTTCCGCTTGATGCATAAATAGACAACATCAGATAGACCATCTCAAAGTAAAAGGCCTAAGCTTTTGCAATATTTATAGATTTTCTAATAGTTCTGATATTGTCCAATAGATGGCGCTGGGCGTCGCTTGCTTCACGCTAGTGTTTCGCCTTTTCTGTTCGTACCTATTTATGGTTGTCGATGTCTTTAGAATTTACATCTCTATAAATAGTATGGATGCATAGATTGTATTCATGATTCAGTCCGTCTGGTTTCTCTTTCTTATTATTACAAAGGTCCGACAGCAGTATCTTCATTGTAATTATCTATCTTCCCATTGATCCTTGATCATGGTAGATATAAGTGCTCCGCACTAAGTTGATGAAGGTTACCTTTTCAAAATTGACATTTCAAAGATGTGCGAGTTTCTTCGCAAAATTTTCCTAAGGCCCAAGTTATTAATTCTGCATATTAGTGAACATATCTATATACCAATATACTTTTACTAACTCTCCGAAACAAATTTTAGATCAGCCAAGATTAGCTATCGAAAAGCCATTCGATTCAATATCTACATACATTTCTAGCGTCTGACTTATCATTCTGCGTAGTCGTCTCTGAAATTCCAATCACTATAATCCTTCATCCCAATTCATGCATAAACCACAATCCCTTCACAAAGGACGCCCCTTGCCATAGGTCATCATTACGACAGATGAAGTATAGACGAAAAAATTGCCTTGCCAAGAACAAATCAAAAATATATTCACCCTTCCTTAAACGTGACGTGGTTCTGAAGAGGCGATTTACATGGGCACCGTCACCTAGTCGCGTGCTGCGATTTTTTATTTAAATCATACTATTTAGATATGCCTCTAAACATTTCTCCTTTGCAGGAACTGGGAAATAAATGACGCGAATTTGCTACAGCCAGTGAATACGTTATTTAAACGGCGACTTAACCGTTTCCTCAATACATCACGGTAATTATTTGGACATAATTACTTATCACAGCCAGTATTGTGTATAAATCTCACACATAATTGGATGGAATGGATGTATTGACAAGTTGCTTTAAAATCTACATAATTGCTTTAAAGACAATTCTATTGCCGCCCGAGGGTTTTTTAACTCGTAATCCTTAGCCGTTGTCGATTATAATTGTTTATCGTCGGAGCCATAATTTATATTTTAATTATGGTACGGTTAGAAGTTCGTCTTTTGTTTCAGGCGGATAAACAGAAATTATCACACATTGACACATGATACAAAACCTTATTTAATTTTTTTTTCAAGTCACAAAGTGTCCTACAAGGTGTTCTATTAATTCAAAAATGGAATGCCGTATTGGCTTTGGCATTTAGAAACCAAGGAGGTTTAACACTGTCAAATGTTATAAATCGTACATTTAGTCTGGCACGTATGTACCGCGTATACATTAGGCCCTCACTAATGCTAGCTCCCTCCCCCTCCCCCTAGCTTCGCCCCTAGTCTTATTTCGTTCATAATGCCTCCTTATCTGCGATTTCGGGCCCATTTCATTTGAATGTTCGCCTGTTACCTCAGTTTTTTATCCTCATAGGTTATCATAAGACGTTATTACCTACTGTTATTTGTCAAATAAATCTCACGATTCAATCGATGTCATGCTGAACATTTACGATTGTTTCTGTCGTAGACTTTTCGTAACAGGTTTTCCACTATTATGTACGGCTTTTTGTAACATACTTTTCGTTTAACTTTTTTATCATGAGACGAAACCTTTCTTTTAAGGGTCACTCTCGAATCTCTGTCTCTCTCATATTAGCGTGCAATTCTCGGTTACGTCTATAGGTGTCACATTGTAGCATTTATAGCCCGGGGTGTGACCATGTTTAAAGATACTTATGGGGATGGTAGAATTGCACACAGAAGAGTCACAAGCCAACCTTTAATTTGACCTTCGGTACCCTCACTTAGTCGACGAAACACAGCGCAGGCGCAGCATCACGCCGGTCTTCTGTGAGGCCGCGGTATCACTCCGCTCGAACCGGCCCATTTATGCCGAAACGTGCCTCTCCCACGGTGGTACTTATTCACTCATTTACCATCTTTTTATTCTCGATATATTAATGATAGCCAATAATTTCTAACTTTAACCCATAAACATACGTGGTCTTAATTAATTCAGACATCTATTATTTCGCGTATGATATGAATATAATAATGCGTCTATGCCCTTAATGAGGTAGACTCTAGACTTGGAAAAAATCCCAATATCTGCATAGTAGGTATTATCTTCAACGATCAGTCATTATAAAACAGGTTTTATAGAATATAAGCTGTTTATACATCTTTTAGTACGTCGCTGGTAATAAGGTAGGCGTTTATAAATTAATACCATATTCGGACGTGCTTTTAAAATTATTTCTGCCTATCCAATTAATTTAATTTACTATGCCTGACGGAAAACAGCGAAACCTAAAGTTTCTTGTTCACTTGTGAAACTTCTAGGCTCTGTACATTGCACAGTTACTGTATAACACAAGATTAACACTTTTTTGTCATATCATTTTGATTGGATCTAAATCTTATTATAACATTTGTATAAAAAAAAATACAGAAAAGTTAGCGCCTATATCGTGCTGTACCTATTCACCCCATTACCTTCAATGTCTTAATTAACGAGACCTAACCTGTGCTCTACATGATTAGATAGGACTAATGCTTATTCAAAGTAGATCAACGACCAATCGTTTAGTTAAGTACTATGTTACGGTACAAATTGCTATTGCTATTACTGATGTAGCCGTCGCGGCGTAGGTAATGTCTAGTACTTAAGTTGTGTATTTATTTTGTGCTATGAATATAATATCTATCTATCAACGCCTCAATACGTAGGTACACCGCGGGAAATCAGTATCATATGGCCGTCGTAGCTCATTCGACTAGAAGCCGAAGATCGGTCAGGTCTAATAGTATAATTCCTAATTCAAACGTAATCGTAATTCAAACGTAGCTTCTGTTACTAATTCAAACGTAGCTTTTCTTATTTAAACGTAGCTGTTCCTAATTGCGTGAAAAATAGATGGCGTACTGTTAGACTGAAGTCCAACTTCAACGTTATTTGTTGTTTAGTGACATTTTGACATTTCACATCAAAAATAACCAATCGCCGTGTTGATAGACCTCTACATTACACCATGTGCTGATTTTTGATACGCGATAAACATATAGCCCATTCAAACGTGGTTGTTTCTAACTTCCTAATTCAAACGTAGTCCAACGAAAAAATCGTTTACGCCCCAATACCTACGCTGCAGTGGGCAGAACTCGGCATTCCGCTGGGCGTAGTACTCCGCTCATTAGACGAGGCGCCGATGAGCTGTTGTTCCCCGTAATTAAACGGGAGCACGCATGCGCCAACCACGCCCAGCCGCGCAGCCTCCGCACGCCCTCACCCCGGCCTTTAATTACTGCCAGCACATTACCCCTTAATGTGGGGCCAAAAGGAATCTACGTGTGTGTCACACACACGTAGGAAAATCCCGGTTTGTTCACGAATAAATGTTTGTCCCTGCGAGTAGTACGAGTGCGATCTGCGGTTATGGAGGTTTCTAATTAGGGTACACTGTTGATCTTATGATCCTATTGTCATGTCTGATTTGATTTCTTTGTGGTTTAAGTACCAGGCCGTAATTATGGGGTCCCGGGTTCCCAGGTCGATGGTAATAGACACCCACAATACCAGTGGAGTCATAGGTAAATGCGCTGCTTCACGCCGGTCTTCTGTGTGGCTGTGGTATCACTGCGATCGAGACGGTCCATTCAAGCCAAAGCGTGGCTCTCCCACGGTTCAATTGATGCATGGTTATACACATGGTCATAGACTGTAGACACGGTGGCAAGTCGAGTTTTTGGACTAGGTATGGACCGTTATTGTTGAGACGTAAGTGCTACTTAAGCACTGCTGGGGGTAACTAGACCTGGCGCCGACTGTAAAGAATCTCTTTATTCAATTTCAAATCTGAGTTCTATCTCATGTCAATTTCATTATTTCGTCGTAAAAGTCAACAATAATGTATAGCACGAATATCGTTTATTTTAAATTACCCAATTGATGCATTTTAGCATGCACATTGAATTGTTAAAAAATAATTCTATCCATTTGATCGCCAAAGTCCAACTGATGCGCAGAAAACTATAGAAAATATTTGGCACCAGTTTAGCATCGATTCAAAACAATAAACCTTTTTGTAAGACAAGAATTCTTGTTCTCACATAATGTACAACTATAATTCCTGTAAAAGTTGTTAGAAAATTGAAACAGCTCGGCGGTAATGGAAACGTTGTGAGGAAACCTAAACGTTTCAGAAATTAATCTTAACGTATAGCCATTATCTAGTTGTTTTTGTGTCTTTGGTTACAAAGGTCAGACGGCAGTAGCTTCATAAACGGGTGCCAAGAACAAAATCGTACTATCTGCTAAGTAAATACATAGTAGATGCGATTTTGTTCTTGGGACCCGTCGCATTGTAATTAGAAACCAGACTCCCCAAATCCTGAATCATGCGACTACTCCAAAAAATTAAGTCCGATATGTTTAATATAGGAGATCGGACTTTGTTCTTCGGAGGAAGTGCATGGTCGAAGCGTACTCTGGTCTCCAGAGCGACCCTTTGGACGCAACCGAGACACGCTAAGATGAGAGACTTATAATTCAACGCAAAAATCTAAAGAACTACTTATAAGAAGAAAAGTCTTCATGCTACGGATAATAGTTACACGAAAGACATTATTAAGACATATCTATCTACCCTATCTACATATCTAAGTGCTTAAATTGTAAGTAGCACACGGGGACGTTACGTATAATATATAGTATATGTACGTGGAGGCAAATGTGCTCATTTGTTACAAAAGTGGGGGTATGGGGAGGGGGGTGTTACGAATGCGGCCCACGTTCAGTAGCTTTCTCATTTTTCACTACATTGGTTTTACGTGTGAATTATTGTTTGTTGCTCGACTCTTCGCTTACTTTGTTTGTTTAGGGAAAATGTTTTGGCGAAACTAGTTATAGATCTAATTAGTTTAGAAATAGTTTTAAAAAAAATTCACTCATAAATCAAATGTTGTAGATACATGTTTCTAATCGGACGTCTACTCATACACACGATATAAATACGTATACTCGTAACTTCTTATGATCTAGCATGCAATTCAGTTTTCAATATAAGATTCCCAAGTAAATACGACTTGAGGAGGGGAGAACGTAGGGTAAAAACGCCTACAGGTTAAACCAAAGATGCGTTGGTAATTTTTTTATAACTACGTGAAGAGAGCGAAAATTCGGACGACACAAGTTTAGTACATATCTATAAATCTCTTGACTTGAATTGACTCTAACTTTTATGTAAAACATTTCGTTAATTAAAACTGGCCCGGACGCATTTGATTATGGACCTTGCCTCATACATTCAATCAAATTGGTCGTGGGTTCAATCCTCAACCTGGACAATTTCCCCGTCCCGTTCATGTCATTTTGTATGACACTTTTGCTATTTATGTTAAACGTGTCATGTTGTATTATATCTATACATGTTTAGGTGGCACGCAAATAGACAGATATTTTCGAAATCATTACCAACTAGATATTTCAGAAGCTTACGATACGACTCAAACGCTGTATCCCCAGGGATGCAAAGAAGACCTAAATCGGAGGCCAACTGTGTAAATTCAATAAAAAACCGCCATTAATTTACCTACACAGGTGCATACATTAGTATAACCACACAGACAAGTCATACATCGTTATGAGTAATATCGCTCATCGCGAATGCACGCGCGATCTCGAGAGTTCTTTCACAAGTTTAGCCGCTTTTACATACAAAAATTGGGACTTTTGTTGAGCCGAGTTCGCATTAAAACTTCCAACGAATTCGCAATTGAAATCCAAGTAATAAAGAATATGCCATATATTAGGAGAGATGTGTATGAATCATGTTTATTGGGGAGGTCGCTGTGGAGCAAGACGCTGAATAATAGGACTTGTGCATGTACAAATAAAGTTTGGAGTGGTCTGCTCGCCGAGTGCGGAGCTGCGAACCTGCCGCGGTTTCAGATGTGTGATTAAATTCTTCTAAAAATATAAGGAATTCATTTCGTAAAGGAGAAAACTTGGTGATTATGTTTTGTCTTTCTAATTCAATAATGTTACTATGAAGTGACTTGATGACAAGAAGTCATTTGCAATGGTAGTTGAACGTTTGTTATTGAAATTTATTTCCACTTTTCCAAAAATAAGAAGTCATTAAATTAAAACCTAAGTTCTCTGGAATAATCTTACTAAGCTATTCTATTCAATAAAAGATATCAAGTTGATCATTGATAGACTAAAACTGAATTTAGTCCAGCGATGAAGTTTTATTTCTATGTTCATTGATTTTCAAACATACCTAGAATACTTAATAAAAACCAACACACACGTAGGTACCTACATGTTTGAAAAGCCTTGTTAAAAGTTGGTAAAATACTTAAGCAATTCACATTCGTAGAAATCGCAGACTATGTAAAATTGTGAAGTAAGATTTAGAAGTTACATTATTTACATTCGTTTTTGAGTGTAAATCACATTCAATTTCGGTGTTTGTTACTTCCCAAACGAGTAGGCGTATTCCATGGGCATGTATCTATTTTGTTTATCGCATATTTACAGGGCGTATTTATTTACAACGTGCCGCGAACATCCATTTGCCTTTACAAAGAGGCTATACAAGGCGAGACTGTCCAAACTCAATCTAAATTTCATTTTACGCCTCAAGTATCACGTACGAGCATATAGAATAGACTCCGTCCTTCGCAACTCCAAGAACGTCCGCTGTCAAATTTTAATTTCTCCCTCAAATATTTACCGTAGGAAAAAGGATTCCCCGGCGGGCCCCGGTCTAATAAGTTTTCCATAAGAGCGGGGGGGGCGGCCCCGTCTCGGTGGGGTTAAGGGGGAAGGCAAGAAGGTTCTTATTGTGTTTGCCGAAGCTAGCGCATCCGGGCGCATACCTAACAAGATGGATATGTACTCAGCCACCCGCTCGGACCGCCCCTATGTACGCTTTGCACCGAAATTGCATTTTCGAATACTAATTCCGCGTCTGTGCTAACCGTACCGTTTTCGGTCGTCACGTTTACGGCGGGTTTTATAGGACGTCGGTGCTGAGACAGAGGTTTGTGGTTGCAAGCCTTTTAGATGAAATAAACTCCTCAAACTCACTTGAAGTTAATATTCTTTCTATCTAAAGTCTCCTTTTAATTTCTACAACTAGTAGCTCATGGTGAGCATTAACCTGCCCAATTCTTTTTTTCACTATAAAAAAAGTAATTAATGTGGTTAAGACCAATTCAAAAAAAAACATAGACAATCCAGCCAGTGACTCTTGAGGTATCAAATAGTGTAACTATCTCGACTTAATTTTTTAAACATGGCCACAGAATATACATAATTATGTAGCATATAAAAAAGCTTTTGGCCTAAAAGTTTTATTTGAAAATGCATTTTTATCACCTTAATAAATCACGCTAAGAAAATATTGTATTCAATTAATTCATGAGCTCTCAAAAGTGTTTAAATAGCTGAGTTAATTCGACGGCAATCAACTTCTTTCGTCCAATAAAGGAGCAATGAACACCACTTACGAGTAATTACTGTATTGGGCCCTACGTCATAAATATCCGAAAAGACCTTCAGGGCCCGAGTCCTATATAGTCGAAGGGCTAGAATGTAATCCTTACTTGATAATACTTAGTTTTAGATGATAACTTGTGCTAAAGCAGTGAGAAGATAAAAAGTGCGCATAACTAAGGAATGTAATACATTTTATTACTGCTCCTAATTTTCATACTCGTTGCTCTTCCGATTGCACTCATACTAAAAAATATTTTTCTTTTAACTCTTCTAATAAGCTAAAAAATCATCTATTGTTAGGATAGGAACCGCGAACTTAAACTTACTTATTTACAATACGACGTCCTATAGTACGTCCGTCATTGATAGCGTGACAATATCGCATAATTACGTACATTCTTGCTTGTTGCTTGGACCATAGAATGAAACGACTGTGTCTGTCAGATCTAGGCATCTGTTAGACACCGAAAATTAACACAATCATATTGTGTTAATTTTATAGAGTATTAGGCATTATTATTTATGTCAGCTTAGGGCATGAGAGATATTTTGAGTGGGACCGGTAGACACAATAAATCTAAATATTAGTAGGGACTACGAATGACAGATCATAAAATTTCAAATTATAACTTCACTACATCCCATCCCTTGCACTATACAGCCTATTTCGTCGGGTTCGTCGCATTCCTACAGCGTAATTAAAGTGATACGCGAACAAAAAGCCGCGGTTGTATCGCGCGAATTCGCCGGGGCGCGCGTTTTTGCCGCGTCAAAAACACGCGCGGCGAACGCCGACCCGCCATAAATTAGGACCAGGCGAAAGCCGACGCCGGCGATACGAAGGCGTTAAATAAAAACATTAAAGGCTGCCTGAAATAATCGACGGGAAAAACGGCATATCGACCGATTTGGCCAGCCGGAGACGGCCGCGGACGTGATATCTGCCAATTCGACGCTCATTGTTGCTAGGATCGAGCCTGGGGTAAAAAGTCGACATAACTATCTGCAACGTCTTTCTTTTTAGCTTCCAATTGTTTCAAAACAAACACAATTGTAGGGTTTCTTGAAACCAGCAGCGCATCTGTGATTCTGGTGTCGATCTCTGAGCTACCCACAACTCTATTTACCTTCCTCTTATTTCAGTATCATGAACCATTATCTACAAGTATTTGTTGAACTACTAACTGTGAAAAGTCAGGTAGGTATGTTTTAACAACTTATTTGACTTTAGTTGTTAATGTCCATTAATGACGCCGACGCAATGAAACAAAAGACAAAACACAAAATTTCCCCAACCTACTACAAAATATGTTCGTAGCTTTCGTTTCTTTCAGATTTTTTATGAAGAGGTAAACAACTGCGCACCCTAAAGTATGTGTTATGATAAGTTTTCGTCTTACTGCGTATCCTCCTTTCCCCTCTCGAACGCCCCAGCAAGCACTTGTCAGGGTTTTTAACTTAAGATAATATCATGACAATAATGCTTTTGTAATTCAATTTATAAATCCTCAGAAAGAAATTCAAAAATTTTCATTCGAGCTTTTGAGTTTGCTTATCTTATCATTGTGGCTTTGTCTTTACGAGTATTGTTCTACTCTCTCGTTCAAAATTATAGGTAGATACAGGTATTGCAATCTTATAGGTTGTCAACCCAGACATCTAAAAGTGCAGACTCCCACATCATTTACCTTCGACTGTTTCCTTGATGGTAAACCCAAAAGGGATTGGTAATCTAGAAAATTGCAACCTTTCTCAAATCTAAGTGTCGCAAATTGGATCTCACATCTTGTCTCAGGGTCATAAACTGTACATCTCGACATGTGCTGAAAATGCTGAAATTATTGGGGCCCATCTGACCGGGAGGGGAGCATACATTTTTAACGTCCCCTGCCCACCACTAGGGGGCGCGAAGGGAGAAAATTACAAAAGAAAACAGCCTTAATTTCCAATGTCATCTCCGTACCACCTAATCCTCTTATCGTTTTATATTTTGGCCTTTGAATTTTCATTTATTTTTGTTTGTTTAAGGAAAAGGTCCGACGGATTTCGGCTCGTCGTCTATTGATTCGGCCGATTATATGTATTTTATTTAAGGAGTTTTTCGATACGCCAGTTATTGGAAGATGTTATTGTTTCATTTAATATGGACGTAATTGACTGTCTTAAAATGAAATTGAATACTTTTAGTTGGTAACAGTCGGCGTATTTTCACTACCCTGTTTACATTATGTAAACGCTATCAAAACATTCTGAGATGATTATGTAATTTATATAATTCTTTCATTCTTTATATAAATAATTTCAACGGTGAATGTCTTATCTCATTCACTTTATTACCTGCTTGAGACAGTAGCTTGGGCATATTTATTTTCTTGCGATCATTCTAATTTCGATTCTATCGAAAATAGATCAGGTGATGTTCGCTAACATTCTCCTTATAAATATATCGGAAAGACAGAAGTCGGTTATATATTGTCATACTATTTTAAGACCAAAATACAATTCTATATCGTCTTAATACATAACGGAAAAATTATAAATGACACGATTGTCAAATACAACATTAAACGTAGTACATTTTTATTTGTACGAGTATTTTCTTTTAACATTAAATAGTAGATTCATAAACTATTAAAATTCATTCACAAGAAAAAACTTTTTTTCAGAGTTAGTAAAAAATATTACCAAACCAAACTGTTAAGTAAAAGACTTCAACGATTTAGTAACTAAAGTAAGTATAGCTCAATATTTTCGTATTATACCAATTCATAAATTGAACAATCCCTACATTGCAATGAAGTCGTATAAAAATCGCTCTATTAAACATCTATAGAATCGTCCAAACAATTTCTCCAACATCCACACTGAGACAAATGCTGATACTTACACATACGTACTCTTTTTTCTCTTTTTCTCGTTCGCGATGCAGATTCGAGCAGACAATAGTACGTCAGTGGTCGAAGTCGCATTAATCAGGTATAGTGCAACCATAATTCAATCAGTTTGTAGGCATCGGCCGGCTGAGGAGTGACCGGTGAGGGGGAGGTAGGAACGCAGCAGCGGGATGGAGGTGTCTAATTGAAAAGGAGTTCTTTTTCGTAAATGTCTTACTTTAATATATATTGATTGAACAAAAAGATAGGAAATAAAGAGAGCTATTTAGTTAGTAGCCATTTTACATTTGTGTTTTTGACTTCTTTTGTATACGGGTTTACAACGAAACTGTTCCGTAATGAATGAGAATATACTTAGTTACATAATATCATGTGATAAACTATAAACTTAAATGTTTAAACAAAAGACGTCACACTGCGCGTGTGACGGGGTTGGGGTTGTTATTGGAAAGTTGTTCTTACTAATTAAGTATAATGTTTTATTTACTTAAGTACTTTGTTTTTTTTATATAATTTTTAATAAGACGAAATCACTTACCATCAGATGTGCCGATTTTTCTTCTGATATTTGGCAGAGGAGCAGAAAGATCACAAGATCAGATGGTAAGCGATTGCCGCCGCCATAACAGTAGAGTCACAAATCCACACTAATATTATAAAAGCGAAAGTAACTCTGTCTGTCTGTCTGGCAGTCTGTCTGCCTGTTACTCTTTCACGCCAAAACTACTCAACGGATTTAAATTAAATTTGGTATACAGATAATCTAGACCCTGAGAAAGAACATAGTATTAGGCTACTTTTTATTGCGAAAAGGGGGTTGTAAGGGGTTGAAAGGGGGGTAAAAAGTTTCTTTTCCACGCAGACGAAGTCGCGGGCGGCCGCTAGTGTGCTATAATGTTTGTCCGCGATAATGTAAAACAGAAGTAGAAGTACCTACTCGCCGCATCCATCTGCCCAGTTTGTCTCACATCCGTGTCCGGGAGCGACGACGATCCTCTTTCATATTTTACATAGAATGCGCCGTCAATACGCCCCTCTCAGCTCCGATCACTCAGCAAGTTGGTGGATGAGGACTGGATCTTTATATCCGGATGGGCTTAATTTCTTTGCGCATATGTTATCCGTGAGTTTACGTTTCAATATTTGTTATGACAAAAGCAAAATTACTTTTACAGAAGTAAATTTGAAGAATTTATTCTAAAAAAGATCAGGGTCACTTGACCTGACTACAGTTTCTGGCTATTTAAAAAAAAACAATATGTTAGTCGGACCAAATCAGGTAGCTTTATGAAACAAACTCTAAATTCCTTTATAGCCAGTAGCAAAAACAAAACGTGTCAATTTAGACAGAGGCAAAAAACAATCTGTAACAGATTTTAGGACAACCTTTAGAGCAGTAGATTAAAACAGTTTTAAAATTTGCTCTTAACTCACTAACAGCAGAAAATCATCAAATATATATGGGTACTGACAGTAATTTCTGAAAATTTCAGTAGTTAACATGTGTTCAAGTATATTTCCTATAAAATTCAGTAAAAATCAAAAGTTTAAATACCTGTAGTATAAAATTGATAGATAAGTACCAAATACATTTTCATTGTTTACAACTACGTAACATTTTATCCCAAAAATGGAGACTCGTATTTTAAAATCCAATTCGTGCTCTAACCACATAAAATCCTCTAGATCTATAAAACATGTAAATTAGTAATTTATGATGGTAAAGGTCTTTCTCGGAACAACATTAGACGCCATTAATTGGGCTAAACCAATAAAGACGACATCGAGACACGTGTAGTTTGGAAAGGCCCTTTTGGAAATATAAAAAGGTTATCAAGTGAGAAAAGGACGAGCATTCAAGTGGTTCCGCTGGGTTTTTAATACTTTTCAACAATGGTTTTCACTACAACTAATCAACCAGATACAAAACTATACACTTACCTATCTATTTCCCAAGTGAGTTGGAAAAAAAATCTTCATTTAAGCTTTTCATAGAGGCCTTCCCCAATGTTTAGCTATTTCACCCCGTCTTCTCCAGCGGCTTTTCGCAGATCGTCTCTCCATCTAGCCGAAGAGCGGCCTTCACTACGCTTTCCGAGTCGCAATCTCCACTCCAGAGACTCTTCTACAACAACGGTTGTCAGTTCTTCGTCAGATATGGCCAATCCACTACCAATCCAGCTTGCTGAATCGATACACTATGTCGGTCACTTACCTACCTAACGGACTAAGGTTAGGTTAGGTAGGCACTCTGATATTTTACATAATAAAGGGTTGTTTGGTTCTCAGATATTTTACTGCTGTACCCCAAAGTCCGAAACGAAACAGTTTGACGATGTATTCTAAATATTTCTTTGGCCTGCCGAGCCTCTTTAATTGTTGTTTTTGTTCGAATTCCGTTTTTTGTGATTGATTCAGCATGCAGTTGTCATTGTGTTCGTTCAGGTTTCGATCACGTTTTTTCCCGAGACTCCGATTGTTTGTGTGTTTTAAGGAACAAAGTTAAAGTTATTTTTTTAACTCTGCATGGTAATGCGAGCTTTAATCAATCTGATGAATTTCAAACAGGCATGCATTCAAGTTATTTTAAACACGTCTGCAGCGACTAAATGGAATTGATATATCTGAAGAAGTAAATGTCGCCCCTGATGAATGACTGAATATTAAAATTTCCTTTTAGCGACATTAGTATGAAACCTTTTTTAAAAAACCTTTTCTACAAATAAAAGTTTTTCACCCTATTCAAATGATTGCTTACTTTCCAAACATGTATGATACCTACCCGGGCCTCACTGAAGACAGCCGTGAAGCAGTGCCTATGCTGTGTGTGGTGTGTCACTGAGTGATAGTGGGGGATAAAGGGGTTACAAGGTTGGCAGCACACTTGTGACTCTACTGGTGTTGCGGTTGTCTTTGAGCGGCCGAAATCGCTTATTTTACAAACTTCTCGCAACTTTAATGCAACCGGGAATAACATAATAAGATAAAAAAGAGGTTGTCTGCCGTAAGATAAAAATTAGTTTGTAATTTTATCGCGAAAAAAAATTAAATTGAAAAGCGCATGCGCAGAAGCACTAAAGCACTACCCCCTCTTTTCTCCCCAATGCAATTTCGCTCATCAGTCTGCCGAACTGACAGCAACTGCCCATTTTAATATATGATTTATAATTTGTGGACGTTCCTTAGTCATAAGAAGCTCCAACGCCTCCGCCATAGAGAATCGAACCCAGGACTATCCGCTAGTCATCCCTCTCGCATTTATCACGCCGTGACTGCACCCCATACATTAAATATGTGAGCCATTCATAATGTTTCATTAAGTGGTAATGCGTTTATGATACCCGATCAAAGGCATTGATGTGTTATCTCGAAGGTGCGTTTTAACAAAATTTCCAATAATGTATTGGGACTTTTCGGCTGATTCATTTCCATTTTGACTGCTAATGCTTCGGACGCGCCTTTATTGATTCGTGATTGAATTATAAAAGAGGAATGAAGTAAATTCTCGTCCAATAAAAGGTTGCACACATATGACTATTACTCGTGTTTGTAATATCTCATTCGAAATGTGTACTTTTTCTAATTTTTATGTGAAATTTATTTAACTCCCTTTTAATATCAACTTAGGATCCCGCCCTGTTTTAACCTAACTCGTACAAATGACCCAATTTTCTATACAAAAATTCACAAAATTCCTTCAAAACAAGTGACTGAGACTGAGAAACTTACCAAGCTCCCAGTTTGCAATCTATATTTGACTTTAACCCTCGAAACTAAAGTTAGTCATGGTTTTAAAATGATGCTGTAACTGTTTAAAAGTGACAGCATCATTTTAAAAACAAGACTCACTCTAGACTATGTTTTATAACAAGGGGGATAAAGTCTATCTTGTAACTTTAATGCTACCAAGCTCTTTCCTTACATGCGATAAGATGATGAAGAAAATATTGCAAATCACGGCAAGCAACCCTACATTTTCTTATTATCCACCAAGCAATCCAATATCACCAAAGCATTCCATTTCTCACGCTACTATTATCAATTAGAGTCATATTTGATAGTCAATTTGTTGGCCGTTGCATGATTTACAAGAAACCAACAATTTCATTTGCCAAACCATCCTACCGTAATAGTTTAACATGCACTATCTTCAGCAACCATACAATTTTAACTGCAAATCAAATTGTGGTTTGACGTTAGCATTTGAATATCTCTTATTGCGCTTGCGCTCATAAGAATTCGCTCAGATCTGGGGCAATTTGCGAGAGTAATCGAACCGCCGTCAGAACAAAACATAAAGCGTTTTACGACTATCCCCACTGATTTATTCCTCATTCATAATTTGATGTTTCGGAACATCAGAGGATTTAATAACAACCGATAGAGATCGCTTAAACCGATGTAAAACTGCGCGCATCTTGTGTAACAATCGTAAAATACACATTAAGACGCCTTAAGAGACTGCGGTACAGATCCAACCAGAAGTCTTTCATCCTTAATCTACGGCTATTTTAAACGCACCGAGATTTGGGAAGTTTATTGGCCAACGTCATAACAGCTTTTATTGCTATAAATCGTTATTACGCTAATATCGTTTTATTACGGCCATTTAAATGCTGTTTCTTAGCCTAAATACGTCGGTAATGTTGTTATCTTATCAACGTCGAGATGAATTTCATCACTGGTAGATACGGTTTCATCGACCAGACTTTGGTTATCAATCTGTACGTGTTTACTTCGCTCTTTATGGCCAGTATGTAGGTACTTGAGTGTCAACGCTCCGATTGTTGACGCCGCTGGTGAAAGTATAGGGGCGTCGAGTACTAGCGAGGTTTCCTCTAACAAAAAACCTACGTCACGCAGCCAGTTGCCAATGTCAACATCAGCTTCGTTGTAAAATACTGCGACTAGCGTAAACACTTAATTAACATCATAAAGTACCAAGACGCCGCAATCTCCCAACACTTATCAAACGTCCATAATAATTTGAGACGCGTTGTTATGGCGAGGTGCAAAAGTGGCTGACCTGACATCACGCCTGTGACCCTCGCTCGCGTGCCTCCTTCTCACTCGCGCGCGCCCGTCCCTTTTCAACATCACGCCCCCACTCTCCTAATAATCTTCTTAAAGTCACATGTTTTAGTGGCGTCTTTAAATTAATGAACTCTAAATCTTCAGCTGTAAATTCGATTTTGGATCGTATGCGCGCTCGGACACCGCAGTGTCTCGGTCCATCACCGTCATGCATTGTTATGTCGTCTTCTTTGGCTTTATAAACAATCTCTTTTATTTTCACCTAGGAGTTGAATCGGCGCGCGCTTGTGGAATTCCTGTGTCTATTCTTATCGGGTGGTCGTTCCGTAGGTAACAAGAGCACAAAGGTTGTTGTGAGGTGCCACGTCGTGTCAGCGTTGCTAACGGAATGAACTCTCGTGACAAGATTGTTTCTTTTTTATCTCCCTCCTTCAAATCGGCACCATGTAATACAGTTACGTGTTAATGACGAATCGTGAGGTACGAAAAAAAATGGAGATATAACTATTTCAATGGCAGATTTTTACATTTTAGTAGCGGGTTCGTTGTCGGTAATGGGTTGTCGAGCTTGGCCGTACTTTTTGTAAAGTGTAATTTGTCATTATTCAGCGTCAGTTTTTGCTGACGTTATATCATATTAATTGCGTCCCTCTTTGAGTGTTTTCCTAGCAGCTTTAATAGAGTCTGATGTAGGAATGCGGCCATAATTTGTAATGAGCAAGGATCGTGAGATATTTCTCTACGCTTCGCTTCTTTAATAGGTTTAGCTCGTTACGTCGTTCCCATGCTTTCTGTACTGAATGCTTTTTTCTTGTTCCATTTAAATTGGGTGTGATTTAAGGTTTCATTACTACTATGTTGATGAGCTTTGCAAAGAGACACTCGTTTACTTCAGAGTGCAAGTATTTTTTTATGTCCTTTTGCACTGGCACTTGGTCACTTGGTCGGTGTAACGTAAAACAGGTTTTATTTTAATTTATGTTTAGATATGTTAAGTACTCGTATCTATTAGAATTTCTATCTGCAACACTTTACTTGTCCTTCGTTTTATATCTCCATTGTAATTGCTAGACTCATCAAACCCTGGATCGTAGTCCTTCGGCTTTCAAGCGATTGGCTCTTGATTCAACTAAGATTAACAGGATTTGATGGGATTTTTACCACGTTTCTAAAAGTCATGTGAGAAAAGGTTGCTTGTAAACAACCATCACCATAACGTACAAAGACAGATCAGTCACACCACAAGTTAGACTAACTTCGTTTGGCTATTTTAGATATTCGCTATTGAAACACTGAACCAATCAACCAATAAGGCTAAAAAACAAACAAGGTACACGCATTCCTAGAAATAAAATTGGAAGCCAACTGCTACAAATTACCAATTATCTACAAAAAGGTATGCTTTGCCTTGTTCGCGCCAGGAGCGTGCAAGTCGCAATTAGCTCTCAATCAGAGCTATCTGCGCCCCGGGTTCTCGATTAATCGCAAACCCTAACGCAATCCGGTATCTGCTATACTATTTATAAAGAGATAAACTCTATAGACATCGATAAACCTTAAACCTACCTAAACAAAGCAAAAAGGCGAAACACTAACGCGATGCAATGGACTCTCAGCGCCATCTATTGATAGACACAACTCAACGCTGTGATAATCGGAGTGAGAGATGCGCCGCAGATTTCGTAGTAGTTGTAATATTTGCCAGAAGATGGCGCTGGGAGTCGATTACATCGAACCAGTGTTTCGTCTTTACGGGTTACATTTTTAAATCTTGTGGTTTTATACTCATGTCATCTGTGTATAAATAGTATAGAAGGCTGATAGGTTATGTTTGCGTTGCCTGTTTAACACGCGATGTCAGTAGCGCGCATTCTATATCTGTAATTTAGGTTGGATAGTTAGAAAATACAAGTTTTTGTCTTTGCTAGGTAAAGTGTCATATTATACTAACATCCTACTGATACTTGTATTGCCAATAAATACCAATTACCACGTTACTTCGCAATCAAGACGGGGTCTGTCTTCTCACGTCGCAATTTTAAACGATGCTGCGCTGTATTTAAACAAGCACGAAGCAGAAATTAAGTGCAATTAGACGAGCGGGAGGGCGTGCGGGAATCTGTGGAAAAAGATCGGCATGCGCGCGCGACGCCGAACGTGTTGCTCGGAACGCGGGCAACCCTCCTGCGCTGAGGAGTATGCTTTTAGATCGCGGGAGAGCCGGGCTTCAGCATGGATGAGTGATACAGTGAGCAGAGTCACTATAAGCCAAGTCAAGTCAAAATATTTTTTACTAGTATAGGCTTGTGGACAGCATTTTCAAATATTATTGAAAATATATAATTTACACGGCCTCGATGGCCTAGACTAGGGCATCCTTACACTTTGAGTACCAGATAAGGGTAATTAATAGGCCTCTCAAAATGCTCGCCACTTTGATTGATTTTCGGCTACTCGCATCCAGCATCAACACTGCATTACATGTCATGCAAGATTCTATCAGTGAAGACCTGTTGTTAGCTTTAAGATACCTATTGTAATAATTATTGTGCTAAGACAGCTGTTGGTTTTCCAAATAAAACAGAATAAATAAATAAAGATATTTTCTAGCTCGCTCGATCGTAAATGATGTCCAAACAGTGAGAGATACTGCAGTCCAGCTACTCGGCAGGTTGACTTGTACACTAACTCTCTGTAGTTAGAAAATAGTTATTTTCACTGTAAAAGTAAGTAAACGGAGCGTAGATCGATACGTTTGTGAGCGCAAACAACTGCCTAGTAATTATCGGTACTGGTGTATTTGCACTATCTTTTGTTAGCTTACGAATTTAAAGAGAAATGAAACTTATGCACTTTCTTGTTATACATTGGCTGAAATGTCTTCCAACAATGGCATTGAAACCAAAAGTAAACAAAATGTTGCCTTTGAAATAGCGTGCATGAAATTTTTTATGCAATACTATTCAATGTCTTTTAGTGGTATGCATATTTTTTATACCTTCTATGGAAAAAAATACATGGGTTCCTAACTAATTAGGTAGGTTGGCGCAGCGACCCAAAGTGAACCTTGGCCTTAGATAAATAAGAGCCTCGATCTAGGACGATCCTGCGCCACCTACCAGACAACAGCCTGGAGTCCACACAAATCTTTGTCAACTTCATCCCTCCAGTGGCAACTTGTCTTCGACTATTTGGCCGTCCCAGGATCATGCGCCAAAAAAAGTATAGGTAAAAAAAATATACCTATATCATAGAAGTTTCATGACAAAACATGTAATAGGTTTTCTGAATAGTGAAAATATGCCCATTTTGGCCATAAATAAAATATGCATTGCTGGCAATACAAACTTTATGCTAGAAGGTGATAAGTACGAGTATGTAGTTGGTTTTGTATCTTTTCCAAGACTGGATTAAATAAGGCCAATGATAGAGATCATTGAAGGAATTTAGTAAATGTTTATGCCCGGGCTCATATTAGGCCATTTACAAAAATATATTTCTTATTATCTACAAAAACTACCCAATTGAGAAGAAATGAGGATTGCGGCATTCGATAAATTGCGTGGCATTAATGATGTGTTACTGAATCATTTTTTTACATTGTATCAGCCAATAAACGATCAGATGATACACCTCTAGATCCAGTCTTTCATTCTCCGGTCATTCATACTCTGTTCCATTCTACTCGTCTTACATTCCGTTTTACTTTTACTTAATACATTCTTGAATTCTTCTTCTGGTCTTCTACTTCTTGATCTTGCTATTAGGCTACCCATTTCATGCAGTAAAATCGAAATACTCGCCATAAAGCCTTCAATCAACAAGTTGATTACATATCACACACATAATTCTTAATAGTTATAGCTCTCTACGACCAAACTTTACAGTCTAACAATGTTGATGGAAGTTAAATATTTATTTCAATAAGCTATTGGTTAATGTTATTACATTGACTTATATTAATGATTTTTATTTTTGTTACAGGTAAGTGTGCCAGTCATCTGACAGATCTGATATGATAGTAAGTAACTAGTACTAGTATCTTGCATCTATTTACGCGCCTAAAATGGCGCAAAAACGTAATCTCACATTGACATTTACCTCGAAACCACGAGCTCTCGATAGAGATGTGAAAAAACAAAGGGCCAATTAAATATCGATATAATTAACTAGTTTTTGTGTTAAAAAAATCAAAAGAACTGAAGTAGAGATATTATAAAGGACGTAATGGATGAATAAACAGGTTCCTACACATAAGAAGTATCCAAATCAGTAAAATTAAAGCTATGTGCTAAAAGTTTTTGATTGTCTTCTTTTTCTTCTTCAGCAGCATATATTTGGGAGACCAAATTTTTTGCCCTCTGCAAAGCATATGCCTCTCCAATTTCTCTCCATTTCCTTCTGTCGTTGGTCTCCCTGGACCACGCTGCCCTAGCTTTATCTTTAATGTCGTAGGACCATCTGGCAGTTTGTCCGCCATTACTCCTCTTTCCGTCAGTTTTTTATTACACTTTATTCATCTCTAAGTCCATTTATTCATTTAATGTTCTCTCTCCTAGATGCGTCCACAATACGTCGCTATCCCGAACATTCTTGTGATCCTCGCTTCACAAACAAGCTTAAAAAAAATAGCTCTAAAACAGATTTTATACTGCCTATTATTTCCAAAATGCCACTTAGTTATCTTTTTTGGAATTACTACTGGAATACTCTATATTTGGAAAAAATCGGCTAATATAAATCAACCTCCAATTGCAAAGAAAACAATATGACAATATAATCGATTTTCTCATGCACAATGTCACATCCCTACCGCGATGCGCAGACGCAACACGCAACAATATTGCGGGCGCTCAATCAACGCCAACACTACATCACAAACTGATAACTGCCACCCATGTTCACTCTTACTTTGTAAGTGTTAAGGTTCAATTTCGAAGTTTCGGCTATTTGCGAGGCTCTGGGCATTAGGTGCCGAACATCAGGAGTATTGTTCTGGGAGCATGTGGCGGTGAGTTAGTACCCATAACAGGCTGTAACTGTTAATTATATGGCGAAGAATCGCGGGGCTAAGAGTGCTTTGTCTGAACATATTTATGGGGGGCTGGCGGTTGTCCACTGGGTGAAGTGTGTCGGAGATTTGATGGATTCTGTATAAAAGAAAACCTTTGGTCTGTAGGAAAAAGTCATCCATCTTATTAACTGTCACAGTAGCGGACTAGAACTCTGAAATATATGATAAAAAAATAATAAAATGGTAGTATTCTATTAACTAGTCAAACACTCGTACAGATAAACAAAGTTTTGCAAATAATATTAAACTAATGAATCGGTAGTTAAATCTTAAAATATAAATTATAAAATAGAAGTGTACATTTAACGTAGGCGTTGTATGGCTACGAACGAGTTTAGATGTGATTCGATAATAAATTCATATATCTGCACATAACGATATACAAATAAGTGGTTTTAAAACTGGCTTGGATATTTTTTTAGAGCGAACCCTTTTCTAACCAAATGTAAGATGACCGTTGGCAAAACGCACGCGCAGCAAAAGAATTGTCATTATTCGGGATATAATTTCGAAAGCGCGCGCAGACGATGAAAAACCGCACACGACTTTTACGGTGACAGCGCGATGGTTTATGGGCCGGCTGTCAGCCTCCCGATCGTTCGATTAACATTCAAACCCGCAATTAGCCCAGACGCTTTCATTTCCCACTATGTTGCTTTCCATTGTTCGCCTCAACCACGCCGAGAATGCCTCCCCTCACCTATCACGTCGAAAAGACAAAAATTAAAAACGCAAAAAGTTATTTATAGTCTTCATTATCAGAAAGGAGGACTTTTATGATTTCGATTACCAATTCCTCTCTCATGCACCACACACAAAAACGAATCCAACGATTCCATTTATACCAAAACCTCGCCGAGCAATTAAAGACAGTATTCCATCGACATAAAGACTTCTGCGCGTCATTTGATTTTGACAGATGATGACTCTGCGACTGTTGTATGTAAATCGGTACTTGCCGATATCGTCCGACCTCCCAGAAAGAAGCTAGCGATGCGAACCGCTGCCCGCGACCTATCACGATTAATTCGAACAATTAAGTAGGTATCCAGACTGGACATAAAACAAACTGTCGGATCCCAACAATGGGCCTCCAAGTCGGCGCATAAAAACTCTTACGACATAAAATATTAATAGAAATGCACGTGCGTTCATTGTCAATAAATTACCCAAGTGACAGAGCAATAAAAAAGTGTATTTCTTGTGGAGTGAATGGGAGGCTGCGAGGAGGCTTCGATGTGAGGTAGCCAATAAAAGTGGCGAGCGTTGGGTCGTAAACTGCCGTTGTAGACTGCGTGGCGAGCCTGCAAGGCCGGCCGCATCATCCCGTCTAAAATAATACGCCTCCGCACTAGAATATTCACAGTGTATAGACATCCAGTAGCAAAGCATAGATGTTCTGATGAGCGCCGCGCTTCGGTCGTCTTGTAACAGCACCGCGCAGAAAACGAGTCCAATGATTCTATATTATACCAAAACGGAATGGAAACTTGTGAATGAAAACTCAAGGTTGCCAAAATAGGGCTCCAAACTGAAACTGAGACAGTAGAAATTAACCGTCTCAGTGGTCTGCTGCGACAGCCACCCCGACTCTAGAACATGGGAACGATTTAATCATGGCTTCCTCCGATCTGATCTCTACCTCAGTCATCCCTTGAGGCACAAAATAAATAGTTACAGAATGTTCACTTCTAGCTGATATTGATATCGAAGAGTTCGTTGGCTTAGGAACTTCACCAAATTGCGCCAAAGATCTCTGCATGCGCGCATGTTTAAATATATCTTCGATCATTATTAGTATTTATAAAGATATATTTCTTATAGAAAACCACAAGGCTTATTAGTTTAAGTTAACGAGTGGGCGCAATAGCCGCCCGGTGCTTCGGACGCTGTGAACGCGCGTTGTGTACGTGAAAACTTGCATAAAACGTTAAATGTTTGATATTTCACGACCGCACCAGTAAGTTATCGTGTTGGGCCCTGTACTTAAGTCAGACCACTGAGTATTACTAGTACTATTACTTGGAATATTTAACTCGCTCGTTTATATGCATCCGCAGATAAACTTGCGCGATATACCCGAGGAAACGTCGGGGACTAAACCCCAATATTACATCGCACTTACTGTCGTGTCTGGCTGAAGATTGACTCTTGATCGCTATCAGCACGTGTAAACACGATATCGAACCGAACTGATACATATTGCATGCTT